>JACTOM010000908.1:2848919-3042925 GCA_015832385.1 Elymnias hypermnestra
CCCCCCGTGAATAAAAAAAAAGGGGCTGAAGGTGCTGGAGTGGCGACCCCGCACCGGGCGGCGCAGTGTAGGTAGACCCCCCACAAGGTGGACCGATGGGATACAGAGGGTCGCCGGTAGCCGCTGGAGCCAGTCGGCGCAAGATCGGGCCTTGTGGGTATCATTTCGTGAGACCTATGACCAGCAGTGGACGTCCATCGGTTGAAGCGACGACGACGAAGTCAGTTTGGAAGTAAGGAAAGTCAGTATTTGATAGTTGTAGGTCAGCCAAGTTAGTTTGGGGGTAAGGAAAGTCAGTATGGGTCAGTTTAGAGGCCAGGTAATTAATAATTGGAGGTAATAAAAATCAGTATTTGATAGTTTGTAGACCAGGCAAGTCAGTTTGGGGGTAAGGAGGTAATTTCTAATGGAGGCAAGTTAGTTTGGGATTGTTTGTAGGTTAGGCAAGTTAGTTTGGGGTAAGGATAGGTTAGTCTGGGATAGTTTGTTGGTCAAGTAAGTTATTATAGAGGTGAGTTAGTATTAGGTACTCAGGTAAGTTAGTAAGCAGTAACTTATAGGTATAGTATGCGTGAGTTTGGAGGGCGAGTAATTTTTTATGTTTATTTTTTAAACAAATGCCTCATTTCTTTTTGACAGATTGTCGAAAGCCATACGCGAGTATGTAGAGACAAAGGCGGACCTATCCGGTTTGCAAGCGAAGCTGCACGTCATTAATAACTACAATAATGATCATGCGAGTCAATATTCGTAAGTTAATAGAATGTTTTGAAGTATGTTAGTTAAAACCGGGAAATACCCAAGTACAAATGTGACGTAGTAAGATTTATTATATGAAACATCTATAGCAACGCTGATACTGATGCATGCCTTGGCAAAGAGTCGCCACGTCACCGCTTTCTCCTCTATTCGGCATTCCACCTTCTCTCTCGCCGCACCTAACTACAGTGTGTTCAATGCTTTTTGCTACTAGGAATTAAAAACAAAGATCATAACTAGCCTCAGACGGAGCCTTTTATCTATTAAGATAAGTAAATTAACCTAGCCGACACGAATACCTACCTTATGCGCGATTTTAAATTTTAATACATTAAGTATTAAATGAGCTACTTATTTATATTTTTTGCAGTCGAAACTATTGTTGAAAAAACCTTTTGTCGAAAGCGAAAATCAATTTAAAATCATTGTTTATGTTAACAAAATACGTAAAAAAGTTAAAAACAAACGCACTCTGATGCGATGTTATGCAAAACCATTCAGAGGTAAATTACCTCTTCTCAGATGTGTGATCACTTAATATTAGTTATTGAGATCACATTCAAGAAAAAAAGTGATTTTAACTAAGTTGAACTATTTAATATTAATAAAATCTTTGATTGGTTAAATCTTAGGTTATTTGCTTACTGTCGATGGTATATGTCCATCGCACAGTAAATACTGAATCCAGAGAGGGGGAAGCGTTTGGCCGAAATACGGGTTAGAGTGAGAGAGGGAAGCTAGATGAGAATGGTGCCGTATCGCGTTACGTAACGAAGCGGTTTACCCTCCCGTAAGAAGTCATCACTTCAATAAAATAAATTATATTTGTAGTGTCTGCTCAGTAAAAGCACATGAATGTGCGATCCAGCTGCTGGAGCAAGAGGAGTCGATAGTGGAACAACAAATTGAAAGCGCTTCAAAGCGTTACGTTGACAGACGCACTAGTCTTGTGGAAGGGAGTATAGTATCATCAGCATTAGCTATCAGAGAGTAAGTTACATTACCTATAAGACTTATTTAGAACTCTCTCAACTGCTGGTAAGTAAAAAATATGAGCCCAGTCTGGTGGGAGGCCTTTGCCAGATAAACGCACTTTCGTTTAAGACTGTATCCTCTCTTACCATCAGATGTGATCACAGTCATGTGGCAAAACTGTCAGCAATAAAAAAATAAAAACCTATGTTATTTAATTGAATGTCTTAAAATTCATCTCAAGAATGCTAAATTAAGTCTCACTGTTTCCATATTAGCCGATCACTTGTTCTTACACACATT
The DNA here is from genome assembly GCA_015832385.1 of Elymnias hypermnestra. NCBI lineage: Eukaryota > Metazoa > Arthropoda > Insecta > Lepidoptera > Nymphalidae > Elymnias > Elymnias hypermnestra. The sequence goes on from JACTOM010000908.1 coordinate 2,850,954, forward strand.
GATGCTGACTTATATGTCTCAACCTTTCCACCATATACAAAACAACACACAAACACTTACTCACTCACATCCACATAACACCCACTTCCCTCTCTGTCTCTGAGAATTTATGACCTCTACTGTATCACTTGTTCTCTCACACATTAATTCTAACTCTTACATCTGACAACCTCACCAACATACTAACACTTACTCACTCACACCAATATAACATCCATTTTCCTCTCAGACTCAGTCAATAGATAAACACTACACTATCTCTTTTTGCCAAACATTAATTCTGACTTAATACGTCTCAACCTCACTAACAAAAACAAACTAACTCACAAACACTTACTCATTCTCATATACGCACTCACATCGACATAACATTAACTTCCCTCTAAGTTTCAATCGATTGATAAACTCTACACGATCTCTTGTTGTTAAATATTAATTCCAGACTCTTACACGTCTCAACCTCACTAACAAAGACAAACTAACTCACTAACACTTATTCTCATATACAAACTCACACCGACATAACACCCACTTTCCTCTGAGTGTCAGTTAATAAACTCTACACTACTTGTTCTTACAGACAAACATACAAGGACTTGATGTTTCTTCACGATCTAACCCACCAGGCGTTGTGTATAGACCGATTGCTATACTACGCCCTGCGCAGGGAGCTAACTACCATTCAGGAAATATTTCACTTCGCTTCCGATCTCCGGACATATCTAATGCAGGAGGAAGACGATATATCTGCTAGAATTGTAAGTTATTCTACATTAATAGACAACTACTAACTTCAGCTCGTATAACTACAGCATGAATCAATAACAGGAATCCACAGTAGTAATATACATTTGTTGGAGAAATGAGAGAAGAAAAAACATAGGCATAGATAGGGTTCCCCACAGACATCGTCATTAGTGGGGTCCATAATTCAACCTCTAAAGTGTGGGCGTGGGTGTAATCAAACACTTTATAAGTTAACTCAGATTATAATGTTAAATCACATAATGTTCCCGATAGCTAGGAATGTGACAGTTCCAACAGTTGATCACTGCGGCTGACCGTCAGCCGAGAACTTGCCGCCATCTTGTGACTTATTCACTTTGTCCAGCGCCAATAGATGGCGCCGGCGTTCCGCAAACTCCGACATATATATTAGGGGGAGCTCTAAGGCTGTAGATATAACAATGGCTTCAAAGAAAAGGGGGAGAGGGAGGTCAGAAACCACATGGTAAAGGACGATCCCTAGGATATGTTAATAGGTGATAGAAGTAGATTTAATTGAATTGAAGGGTACTTGATGTTTGATGATGAAATTCATAAATTTCTTTCTTCGGGCATTGAACTTCAGCTACTGTGAGTTCTGGTTTAAAACTCATGACTGTGTACACAAATATATATAAATAATGTCGGAGTGCAATTGTTTTTTGGAATGCTGGCGCCATCTATCTATCGGCGTGGGACAGAGTCAATTGTGACAAGCCGGTGCGCGTCTCGCCAGTTCGGGAGTGACCGCCTGCCGGTGTGATCGGCTATTGAAACTGTCGCGTTCTTAGCTATTATTATTAATGAGTTTGTGTAAATCGATATCGGGAACATTAATTGATTAAACATTATAATCTGGGTTCATTAATAAAGCGTTCGATTGCACCAACGCCCACAGTATGGAAATTGAATTATGGATTAATGACGATGTCGGCGGAGGACCCTACGCCCCTACGCGCAAGGAACACAAATCCTTCTGTCTTATTCCTCGACACACAAATAAATAATTATGAACAGATATATGTTATAAAGTAAGTAAGTAAGTAGCAGCCCTTTAACGTCCCGTTGCTGGGCACAGGCCTCCTCACTCCGAGGAGCGAGGGTTTTTAGAGCATAGACCCACCACGCTGCTCCACTGCGGATTGGCAGGTATAGTACACAAGTGAACTCTCTATTCCTTCACTCTCATATTCCGATGTTACGAGAATCCGACACAACCGGAGTGAGACCAGGCGCAGGACCGACGGCTTAACTTGCTCTCCGAGGCACGGGGGTGGATCACACCGCCAACTTCCCAACTTCGGGCAAATATTGAGAAAATCTTAATAGAAAACTCAATATCGATTTCGAACTGGCCCGACCCGGGACTCGAACCCAGGACCTCNGAGCTCTAAGGCTGTAGATATAACAATGGCTTCAAAGAAATGGGGGAGAGGGAGGTCGGAAACCACATGGTTAACGACGATCCCTAGGATATGTTAATAGGTGATAGAAGTAGATTTCATTGAATTGATGGGTAATTGATGTTTGATGATGAATTCATAAATTTCTTTCTTCGGGCATTGAACTTCAGCTACTGTGAGTTTGTGAATACGTCCCGTTGTAGGTAATAGTTTCTTTAAAAAAATATTATTATTTATGTTAATCGATATATTTTCTGGTGGGGGAAACAGACACGTAACAAAATAACATTGGTTCGGCTTGTGTATTTAAAAAAAAAATGTATTTAGTGTTTGAATAAAAGGCTATTATTATTCTGGTTTAACACTCATGACTGTGTACACAAATATATATATATATAATGTCGGAGTGCAATTGTTTTTTGGAATGCTGGCGCCATCTATCTATCGGCGTGGGACAGAGTCAATTGTGACAAGCCGGTACGCGTCTCACCAGTTCGGGAGTGACCGCCTGCCGGTGTGGTCGGCTGTTGAAACTGTCGCGTTCCTAGCTACTATTATTAATGAGTTTGTATAAATTGATATCGGGAACATTAATTGATTGAACATTATAATCTGGGTTAATTAAAAAAGTGTTTGATTGCACCAACGCCCACAGTATGGAAATTGAATTATGGATTAATGACGAAGTCGGCGGAGGACCCTACGCCCCTACGCACAAAGAACACAAATCCTCCTGTCTTATTCTCCGACACACAAATAAATAATTATGAACAGATATATGTTATAAATACATAAACAATTATATAAATAGATATTACGGGATGAGGATACACCCCGGCAGGGAGACCAAACGGCCTGGTATCAGGGCTATTATTACGTCGTAGCTTCACCGAGTCGATAGTTATGAAAAATAGAATCTAGATACGTAGCAAAATGACCTTCAAAACGGCGAGGATACCCCTTCCCCTCCTGCGCGCGATGTGTTACAGTCCATATTTAGCGTAACAAATTATCTATCCAGCGGTGTAAGACGTATTCACGTCAAACCTTTTATATTTTTCAGAGAAATATGAACGAAGTGTGCAAAGAGCAAAACCAGGCCGAAGCTAATCTCAAAAATTCGGACGTTTTGCTCACGAGTTTATGTGCTATATTAGGCGGTGAGCAAAACAACGATCCAATGCAACCCATTAAATGTTATAATGATAAAAGAAATGCCATTCGTGATTTAAAAGATGTAATATGCGATGGATTCGTGACGAAAGAAGCTGCTTTGGTTGATATGTGAGTATCTACCGTCTCAATATGCACACAAATTAAAAGTGCGTGCGTAAAAAGTCAAAAGTGGAACTTCTTTACTAATCAAATCAAATCAAATTTATTGCTGACATATTAGCGCTTGACTGTGATCTCACCTGATGGTAAGTGATGATACAGTCTTAGATGAAAGCGCGCTAATCTGTTAAGAGGCGATATACCCCTTACGGTTTCTACACAGCATCGTACCGGAACACAAATCTCTTTGTTTGGCGGTACGTTTTTGCTGGTAGGGTGGTAACTAGCCTCGGCCGAAGCCTCCCACCAGTCCAGACTCCAGACAAATTAGAAAATACAATTTCTTAAATTCGTCCTACCGGAGATCGAACCCGGGACCTCAACTAGCAAAGCGAATACTCGCACCACTGCGCCAGCGAGGCCGTTTATATTAATACAAATAATTTATTGAAATCTCAAACGAAAATGTTGAGATATTGTTAATTTAGAAAAGAGAATTAATGTAATATTTTATGAAAAAATAGTATATTAAATGACGAGTGGCAAATTGAAATGCCACGAGTTATTTGTAAATATTAAAACTGCCTAACCTTCAAACGAATTAACATAAAAAACGTTGCACGTCTTCGTGACGCACGTTATGGTTAAGGGATATCTTCTATTGTCTTTAAGTGTCTTTGTCTGAATTGTTTTGTCATTTTTCAAATTTAGTCGAAATTATGACTTCAAAAGTTTATTAAAGATAAAGTAACTATTTATATCCAAATTTTTTAAACAGTGCCTAATGCCTCCTTGCTTCGAAGAGCACGTTAAGCCGTCGGCTCTGCGCCTGATCTCTCTCCGCGAGTGGCGGATTCCTCTCATATCCCACTATGAGAATGAAGAAATAGAGAGTGCACTTGTATTAACACGTATACTTGTGTCCTATGCTTGACAACTCGCTGTGAAATAGTGTGATGAATCTATGGTCTAAGAACCCTCTCTCCTATGAGTGAGGAGACTTGAACCCAGGAATAGGAAATCAAGTATAATTTCTCGTTCTTAGTTAAGTGTTTACACACACACACACACACACACACACACACACACACACACACACACACACACACACACACACACACACACACACACTGAGAGAGACATCCAGATTCACTCACACATACATGCTCACTCGCGATTACACATGCATGCATACATATATAAATTTCATAGTATTAAGCATTAATAAATCTGATAGTAACATTGTATAGATTAATAGTTTGCAAAGATTTGCCGTTGACGTCTGCAACGCAGTTTCTGACTTTTGCAGTGTCATCGTTTCCTACATTTTAAGATACAATGTAACTTGATCAATAAATAAATTTCATTTCATATATATTTTCAGCAAGAACTCGATTAAACCACTCCATGAATACATATGGGACGGTTGTACCAACAAGCCAAACTGTCACAACCGAGCTGTGGCATCATTGAGTCACACGCTGACGCATGAGATGGCCAACGTTGACGCGAATGTTGTCAGAATCAACGACCTCTTCAAAACAACTAAGGTCTTTTTTCCTTTAAAATACCGACGCGACGGTTGACATCTATAATATTAAATTATATATTTGTATTTATTTGATTATAGAATTGCGATAAACAAAATCACAGGAAATTATGGCAATGGTTTCTATCGGATCCTGTTATGTTACTGGATGCCGTGAAAAAAGCGAGAAAAGCCTGAGAAATTATTAGTCGTTTCGGAGAGTGAGTATAGCTGTATTAATTTATCAATAAAATAAATGATAAAAATAAAACCTTTCATTTCTATGAACAATTGTTATAGTATTGAGATTTTACCTATATCAAGACATTATGATCTAGTGGTGAGATGCGTGGATCATGTGTAACTTGCGACTGGCAACCGTATACGGTAGAACGAGCAAGCGCACAACATATCTGTTTTTATTTTGTATGGCGCATATTTTCCTGCACCCCTTTTTCTAAGATAGCAGCAAGCCCACAAACTTAACCCCAAGCTTCTATTCCCAAAAATAAAATTGCGTCCTCTTAAAAATGCAAAGCCCATTTAACATTTCAATGGACTACAAGAACAGAAACCTGAACTTTCATTTTCAGATAGCGAAAAGTTATTCCTATTAATACTTGACATAATTTAGTATATCGATATGCGTCTCTACAATTCTTACGCAAATCACTACACCTCTCGCTCGCACTTACAGGTCTTATACCTGTAAGTACGAGCGAGATAGACAAGACAATATTTCTGAACCGAGGACTCACTTCACTATAGTTTTAATGAAATTGATTATACCTGTAAATGGAATTGGAGTCAAATGCAAGTGTTTCTAACGATTATAAGTAAAGATAAGTTCATAAATAATTATGGAATCTTATAATGCGAACGTATGTTCAGCCCGGCAAATGGTTTCCGGATCTTAGTAGCCTGAAAAGGAGTCTCAAAAATAATTCATTCCCATAATATGTTCTGAATAAAACTTTTTTTATTAAAAAAAAATATTTATAATAAAACTATATTAAATGTTAACAGAATCTTAACTAAATAAATACAAAGGCATCACAATAACCGTACACTCACTGGGAGTGTGAAATTGACTAACTATTATATACACAACCTTTTTAATTCGAGCACCTTTTATATACTAAATATAAAGCTGAAGTTTGTTTGCTTATACTGGATAATTTCTGGAAGTAAAGCTCATTTATCGAGGAAAGGCTTTTTAAAAACGGGGAAAATTTGCCCCTTTTGAGAGCTTCCGTTGCGTGCGCTACGTAAACGGTTACTGTTACGCAACAAACTTGTTTTAATAGAGAGACTTTTCGGTTCAACTTTTTGTTCAAATGGGCTTCTATAGAACTTTGAATCGTCAAATATCCAAGAAAGAGTTAAAATCTAAAACGACGAGGATTTATTCGCGGCCTGAACCGAGAAGAATCTACAGTAAGACTTACACGTCAATATAATGTACATTCACCATTACCAGGACCTTCATATGACCTATATATGACGTCACTATAAGGGCAATACCGTAAATAATGTCACCATTACACGTATTACCTACGTATGTACTATGTAAGAAGTCACTATAAGTAAAAAAGTAAATGACGTCACCATTACAGCATTATGTACGTATGACCTTTGATTGACGTCACTAGAAGAGTAATGATGAAAGTCACGTCATGGGTACGTATGGTTTTTGTATGACCTATGTAAGACGTTACTATAAATGTAAGTAAAGTAAATGACATCACAATTACATCGTCTTTACGTTTTATCTATGTATGACCTTTGTTTGAGGTCACTAGAAGGGTAATGATGTAAGTTACGTCACCATTACGTCATGGGTACGTTTTATCTATGTATGACCTTTGTTTGAGGTCACTAGATGGGTAATGATGTAAGTTACGTCACCATTACGTCATGGGTACGTTTTACCTATGTATGACCTTTGTTTGAGGTCACTAGAAGAGTAATGATGTAAGTTAAGTCAACATTACGTCATGTGTACTTCGTACCTTCATATGACCTAACTATAAGGATGTATTCAATTTACTGTCTCACTATGTCAGTTTGACAAACAAATTAACGAATAAACAAACTTTGACGTTTTAAGGAGTCATTCATTTAACACTGGATCATGACCTACGGCTCCGAAACGTGGTCGCTGACTATGGGCCTTATACGAAAGTTCAGAGTCACTCAGCGTGCGATGGAAAGGGCTATGCTTGGAGTTTCTCTACGTGATCAAATCAGAAATGAGGAGATCCGTAGCAGAACTAAAGTCACCGACATAGCCTTACGAATCGCGAACCTGAAGTGGCAATGGGCGGGCCACATAGTCCGACGGACCGATGGACGTTGGGGCCCGAAGGTGCTGGAGTGGCGACCCCGCACCGGGCGGCGCAGTGTAGGTAGACCCCCCACAAGGTGGACCGATGACATAAAGAGGGTCGCCGGTAGCCGCTGGAGCCAGGCGGCGCAAGATCGGGCCTTGTGGGTATCATTTCGTGAGGCCTATGTCCAGCAGTGGACGTCCATCGGTTGAACCGACGACGACGACGAGTGTTAAATGGAGATTCGTTATTTAGGGCGACTTTATATAATTTGATACAGCTTAAAAGAATGGAAATTATCTCTTTTTGTCTTGAATTCAATCCCATGTGGGTCTTGGTCTTTTCCTCAACAGAGTTTCTTCTGGAGATATGTGTATGGGATTTGTGAAGTCCAAGTCTATATTCTCTGGTATCCTCTGGAAGTATGTCACGTGGTCGTTGGAATGATCTGGAACAAATGACAGTCATTTAAAACAAAAATTTAAACTATAAGAGGCAAGATTTCCGAGACTTCGAGGGAGGGAAAAATGGAAGATACTTTAGGAACTTAATGAATTTAATTGTCATTAAAATATTAAAATGTCGAAAATTAATAGAAATAATTTATTGAAATCTCAAATTACATGTTATTTGTGTGTATTAAAACAATTTAATCATCAAAAGGATTAGCATAAAAAACGCTGCACATCTTCGTGACGCTAATCACTTGTTTCATTCACTTCAAAAACGAGTATGTCTTAGACCACAAATTTGAAACAGAACGTAACTCTTTCTCTTTCTCTCATCTGCTTATTCCCTAAATCAAGTGTAGAAATATCTCTTATTATTTTATGGTTGGCTATTATAAAATTTAAATGAAATTTCTCTCATGTGACACGGACAAAGTCGCGGTTATATACTTATAAAATTACATACCAGTGAAATTGAGTCTTGCGATGATTTCGTCCAAATGATGTCTATCCAATGTTGACTTCACTGTTATTCTGTCTCTGTAGAGACTTCGTTTATGTCGCGATGAATGTTTCTCGCTAGTGCGGTTCAGTAGAGGGAGAGTGAACACCATTTCTGATAACGGCGTGTTATCTGGACCAAACTCCTGTAATTATTTCAGAAATCTTAAGACTTTAGAAAAGTCCTGGTTACTTGGGCACAATTCCCATGATACCATGACACAGAAACTCTTTTGAATGATGAAACACAACCAGACACACACAAACAGAAAAAACGCACGAAAAAAACAGACGCACACACACATATGGACATGCACATACACATATAGAGACACGCACACTGACATAGACACACATTTACACCTACATCCACACAGATATACAGACACAAACAAACAAACACACAGTCACACGTCCACACAGGCACACACACAGAGACACAGATCTACACATCCACGCGACCTTTCATTTTAATAGCTCTTTAACCTTTCGGACCCTAAATATTGAAAAAATACTAGTATTCCTGCTGCTGCCTAGTGTGGTTACTGAGCCAAATATGCGGCCGTACAAATCAGCGAAGCGAAAACAGAGTCGTACATTTGTCTTGCTCTTTCTTAAGGCGGTAACGCGTTTGTTTGAGTGAGAGATGCAACATGTCACTGCCAATAGGAATGTAGGCGTTGCGTATCATCTAAACGAGTTGCACTTTTGACAATAGAAAATAATAAACTAGGAAAGGTTTCTTTATAATGCTGTTATGATTACAATTCTAATATCAAGTTATACTTAGTGTGGGCTAGGTTACGTACCAGGCATTTCCCGCTGACGCAGTAGGAGTTGTTGGCTCTACCACAAGAAGTCCCCAGTGGGAACCAGCCATCATGACCGTTCACCAAGTAGAACCGATGTGCCACGCGCTCATCTTGACAGGCTATCCTACATGGACGGTCTGGATCCTCTGCAATGTTTAATAATCCAATGCTATTATGGGCATCCCACAACGTACAATACTTGGCTACTACAAAGCTATATTTGAAAGAGTAACCGCTGAGTTTCTTCACAGCGGAATCAACTTTCTGAACCGGTGGTAGACGTGTTAGTAACGGACAGGTTACTGATTGAATAAATACTTTTTAACCCTAATAAAGAATGTTTTAATATTGATTTTAATAAGAAAGTAATTCCTCACCCAAAGCTGGTGATATCTGCATCCCCAATCCTGACAGTCTTCTAACTCTCTCCTTGTATTTGGAGCAGACCATTGTTGCGAATTGATATGGTGACATCAACTGGCTGCAGCCCTAGAAAATTAATAAAGTGAAGTTTGAGCTAAGATTTACAGTTCGTTCGCGTTAAGAATGCAGTGAGTCATCATTGTGCGCATAGCCCCGCCCCTTAACCAATCAAATATTTTCAAATTACAAGGTCAAGGTTCATTATTCATGCTCATATGATTGAGAGCTAGATAAAAAGTTTTTTTTTGATTGGCTTTATTTTTGAAGTGAAACTTCTTTAGGCGCATGAGGGTAACATTTTTACGGATTAAACACGTGATTAGCGTCACGAAAACTTAATATTTACAAATAACATGTGACACTTTAATTTGCCACTCCTCATTTAATTATTAATTATACATACATAAAATATTTCATAAATTCTCTATTCTAAAAATTAATTTTAAAAAACAAAATTTTAATAATAATTTTTAAAATTGCCAAAAAATTTCAATAAATTATTTGCAATAATTCTCGACTCTTAATATTTAAATGACAATTAAATTTATTAAATTCCTAACATATCTTCCTTTTTCCCTCCCTATAAGTCTCGGAAATCTAGTTTCAGATTTGTTTATATATAAACAAGACTTAAAAATTAGTTTGCCTGAAAAGTTTCACTTCGAACACGAGTACTTTGTGCACTCGCACTGTTTTTTATATTGCCGAAAGCGCAAATCGTTTTAATTTTTTTTTTTTTTTTTGGTAACAATAAATTCGTGACATCTACATAAATAATATACGTTTTGTTTTAGTCTGTTAGTGACGTGTTGTTTCTCTCACTCCAATAAACGCGGTACCGCCGTAAGAAAGAGCGAGACAAATATACGACATTGCTTTCCTCTTCAACGATTTGTACGACCGCATACGTCGCTCAGTGGCTTCATGGGATCGCAACAGTATCTATGTGATGCTCCGATGACTCTATTTCAGACTTCGATGATAAAGAACTGGCGTACTCTTTGTACCCCCGTTCGTATGAGCGTAATTTTTTTTCTGTTGGTCCGGAAAGGTAAAGAAACGCCATGATGGCTTGAAATGATCTTTGTTTTTTTAACGGACGAGTGAGGTTTAAAACAAATTAAAATATCACCAGTTGTGTCCGTTCCCAGTGGGATTAACACAGTTTTATTGGTCGTCATGATGCTCAGTATCAACAATACAACTGTTTTCCATACAAATAAACTGGGGTACTTTTGGTACCCCCGTTCGGATGATAGATGGGTTACTTTTAAATTGTAAAGAAAAAATCTCACCACTTGTGTTCGTTCCCTGTCGGGTTGACACAGTTGTATTGTACGTCTTGATGCTGAGCTAACGAGGCGTAAGCCAGTACCACCACCTATGCAGCGGTAGTGGCACCCACTGCTGGGCCTCCATTGAGCACCTACAGCCCTACGCCATGTACCAGATGATTTCGTGCTAAAAATTAGATTTATATTTATTTATTAATCATTTATTACACAAAAAATGATGTATATCTATACATAGTATAAATTGAAGTCTAATTCTCTTCTGATGTTTATACGCTTAAATCTTTTAACCGATAATACATAATTTATAAATTATTTAATTATTAATTGGTATTAATGGAAAAATGAGTGTTTTTGTTAATATCAACCATGCATATTTGAGTTTGTGTGTATGATATGGATTTGCGTGTGTGTTACGTGTGAGTGCGTGTACGTGTTGTGTGCGAGTACGTGTGCGTGTGTGTTTTGGGTAAGATCATGTGCGTGTTTTGTGTGAGTGTGTGTACGTGTTTTGAGTGTGAGCATATGCGTATTTTGAGTGAGAGCGAGTGCATGTTTTAAGTGAGAGCGTGTGCGTGTTTTGTGTGTTAGTACATGTGCGTGCGTGTTTTAAGTAAGAGCAAGTCCGTGTTTTGTGTGAGACCGCATGCGTGTCTCAAGTCAGAGAGTGTGCGTATTTTGTGTGTGAGCGTGTGTACGTGTTTTGAGTGTGAGCATATGCGTGTTTTGAGTGAGAGCGAGTGCGTATTTTGTGTGTTAGTACATGTGCGTGCCTGTTTTGAGTGAGAGCATGTCCGTGTTTTGAGTGAGAGCATGTGCATGTTTTGAGTGAGAGCGAGTGCGTATTTTGTGTGTTAGTACATGTGCGTCCGTGTTTTGAGTGAGAGCATGTTCATGTTTTGTGTGAGAGCGAGTGCGTGTTTTGAGTGAGAGCATGTGCATGTTTTGTGTGAGAGCGCATGCGTGTCTCAAGTCAGCGAGTGTGCGTATTTTGTGTGTGAGTGCGTGTACGTGTTTTGATTGAGAGCGTGTGCGTGTTTTAAGTTGAGCGTGTACCATTTGCGTATTGTGTACGTAGGTGTGTATCGTGCGTGAATATATGTGCGTGCGTGTGTTACAAATGTATGATGATTTTCCACTGAGTAACAAAATAAATTATATAACAAAATAATAATTCGTTATACAATAAATAGAGCTTGTTTAGTTGTCTTTTAATTTTTTAAATTTGAACTTACGAGGTGGTGTGTTGGGTGACGGTTTGCACCTGTAAAGCTTCCCATTCACATTCTCCGGGCGTGAGTGAAAACTCAGTATCCGTGTTGGCTGTGCAACTGAATTTCTAGAGAAAGAAACAACTGACTTAATGTTTGTTTATGAGTTATTATTCTCGGAAAGTTGTGGATTTATTTTGACCGAACTTCCAGTGGAATAAATCTTAAAAAAACGTAACATGGGAACGAGAAAATCTGTAAGCCATGAGGTGTGTGAGACCCGTGTAGTTCATGATCCCGTGGAGATATGGCTAATTTATCGGTTCGTCAATCTAAACCATTCTGGAATTCACCGGAAGACACAAAAAATTTCAACGCACATAATTATATATAAAATTTTAATAGGTTTTTTTTATTAAAAGAACGAGAAGATTATTCATAATAGAGAAAGAAAACGTTCTATAATAAGACATTTGTAAATGAAGACACGCCCAGAGAGCGCTTACTCGTTCACTAGCTTACGATTGTCAGTCACTTTTGTATACCGGCCATTTTGGCGGCCTATTTATTCCGTGTTTTCGATAATTGCCTTCAGTTAGTTAGCACCCTAATACAAAATAAGGTCAATGTCCTCTTACCACGTTGGCTTGTTATCACCTTAAAATGTATCATCACTGGTGTGATAATATTCAAATTTTAATGTCAGTATACTTACTCTGCAAATGCCAGATATGCAAAACTTTGGTGACAATGTGGAACAGGAGGTTCCATCTGGTAGTGTCCATCCTCGGGACTTGTATCCACCACCCCGCGTGTCACACCATACTGCACAGGCGCTGCTTGCATCTGAAGATAAGGTAGAAGCTTATTAACTTCCCACTGCTGGGCAAATATAGCCATGATCTATATATACCCTTACTGGCTCTAAAACATAGGAAATTGCTTTTTTTATCTGTATACATCAATACACACTTATGAAACATTTTCAATTGTGAGGGTGTTTAGTTTACCATTGTCATCTGTGACTAATTTCTATATATTTTATACATTAAAACAACCTATTGAAACATTGTTTAACTGTGGAGGCGTTTAGTTTATCATTCTAATCTGTGACCAATTACTATATATTATTATACAGTAATACAAACTAGTGAAACATTGTTCCATTGTGAAGGCATTTAGTTTATCATTGTCACCTGTTAGGAATTACTATATACTTATATACATCAATATAAACTTATAAAACATTGTTCAATTGTGAGGGTGTTTAGTTTACCATTGTCATCTGTGACTATTTTTTATATAATTTATACATTAAAACAACCTACTGAAACATTGTTTAACTGTGGAGGCGTTTAGTTCATCATTCTAATTTGTGACCAATTACTATATATTATTATACAGTAATACAAACTATTGAAATATTGTTTAATTGAGAAGTGGGCCTGTGACTATTTGCTGAATACTATTATACATTTACACAAACTATTGATACATTGTTCAATTGTGGAGGCGTTTAGTTTATCATTGTCACCTGTGACTAATTAATTCAAACATTTTTGAACATTGTTCAATTGTCAACGTAATTCTGTCTATATCTCTGTAATGCGAACTTATTTCGCAATAGCGATACATACCGTCAGCGTCTATTCTCTGGAGACCAGTTCCTATGAGATCTGGATCCACATCACGTGCTCTTAAGCAGATCTGATCCGCGAACTCTCGTATAGTCATTCTAGGTACGTTTTGACACTGTGGACGAAAAGGTTTAGGAATTAAGTAGGGAAATTCCAGACCCACAGCTGGGCAGAAATCTCTTTATAAGAGAGAAGGTTTTGAAGCTTAGACCCATCAGGTTAACTTCAATTATAATATAGGTTGATAAGTGGCATTCTGTTTTCGATTGAATTTAATTTGAAAAATGGCTTGATATTAACTTTCTTTGGCTTACCTGCTGTGCATGACAAGACTGGTATTTTTTATCGTGACCTTGGCAGTATTTTTTACCGTTTTCATTCCTGAGAAAGATCAATTCACAAAATTATTCAACAATGTAAAAGGCCAATTCAAAAATTTACACAATGCCAAAGACCAATTCACATAATCACACAATGTAAAAGGCCAATTCTAATGATTACACGATAATTTAAAAAAGCTTATTTATATATTTATTCAATGTAAAAGGCGAATTGATAAACTTATAAAACCAATTCACAAAATTACACAATGTAAAAGTCCAATTCTAATGATTATACGATAATTTATAAAGCCCATTCATATATTTATACAAAAATATAAAAGACCAATTCATAAATTTATAAGACCAATTCATAAAATTACACAATGTAAAAGGCCAATTCTAATGATTACACAATAATTCAAAAGGCAACTTCATATATTTATACAATAATGTAAATGCCCATTCACAAAATTACACAATAAATAAATACTACGAATTTATATTATAGTTAGAGCTTGCACTGAATAGAGATTTTACCTGATGATGAAAGATGCAATGGTGATACGGACGCAGATGGTACCGCGCTTCTGGTAATAGGTTAACAATCATTGACCCTTCTGATTGTCAACAATCAAAATGTAGAGTGATAATATCTAGTTTTTTTTTAATTACTGAAAGATTGGCGCTTGAATCGACGGATGGTAAGTGATGACCAAGTCTAGAAGCGCTCTAAACTGGCTAGCGATTGCCATTCATCAGATGTGATTACAACCAAGCGCCAGCCTATCAGTGATAATAAAAACCTTTACTTACCTAGGTCTTGTACATCTCCTAGTGGCTACTGCCATTCCAGCAGCAGCAGGTACGTTTTCGTCATCAAGCAGACAGGCAGAGGCACAATCAGACCAACGTGACCAGCGACCCCAACTGGCTGTACCCACGAACACACCCAAGCCCCTAGAACCTCGCTCCACGCACTCCCCTCCCCGGCAGTACTGTAATGGATTGAAATGAAAATATCTTTTACTTAAGTAAGCCTCTATAGCACTTTTAATTACAATTCAGAATCAATAAATAAAAAAGCTAAACGATAATAGCAGAATGTTTTAACTTTTGTAAAATATGTGGTTGAAACTTAACCAAAATAATAACACGACACTGACGCTCATTTTCCCGCCAAAGTCAATTATCATAGCTACGTTCAGAAACTGTTGGTTGTCAATGTCAAATGTCAAAAACATATGAAGAAAAAGCAATTTTATTCTTTAAAATTTATTTTGATTTCTGAACGACAGTACGAACATGAAACTCCTGACATTCAAAAGGAAAAGAAAATGAGCTTCACATTTAAATTTAAATTGATTTCTGAACTACTTCTAAATTGAAATGATTTCTAAACGACGGAACGAACATCAAGTGAATCAAATGCTGTGCAATTCATTTTAAGCTTTTCTTCCAATATTTACTTATCTTTTAAACCTTCCTTGGACCTTGGACTAAACATATGACAACAGAAACAGTCCATCAGCATCAGAATAGCTATTAATTTTGACATATATATAAACAATATCTAAATTTATAAAGGTCTGTTTTATAAATAATCCAAAACAAAATCAGTCAGCTATCGTATCAGCTTTAAAGATTTTAAATCTAGGATTTCGACGTACCATGTCTTCACCACACCGTGTCCCCTCCAAAGCTGGATGAGAGGTCCAGGTGTACCTTTCCCTTTGGCAATGTAAATCCCTGCAGATATCTTCCAGGTTCTGTGCACCGGAATGTCTGCTACCCCTTCCGTATTTAAGCATACCTTTAAAATTGACAAAATCTTGATTATACAAAGTGTTAACCGCTTCCGAAAATGAAGAAAGACGATAGTACTAATGGCACCATTGATGATGGGACGGAAAACATCGATGGTGATTAAAAAAAATTAAAAATGCATGTGTACAAGTACACATGTCAGAAGTGAAACTTCTAAAACAGGAAGATGTGTTAGGAATTTAATAGATTTAATTGTCATGAAAATGAATATAAATAATTTATTAAAATCTGAAATAAGGAATTGCAAATAAAAATGCCACGTGTTTTTTGTCAATATTAGAATTTATAATTAATTTTTTTTTTTTAATTTAAAATTTTTATAAAAAAAACAGTATATTAAATGTTGAAATGTTGAAATCTTCAAAAAAATCATATTATTAAAACATTTTTTTTGATTAATTTACGCTCCATCATGTTAGTACAGATAAATGAAATAATAAAAAAATTTTTTTTACTAAAAAAAACCAGCAATGAAACATACAATCAAAAACATGTCCCAGCTCAGGTCAACGATCGCTAGCTGCCGGCTTTTTAAGAAACTATCGTTTCATTTAGCTGTACTAACATGATGGAGCGTACATAATGCTAATAAAACGTTTTAAAATTTTCATTTTTTTCCGTCCCATCATCAAAGCTGTCATTAATACTATCGTCTGTCTTCGGTTTCGGAAGAAGAAGAATATACACTTTTCATACATTTACTTTATTTAGGCTTATTATTGGAATTGTTACTCTGAGTTTTTTTTTTAATTTGTTAAATTGAAACTAAAACATCTCTATCTGTTAATACATTATTACAGTTGTAGTTTTTTTGTATACATAGAATCACTGAGAACACAATTATATTTTTCTTAATAGATTATACATATATGTAAAGACTCACATTGTTGGTCTGCGTCAAATCTTTCACCAGGTAGGATACCTTCTGCGCTGTGGTCCAATTGGCCTGCGGAATTGCCGTGGTCCAGAAGACATCTTGATTGTGATGTCCTGTAAATTAAGAGGTCAAGTGAGATGAAAATGAAACTGAGAAATAACTTATTATGTATAAGTCTATCGTTTACAAATAATAAGGGAAGACTTTATTAGAGAAACCTGGATCAGGTAATCGTACTTTACGCATTACATTTATATTTATAAATTACAAATTATATTTCATTAATGTTGTTAACATTACTATGTAATCATGCGTAATTGTGTGTGTCCATGTGTGTGCTTGAGAGCACGTTTGTGTGTGCATGCCTGCGTGTTTGAGTACGTGTGTGCGTGCGTGTGTGTTTAAGAGCGTGCGTGCGTGCTTGAATATCTACTTAGCTATATAATTTACATTAAAAGGAATATAGGAATTATGATTAATAAAATATATATTTATCACTTATTCATTTTATATTTAAAATAATTTTATAATGCAATCGTGTTATTTATAAACATACAGTATAAATAAAAGCTAAATGGTAAAATTAACACAACAGAAACAAAGTTAAAACTTACTCGAGGAATTTTTGGAGGTAGTTCTTACTGCATTGAGACCACGTGATCTTCCCACTTCCCAGTGTTGGGCTCATTATGTAAGCGCTGGGATCACAGCCATTATCAGCCAGTGGGCCATCGTGACGCATGCCTAGACTGAAATTTTTTATAAAAGAAAACAGTTTTAATTTCCCCTACATATACTTCTTTCGGGGGAACTGCCTCATTGGTCTAGTGGTTAGCATGTTCAACTACAGGCATGAGGTCAAGGGNCCATGCGTGCGTTTTTGAGTACGTGTGTGCGTGCGTGTGTGAATATCTACTTAGCTATATAATTTGCAGTAAAAGTAATATAGAAATTATAATTAATAAAATATATATTTATTACTTATTCATTTTATATTTAAAATAATTTTATAATGCAATCGTGTTCACTGTATATATCTGCATACACACATTCATATATTTATAAAGATATAGTATAAATAAAAGCTAAGTGGTAAAATTAACACAACAGAAACAAAGTTAAAACTTACTCGAGGAATTTTTGGAGGTAGTTCCTACTGCATTGAGACCACGTGATCTTCCCACTTCCCAGTGTTGGGCTCATTATGTAAGCGCTGGGATCACAGCCATTATCAGCCAGTGGGCCATCGTGACGCATGCCTAGACTGAAATTTTTTATAAAAGAAAACAGTTTTAATTTCCCCTACATATACTTCTTTCGGGGGAACTGCCTCATTGGTCTAGTGGTTAGCATGTTCAACTACAGGCATGAGGTCAAGTCCCAGGTCGGGCTAATTCAAAAATCAATATTGAGTTTTCTATTTAAGATTTTCTCAATATTTGCCCGAAGTCGGGAAGTTGGCGGTGTAATCCACCCCCGTGCCTCGGAGAGCACGTTAAGCCGTCGGTCTTGAGCCCTCTCTCCGCTTGTGTCGGATGACCGTGGCATCCGCAGTGGCGCAGCGGGGTGGGTCTATGCTCTAAAAACCCTCGCTCCTCGGAGTGAGAAGGCCTGTGCCCAGTATTGGGTCGTTAATGGACTGTTACTTATACTTCGTTCAATATTTTAATTGCCATTCTTCTCGAGTTCAAAAGTGGTATTTTTAAACTTGTAGCGAATGACAGTTGAGGTTAATAGTTTTTTTAGAAATTATTGTATGTGTAATTGTATAGCGCCATCTGTTGCAAGTTCGTGTAAAAGGTTTAACAATTTTCATCTAATGAGTTTATGAATCTGGTGCTAGATGGCGTAGGAATTGACTTTAACTTTTAATAGTGGTATGATTATGTAAGTTCCATTACTTTAATATTTTCTGACAGATTCTTGCAATCTTATGCCTAGGAGTCTAAACCTTTTATGCTTTTAGATCTACCAAATGTTCAAAATTTAAAGAGCTTTGTTATTTACACAGTCAGTATAGTTATATAAAAAATGACGGACATGTCACTAAGAAAAATGCTAAAAAGAAAACAAAAAAGATACATTTCATAACATTGTTGAACAGTGTTTAATATAAAAATACAAAAATCAACCTACTTGTGTCCAATTTCGTGTGCTACGACATATACGCTTTCGAAATGTCTACCCTCATTGACTGTGCAGCTACTGGTCACTGTACACATCCCAGCCACTGGCGCTAATCCTATAACATATTGTAGATTTTGTTATTACTGACATGTTGACTTAACTTGACACGAGCTTGACTGTAATCTAACCTGACGATAAATGATACAGTTAAAGATGGAAGCGTCCTAACTTGAAAAGCAGCTATAGGATCAGCATCTTATACTTTATCATCACATTAGGTGAGCTCGCAGTCAATTATTAAACTATCAGTAGTAAAAATATTAAAAATCCAAGTATCTACACCGCAATGACTTGCCCTTGGCCTAAATAAAATCAAAGCATCACCATCTGTTATGGTCGTTGACTGTCTAGATTAGTAACATGAAATAAATTGCTTTTGTGGAGCAACATTCATTCCTAATCTCCAACCAATTGTGAGCAATAATAATAAGATCGCAATGAGAGGTTTTACAAATCACAGTTTCCGTATATTTCAACGCAAACAAAACTGATAAAAGATCTAATTCAAATAATAACTTTACACAAAATCATGAATCTGTAGACGATACCTATACAAAAGAAAAATAATTTAAAGCTTCAAAATACATACATAGATAGCATGAAACCTCATTCCCATAGGGATAGGCAGAGACTACGTCCATCCACTTGCCACGATCCTTGCATATCTCCTTCGCTTCTTTCATGCTCATTAAACCTTTCATACAAGTTCGTCGGTTTAGAGTACTCTTCACCTGGCCCTTATTTAAATGTCCTGGATTTGGTCCAGGAACGTTCGCCTTGGTCTTCACTTTCCAACTTTTCCACTCATAAATCCGTTTAGTCAGTCTCCTTTCATTCATTCTCTCTACATGCCCAAACCATCTAAGCATACCTTTCTCAATTTTAGTCACTACGTCTTCTTTTATACCACAACGTTCTCTTATCACACTATTTCTTACTCTGTCACTCAGTTTTAATCCACTCATGCTTCTCAACGCTCTCATCTCTACCGCATTTATTTTACTTTTGTGATTCTTCTGCCATACCCAACTTTCACTACCATACATAAGTGTTAGCACCAACATTCCTGCATGCACAACCAGTCAGGCCCTTTGAGACACCATCTGGCTATTCATAAAGGCGCGTAGAGCATATTCCCTGCATCCACTCTCCTTTCAATATCACTTTCACACGTTCAAAATCATACACAATAATAGTAATGTTATAGAAGTAGAGTATTCCAAATAGAACTAATATTCCATAAAATAATAGGGATTATAGGTAATGAATATTAATATTCACATGATTAATCTACCGATGTTGGATCCTTTCACAACAGACAAACTAACGACGTCGATGAAGACTTTATTAAGCAAAGATAAGAAACGATAGATAGAATATACTTTATTGTGCACGAGAAACATGAAACAAGTTATACAGAACTAGACAAACGAGAGTAAAGAAGGGTGGATGGTATCCACTAATACTTCCATAATAATAGATGTATATTGTAAAGTGAGTGTTACTTACCAACAACTTGACTGCTCACTTTGCCATTTTTATTAACGACATATAAATCTAGTCCAGTTAAAATCAAGGCATGGTCCCAATGCATTGGATCGTTATCTCCTGGTGGATTTTCCAGCCGTTGCCAGGTGCAAAAGTTACTCAAAAATCTATCAATATCGTGAGGTCTCTTCAAATTTACTGGATCTTCATGGAGAATCTCCAATCTTTTTAGAATGAAGTTTACTGGCCTTCCCAAACTTGGATCATGATAAAGTAGTTGCACCGCATTTATCATTGCAAGTACAAATCTAACCAATTCTCTCTCCGTGTCTAAAGGGAAATTAACTGTCATGTGTTTATATAAATCTCTATCAACAAATACAGCGGTTTCAACAAAAATTGCTGGAGATACGGCTCTCTTCTGTCTATTTTCTCCTATTACTAATTTACCAACAAAATCCTCTATAGTCTTATTCCTATGACTTAAGTTTAACTTAAATTCGTCTAAACTATTTTCGTCGATTACGTTAGTATCTATATCAGTTTCCCTTTTTCTTCTATGTTTGGTCCAAGTTTTTATTTGCTCTGGTTTGTTGATTGTGAGTTCTTTTCTTTCTACGCAAATATTTGCATCGTTGTCTGGATTATCGGTATTATTTAAATCAAATATAGATTTTTTGAGAATTAAATGTGGTTTTGCGTGTTCGTTGTGAAATCTCTCCGGGAGTGGGTGTATAAAATAGTAACTATCGTTTGACTTGATAACACCTCGCTGAAACACGTTTACTTAAATTAGTAAAATATTCTTTAAACATGTCAAAAATCACTAAAGTCAAAATTTGAATAAACAGTCCAAAAATGATAAAAATATGGAAGTTATATTTTTATTTTTATTTTTTTATGTAAATATTTGTTATTCTAAATATTAATATTGAAATTATTACGACTTTGCTTTCTAGCGTGAATATTTACTTAATTTTTAGTTTCTTTGGTCTCTTCTCCATATAAACTATCTCTATCAATGGCTCACGTTTCTTATGTCCGGTTTAAATGTTTAATGTTAATAAAATACTTTTTCATCGTCCACTCGTTCATGTTTAAACTTTTACTTAATTGCGATTAATTGCACAGCGTTATCTAATAAAAGGTTTAACATTTCTTTCGGATTAATGAGTTTAAGAAATTTGTATTTATTGGCATAGGAATTGGTTTTATTATATTATTTGTTTTATATTGAACTTACCACATCCTCACAGACATACAAGGCTGCATGTTCACTTCTAAAGTAACATAAGTCTAGTTCTTCATCTGTGTGCTGATCTAGTCCAACTTCTGTGCCATTAGACCATCTTTTCAGTAACAGAAATTGTGGATCTAGAAAACTTTTCTTAGGACTTAGTTTCACATTGAGGTGTTTTTTTAATTTGACTAATGTCTCGTTGTCGTGTGGTGACCTTCTTCTTCGTTTCGGCTGTTTTAAATGTGCTATTTCGAATTCGGCATCTGAAATAAAGGTTTAATGTTTATCTTCTTTTACAAGTTTACGACTTTCTCTGTCTCTTCAAAAAAGTACAATAAAAATGAATCTAACATTTTAATATTAACTTATTCCAATTTTTATATAGAAGCCGATTGAATTGATATTTTAATTATATTCTTTTATCATTAAAAAGTTATATACAATTAAAATTACACGTCGAATTAAATGACCTAGACCTGATAGATATGACTTGACAAACAAAAACGCAAAAAAATATTTCTACCCTCGTTCGTTAAAAATTTTGAAACTATGCAACCGATGTATCTCAAACCGCTTACAAAATATTGCGTAGATGGCTTTTGGCCACTAACTTCTCTCTCTGTATGTGTCTATCTATCGTTATCTCAATCTAATCAACGAGATGAAAATATTTGAGATTTAAGCAAAGTTACTCCTTTCGATTGCGAAAGGAAACTCTTTGTACTCTGTCAGAGTACTAATTATAGATATCACTAATTACCTATTTCCTCATATTCAAATACTATAGGGAACTAAGCGAGTGTCACCGTGGGACACTACTAGTTTGTTTCTATATATAGTAGAGTTTATACATACTATTATGGTTGGCACCAAGTAGGAACACCTTTTCCGTTTCAGTGAGATGCTCAAGCAGCTGTATCTTGTGTTCCTGTAAACAATGCATTGTTTTGGTTAAAAAAAAGTTTAAAATTTAATGCTAATACATAATATTAATTAAGATGTGTTATCTGTTCATCGTGTGGAAAATTTATCAGATAAAATTAAGGAAGTGACAACTCAAAGGACATTGAAGTATCAAATATATCTGTAAACGAATTTTAAGTACATTTTTGATAGACGGAAATTTAGGCTATACTGTTCCCCTCAGTAAACTGTTATAGACGACATCATCCAGGTCACTAGAGTGGAATGCGAAATGGGACTCACAAGTGATCTTATCCAAGGATGACGAGAGATGCGCTAGGTTTTAGTGGGTATTCTGGTTATTAAGCGAGTCCCACACTCCCGATTGGAAGAATTTCTTCTTCCTTCGGGGTGCGTAATAGCATTTCCCAGCATTTTAAGCCAACTTATAATGTAAATATATATTTACATTCTGGTATAATATTTTTTTTTTATGGCCGACAGTTTAGCACTTGACTGTGCTCTCACGTGATGATACAGTCTAAGATATCTTGTTGTCGCTGATTCGAGGAGATCTTTCACTGGAGAGCATAATTGGGGTAATGTTCTCCAGTGAAGTTGGGTGGAAGGCGGTTGCCTTCTTTTGGGAGACCGTCATCTCGCTGAAGGAGGCAAATGGGAGACTAAGGGAGCGAGAGGCTGAAGCTCTCCCTCGTCGTTGGAGTAGATTTGGTGGCAGAAGTCGCACGTATGCGCTTCACATTTCACTCTATTGAGTGGCAGGTCCTCGTGGTTGGTGTCATTCGGGTCACTAGAGTGGAATGCAGCTAGGGAACCTCACTCATGGATGAGGTGGGATTTAGTTTTAGTGGGTATTTTGTAATCTGTGAGTCCCACAGTCCCGATTGGAAAGTCTTTCATCGGGGTGTGTAAAGGCATTTCCCAGCGAAAAAAAAGTAAGATGGAAGCACGCTAATCTGGTAAGAAGCGACATACCCCTTAGGGTTTCTTCACAACATCACACCGGAACACAAATCTCGTTGTTTTGGCCGTACGTCTTTGCTGGTAGGGTGGTTGTCACGGCGGAAGCCTCCCACCAGATCAGACTCAAACAAATTAGAAAATAATTTAGAATTTTCCTATATTCGTCCTATCAGGTATCGAACCCGGGACCTCTGCTAGCAAGGCGAGTACTCGCACCACTGCGCCAGCGAGGCCGTCAGATATACCCATAAATATCTATAGTAGTATTAAAGGTCAGCAATAGTCAATGACAACTTACTTCTAGCATTTCAAAAGAGCTGGAAATACAAGGAGTGATCTCCACTCCCAATAACGAAGACAGGCGATGGTACTAATGAGACCTTTGATGATGGCACGGAAAATAAAAAAATCTTATTTTTAAAACGTTTTAATAACATTATTTACGCTACATCATGTTAGTACAGCTAAATGAAACGAAAGTTTCATAAAAATACATTACTAAAAAAAGACTGAAACACAATCAACTGACGCTCACTCGACCTGCCGCGCCTTTGAATGCACGGGTCTACGCACTGTCGCTCAGTTTTGTCATTTCTTGTACATGCACCTGACCGCAGCCGCGTGCCGTCGTTGTCCCCAGCGTCAGCTAATTGTGTTTCATTGTTGGTTTTTTATTATTAAAGTAATGTATTTATAATGAAACTATCGTTTTCTTTAGCTGTATTAACATGATGGAGCGTAAATATGTATACAATAAAACGTTTTAAAAATATGATGTTTTTAAAATCAGGATAAATTTCTTTCCGTCCTTTCATCAAATGTGTCATTAATATAACTATTGTAAACAAAATTTGGCCTATTATCTAAAATTGGCGATAAATATCGCTAAATACAAACGAAACCTTCGTCTCTTGTTTATTATATTCAAAAACGGTGTAAAAGCTATATAACGGAATAATGGTCTTTTAAAAATTTCGATGTTTTTTGTCATTTCCATAATTACAATCTCGTTTGAAAACTTCGTCTATAATATTTTTAAACAATACTGTTTGTTCGCGTTAGAATGCAGTGAATCATCATTCTAGCCCCGCCTTCTAAACCAATCAAATATTTAACTGGTCACTCTGAAATTGAGCTTGTAATTTGAAAAGATTTGATTGGTTACAATGATAACTCAATGCCTTCTTAACGCGATCAAACTGTAGTACAAAAGGTAGCAATAGTAATAAATAAATTATCAATGATACAATGCGTTACTGAATTAGGATTTCATATTTAACTCTTTATACGTAGAGGCCGTCGGTATATCTGTTATTCTAGGATGGTTGAAAATAGTGCCAATAGAATCTAGGCATTAACCTCCTCCAATTCTAATTGCAGGCAATAACTATTGTTCTATCTGTTATTAGCTAGAAAATAACCTCGACACTTTTTGACAATAGTCATTTTTCACACGACTTCTTGTGCTTAATCGAATCTGTTGTACGGAACAAGTCTTAAACTAACAGCGGAGTCCTCCTGATTCAGCAAACTTAATACTGCATCAGAATCTATATATAAAAAAGCTGAATAATTGCAGAATATATAAAAAAAACGTGTTCATTGATAATGATTTCTGAATTGTTGGATTTGTCATCACCCTTCTTAAAATTTATATATTACAACTTCGTGAAGGAAAAACTTTTTTCGCTTTTTACGAAAATTGTGCGGAATGTTTATTTCTCACGTTAAAAAAAAGCCGGTACAGATACGTGATACAGTCTTAGTAATATTAAGGAAAGTAATTTACAGGAAATTTAAATGTCTCATATTATATCTCATATATTTATTTGGACTGTGATGCAAGGAATGTCAAAATTGAGCAGTCCAAATTTTCTGTCAACATCTCATCAATTATGTTGTCGCAGGTTCCTATTCGGTTCTAGAATCTTAAGGTACGCGATCTTGCAGTGCATGAAAATCTGATACTCTGGCATCAGCAAACATGGCAGATGCACTACATGATCTATGTAATCTCATCAAAATACGATCCTACTCCGCTGATCATCGCTCACTGTTGAGCATTGGGATGTTCCCGACGAAGCAAGCTGTGCCAATTTTGCCGATCGGTAGCGATGTGGATGGCCTGACTGGCTTTGGTATCTAGCTGTTCCGCTACTTGATGGGACCATCGCATCGGACTTCGGCCTTTGGGTCTTTTGTCTTCCATCTTTCCGGTCAATATGAGTTTCTCTAGGTTATCTTGCGGCCTTCGCGCGATATGTCCAAAGAACTGTAGTATGCGCTTTAGACATATCGCGGAAAACCTTTGAGTTACCTTTAGCGCTTCCAAGATGGAAACATTCGTCCTGTGTGCAATCCAGGCGATCCGCAACGCCGCCAGCACCACATTTCAAGAGTATCTACTCGTCGTCTATGAGTCGCTTTAAGTGTCCAAGCTTCTGAGACATATAGAAAAATCGAGAAGACCGAAGTCCTGACAATGTATATTTTTGTCCTATTTATTATGTTCCGGTGCTTCCAAATCTTCTCTAGCAGGCTCATTGCGGACTTCGCCAGAATTATTAGGATGCAATATAATGCCTAACTGCACGTTTAGAAAATTTTGTCCAAAGCTGACAAGTGTAGAAGCTTAGGCAAATAATATTATTTTGACACTACATTATATGATATTTTGAAAATAAAATCAAAAGAAATAAGGAGGTTAAATTAGTGGTTATCTTTTCTTAATATTTCTGATATTGTACATAACTGGTTTTTTTCTTTCATACAAACCTTCTCCTACAAACAGAACAACAACAGAATTATCGAAATTCGTACAGCCGTGCACGCGTGATGCCGTAACGTAGGGAAATAGGAACTCATATATAAATAGACTATTGCAACAACTTTTTCAAGTATAGTCTTTGATAAACTGGTAGCTGCTGGAGCCATAATATTATATTTTTTGATTATGGTCTTTGACAATGGAACCATAATATTGTTCGAACATTTTTTTATGTATGTTAGACAGATGGTGTCTTAGGGCTAGACTGGCTGTGCATGCTGGAGTGTTGGTGCCAACACTTATGTATGGTAGTGAAAGTTGGGTATGGCAGAAGAATCACAAAAGTAAAATAAATGCGGTAGAGATGAGAGCGTTGAGAAGCATGAGTGGATTAAAACTGAGTGACAGAGTGAGAAATAGTGTGATAAGAGAACGTTGTGGTATAAAAGAAGTCGTAGTGACTAAAATTGAGAAAGGTAGGCTTAGATGGTTTGGGCATGTAGAGAGAAGGACGAAAGGAGACTGACAAGAAGGATTTATGAGTCAAGAGTGATTGCGAAAGTTGGAAGGGGAAGACCAAGGCGAACGTTCCTGGACCAAATCCAGGACATTTTAAGTAACGCCCAGGGTAAAAGTACTCTAAACCGACGAACTTGTATGAAAGGTTTAATGAGAATGAAAGAAGGAGATATGCAGGGATCGTGGCAAGTGGAAGGATGTTGTCTCTGCCTACCCCTATGGGAATGAGGCGTGATGCTATGTATGTATGTATGTTGTTACCTCGTAACTTTCGACTGGGTGTACCGATCTTGATGATTATTTTTTTATATGAAAGGTGGTGCTCCCGTAGGGTTGCGTTCAGTTCTGATTATGGCATTCATATATTAATAATTGTTGTGTGTAAATAAACTACATTATATTATAGTAATAATTTGACAGACTTTTTAAATATTCCAATATTTTTCTTTATCATTTTACTTACGAGAATTCTAAGAAAGATTACGCATTTTTTTTTACTTTTTAGAGCATATTAATTTGTTTGGAATAGTTTGTCTTACAGGCGGTTAATTTTTATTAAAATTTGTATTTTATAAAAATAATTTGAACGCTGTAATCCTAAAACTTGTACCACGACCTGTCCTATGGAGATATGAAAATTCTTTACGATTATCAACGTGTATTATAAACGACTCGTTCCGTGTTTGTTTTAATTTTACTACTTCCTTATGGATACTTCCTTGGTAAGGTTTTGAATATTTCTTCATGATAAATATATATTTGACTGAAATCTAAAACACTTATGGAATTGCGCTACAATAGTTTTCACAATTTTTGAATCATTACTGAGACATAGTTTTATTGACTTCTTTAGGCGAATGAGTACAAAATTTGTTACGGATGAAACACGTGATTAGCGTCACGTAGGTGTGCACCATTTTTATGCTAGTTCGTTTGAAGATTAGGCAGTTTTGATATTTACAAAAAATATAATATCCTAAATTTTTATATACAATTCGCCATTTGAGTTTTCAATAAATTATTTGTATTAATTTTCGATACTTAATATTTTAATCACAATTAAATTCCTAACATATCATCCTTGTTCCCTCCCTCTAAGTCTCGGAAATCTAAGGTTTTAGATTTGTATAAATATAAACAAGACTTAAAATTAGTTTGCAAAAGAAGTTTCACTTCTGACACGTGTACTTTGTACGCACTTTTAATTTATTGTTGCTCACTAGAGTAGATAATATTTTAATTTCCCTTTGAAAAAATACTACTTAATAAAAAAAAATTAAAGTAACTAAGCAACGAGTTGTTTACTCATTTATTTATGATAACTCAAAAATAAGGTTAGAAATGCATTCAAGACTTATTGTGACAATTAAAAGAAGCGCGGATGCGTCGAAAGTTTGAAGCATGCGCAATAAATTACGCATTTATTTAAACGGGAAGCAAAGTCGCACTTCCGTCACTCAAAATAGGGCCGAAAGTACGAACATTCATTATAGGTATGATGAAACAGCTATGATATCGATTGAAGTGATGTGAAGACATCTATTGCTCCAATCAAACATTTCGTAAGCAGCAGTTGCATCGCATCTCTTACAAATGGGCGAGAGATCACAGCTTCTTGAAAACAATGAGTGCTGGATACGCACGGATTGCTTTTACATAATGACGAATTAGTCGGCGCCGATATAAATGTAGCCCAGAATGTAAGTAATACCTTACAACATATTTTATTTTTGCCTCATAGGACAATTTAGCGAGTGTAAATGCCAGATTTTGGGGTCGGAGAAGCTCAGATCCCCAATAGCGGGAGTAGCCACTGTGGAGGCGATCTGTCCTCACCTAGAGCAATGGCTTTCCAGGAGACACGGGACGCTTTCTTAAAGACTGGTGCAGGTATTGACCTGGCATGGCTGCTTTGGAAAGTTCCTGCACCAAATTGGCCGGTAGGAGTCGCCTGTTTGTCTCGAGTGCGGAGTGTGGTGCAGCTATCGACTCACTGTGGCAGAATGTGCAGACTAGAGAACTCTCGCTTGAAAGCAGTTTAGGCGCGATGCTGTCAAATGAAAGATGTTGGGCAGAAGTGGCCCTCTTCTGCGAAACTTTAATCTTGCTAAAGGAGGCTAGACTGTCGGGGTAAGTGCTTAAAAGCATTTCCCAGCGCAAAAAAGGGGTCTAACTTTTTTTTTCAACCCAATTTGGATGTGAATGAAATTTATTTGTATTTATATATTTATGTAATTATTTGTATGTTCAAGTATATGTATGAGTATTTGTATGTATTTACAATATTCTGTATATTACTTTTAGAAATTGTATGCTTATTTATTTATACACACCACTTACCTTCTCTCTCCTTTCTTTGACGGGTTCCCTAACGCCTGGGTTGTCTGGAAGTGATCGCTAATGAGCAATAAGACCGCCCAATTGCACACTAAAAGTACCTTATACTGAGTAAATGTAAATCTATTTTTATCGTGGTGTTCAATAAAGAATATTATCTATCTATCTAAATGCTTAAAGTCGTTCAATTATTGAAATATGACAAAGAAAAGAACGTAGAACGTAGAACTGGAAACAAGGGACGTAGAAGAATAATTATCACTGCAATTTTTTAATTGTTTTCTCATTTCATCAGACAAGTAGTATGTAAAAAAAAGTGACCGAGTAAATAGCGATATCTCCCCAAGATATAGTGTGATTTTCGTGACTGTAAATTTTGTTACCAATATACCTATAGGCATGAATAGATGTAGAAGCTTATGACTTGGTACTCCTAATAAGTCCAGAACTCCTCGGGCAGGGATAGTTACTAATTTCCATAAATGTGTGTGTCTTAGATGCTGCAGTTGGAATAGACCCAGGATTCATAATTCAGGAGTCCTAATAAGTCAGACTGAAGACTGCTGAGACTCCATCCACTGCTGTGAACCACCCCCGTGCCACGGAGAGCACGTTAAGCCTTCGGTCCTGCGCCTGATCTCTCTCTGATCGTGTTGGATTTCTGTCACATCGGATTATGAGAGTGATGGAATAGAGAATGCACTTGTGTACTATGCCTGCCAATCCGCAGTGGAGCAGCGTCGTGGATCTATGCTCTAAAAACCCTCTCTCCTATGAAGCCTGTGCCCAGCAGTGGGACGTTAATAGGCTACTCCTTACCTTTTTTAATAAGTCAGAAATTGATGGACAGAGACTGTCCCAAAGTTCCCTAAAAAGTTACTTGAATGAATCATTATAATTTTAACTGTATCCAAAATACTGCAGTTGGAATAGATTCACGAGTTCATGATATAGGGCTAATAAGTCCAGAAATAGTCGAACAGGGACAGTCCAAAGTACACTGAAAGCCGATTTGATTGAATCATTTTGGTTTTGACTTTATCCAAGATACTGTAGTTGGAATAAACAGAAAAGTTAATGATAATGTAATAAATCCAGAACTAGTCTGGCAAGACCCTATGTTTTGATATGAACATATGCAACATAGCAAAGCCTTTGTTGCAAAATGTTTGGCAAAAGTGTAACGTGTTTTCAGTGCTTGATAGCATCTACATTAGGCGTGACAGATTATGACTAGCTGTCAAGAGTGCCTTCACTTAAATTGTCAAGGCGACAAATTGTATATGACATTACGATCGCTTGTTATTGTCAGATCTTACACTTTGCGATCTACTTTCAAGTCTCAAGCAAAGGTTTAAACCAAAATAATGTACATTAAAGTAGGCTTAAAAAGCTTTTGAATCATCAAGCTTGCTAGCAGAAGTATTAGGTTTGATTTCCAGCAAATTTAGACGGTTTAATTTCTAATTTGTTTCAGTCTGTTTTGATGGGAGATTATTTAGAGGTAAATTGATTATCATAAAAGTGATTATAGTGGGTTGTTTTCTTCCCCTTATCCCACTAGGTGGGATAAGGGCAAGAAAACAACACACGGCACAGGGCACAGCATGTTTCCTTTCGCCACTTCACTCTATCCGCTGTCATTTGTACATTCACACTCTTAATACACATATCCTCTTTCACACAATTCATCCACACTTTTTTTGGTCGCCCTCTCCCGGCCCTGCCGCTTACCATCATATTTAGGACCCTCTTACATACATACATACATGGCTATCCTCCCTTCTCATTACATGTGTTAACCTTATCTGATAGACATATGTTATCTGAGACTTATTTGTACAAATTTTTAAGAGTAACAATTCCGTCTTACATGGTTAATTCATTACTTTTACTATTTACTCAGTGCAGGCGACGAAAGCTATTAAAGCGAATAAATTTTGCCAATTTTGGCAGTTTTTCATTGTTGCTCCGCTCTTATAGGTTATAACGATAGGTTGTTTAATTTTTAAAATTCCTCGATAAATAGGCTATCAAACACTAAAATATTTTTAAATTAGCACTAATATTTCTCGAGATAAACGCGTTCAAACAAACATACAAACTCTTCATATTTATTAGTGGCAAACGTACAGCTGTTTTGATTTTTTTGGGGTGAAAAAACTTTAAAATACAAACAAAAATAATACCTGTAATAATTCACGTGGAACAAAGCAGTTTTACACACATATATCAAAAAATTACACATCACCAACGCCTTTGTGTTTGCATGTAATTATACGAAAACAAAGGTTCGATGCGAGATGGAGTAGATAGCAAGGCAGTATTTATTACCAATGTTTATAGCAATTTGTCGCATATTATCAGACTTTATTGATGCGAGCAATTGCTTAGTTAGCAGTGGACTTCTTATATCATGGGTCCACCTTGTGTGGGTCTACCTACATTGGGCCTTCGGTACGGGGTCGCCATTCCAGCACCTTCAGACTATGTGACCCGCTCATTGCCACTTCAGGTTTTCGGTTCGTAGGGCTATATCGATAACTTTCGTTCTGCTACAGACCTCCTCATTTCTAATTTCATCGCGTAGAGAAACTCCCTTTCACAACACGCAATGTTCGATGAGCTTTGTCTTCAGGCACTGAGGGGTATTTGACGAAAACATCTCATGTAGTTTCCCGTTGCCCAACTGATTTGGATTCGGCGGTTGATTTCCTTCTGGAAATTGGACATACCTAGCTGGACTATGTGCCACAGGTATGTGTTAGTAAGTAGCAGCCCATTAATGTCCCACTGCTGGGCACAGGCCTCCTCACTCCGAGGAGCGAGGCTTTTAAGAGCATAGACCCACCACGCTGCTCCACTGCGAATTGGCAGGCATAGTACACAAGTGCACTCTCTATTCCTTCACTCTCATAGTGGGAGAGATCAGGCACAGGACCGACGGCTTAACGTGCTCTCCGAGGCACGGGGGTGGATCACACTGCCAACTTCCCAACTTCGGGCAAATATTGAGAAAATCTTAATAGAAAACTCAANCTATGTGCCACAGGTATGTGTAAGTAAGAAAGTAAGTAGCAACCCATTAACGTCCCACTGCTGGGCACAGGCCTCCTCACTCCGAGGAGCGAGAGTTTTAAGAGCAAAGACCTACCACGCTGCTCCACTGCGGATTGGCAGGCATAGAACACAAGTGCACTGTATTCCTTCACTCTCATAGTGCTATGTGACGGGAATCCGACACGACCGGAGAGAGATCAGGCGCTGGACCGACGGCTTAACGTGCTCTCCGAGGCACGGGGTTGGATCACACCGCCAACTTCCCAATTTCGGGCAAATATTGAGAAAATCTTAATAGAAAACTCAATATTGATTTTGCATTGGCCCGACCTGGGACTCGATCCCAGGACCTCATGTCTGTAGTCGAACATGCTAACCCCTAGACCAATGAGGCAGACCAATGTGTACTCGGGTACAATTTGAAGTGTTGAGTTTTCAACGATGACTGGGTCGAGCGAAATATGGATATTGGACATAATTTTGGTCTTATCCATGTTCATTTTTAGGCCCACCTGTTGAGAAGCTCTGCTTTGGTCATGGAGCATAAGTAATGTATATACACATCCATTCGTATTATCGGTGAAGTTTTCTATTCCGTGGAAACATTATTAGATAGGTCATTTTAGAATCCACCTGGTTATACACAAAAAAATTAACAAAATCGCTTCAGCATTTTAGGAGGAGTTCAGTGACATCCACGTACTTGATTATATAAATAAAGATGTTCTAGTTATAACAATAGATCTATAAATATACATCGGCGAATAAATTGTTTTGACTTTCGTTATTTGTTCGCGACTTTTCTCTTTTAAGTAGAGAATAATATGTTTGTTTTAATTTAAAGTCAATTGTCATTTCTTAGAAAAAAGTTGTTTGTGCAATTAAAATAATCCCTGCGATTGGTAGGAAATAAAACTCCAATCATAGGATGTCTTTTTTAACAAATAAAGTGTCAACCACCGTCGTTTGCTTGACACAATAGTGCACGTTTGCCAGTCGCAAACAACATAGATAGGTCAATTTGGTAAACACGTTCCTGCTGAACAACAGTTCGAATCGCGATAGATAAATCCTCGTCTGGTGAGAAGTAGACGGCGGAGCGTTGGAGTGAAGAATCTGGTGGCATTTTCATTTATCCTGAACCGGCAAATCATTGCAAGAGTGAGCTGCCGAAAGGGCTCACATTATTTGAAGCAATGTAATTAAGTATTTTACAGATATTTGGGTCGGCTTGTCAAACTCAACATGTATTATTCATATCCATTCCCACCAATGACGTAAAGAAGATTAGTTTTTGCCTTATAACATCCCCTACCTACCACTAAAGGCCTATCAGATTAGATTCAGGCGTAAAATTTGCATAATGCTGATGTAGTTTTTTGATTTATTTTCTTTACAATTTCTTTGGTACAGATCTTCTAAGCCTCGTAAACCCTTTATGATTTGGTTTATATTAACAAAATATCAAAACTGAAAAAAAATTCACTCAAGTCAATGTATAAAATGTTGGCATGTTGGTTATAACGTTAGAATAATGATTGTCATTAAGACGATCTGCTGCCATGAAATTGCGAGAAGATCATATTTTTTCCATGCGTGCAAAACACAGGGTCAAAATAATGAAAATGGCTGCCATGAATGGGTGCGAGGTGTAATTGTGCGATTATCTTGATCTTAGGTTGGTAACAGATAAATTTTGTTATATGCACTTTCGTAGTCGTCGTCGCTTTAAGTAATGGATATTCACTGCTTGATTGCTCCATGCCAAAACTAGAAGACTGAAAGTAACTTCTACTGTGACCTACTCCTGACTTAGGTGACGATGATACAATGACAGTGGCGTAACTGGATGAGCGCTATACTGGACTAGAACTGGATGGATGTGCCAGCTAAGTGGTTGGAACCTGACATTCAGATCAAGGGCGAAACAAATACTGAACATCGAATATTTTCGAAGACGAAATCCTATTTAATGAAGGCCTTGAGGCTCATAAATTTAAGGTCTTGACCAATGACACCAAACTTTATCTTGTGCAGCTTGAATGTAGTCCTTGATATATCGTCGTATTTCATTTATTTTACACTATGTCAATTTCTGCTAGTCTTCGGTTATAATCGTCATCATTGCTGGACATAGATATTCCCCAATGGTGCCCAGTTTGCACTCCATTGACTATTATTTATATCTTATTTAATCTGATTATATTTAATTTGAAATAATGTAAAAACTGATGTTTTGGTTTTGTAGATACGGATATTTCCCAATGATTTTGATAGAATATTCCAATGTTTAATCCTGCGTAGCTGTTTGCACTCCATTTGCTAGCTAGTCCTCTTCATCAACCGCAGTCTTGTTCTAAGTATTCTATTGAAGTCCATTGTCAGCGACAACATTTCGGATCCCTAGATAAAAACTAGCACAAACTTGAGGACTTTAGGTTTCAAGGATTGAGGGATATTTAAAGAAAATATCTTCCGTAAATTTTTAAAATGCTGCTACTTATAATAATATCTTAGTTGGATTAGGCTGGTGATGTTAATTTCGAAATTGGATCTACCTAACTGGATTATATATCCCAGGAATGTAGACCCGTCTACATTTTCAAGTGCCGAGTTCTCAACAATGTAAGTAAGTAGCAGCCCATTAATGTTCCACTGCTGGCCACAGGCCTCTCTCATATGAGTGAGGGTTTTTAAATCATAGTCTCACCACGCTGCTCCACTGCGTTTTGGCAGGTATAGCACACTAGTGTACTCTCTATTCCCTCACTCTCAATGTCCGATGTGACGGCAATCCGACTCCCGCGGAGAGAGGTCAGGCGCAGGACCGACAGCTTAATGTGCTCTCCGAAGCACGGGGGTGGAGCACACCGCCAAATTTCCCAACTTCGGGCAAATATTGAAAAAATCTTAATAAAAAACTCAATATCGATATCGAATTGGCCCGACCCGGGACTCGAAGCCAGGATCTCATGTCTGTAGTGGAACATGCTAACCACTAGACCAATGAGGCAGTACAATGACTGATATAATTTTCTTCTTGTCCATGATTATTTCTAATCGTGCCTGCTTATAAACTACATCTAGGTTATTAAAGAGCGTATTAGGATTTTCCTGAGTCTCTGCTAACCTTTTGGACTATTTTGGAAGAAATTGTGTCTGCTTTTAAATTTGTTTATTTATTTGAGGCTATGATCTTTCGTAATGATTAGTTACATTTTCCAGTTTTGCGGAAACAAATACACGGAAGTTTTTTCATGTTTAAGGTGTGAATTCCACCTAAGACACGTATCAGCGCATCTCCATAATCACTAAGAAGTTGCAAATATGACCTTATTTTTAAGGTCGCTCCTTTGTTTTAGAACAACGCATTGTAATGAACTTGCATTTCTTTAGACTTTATTAATAGAATAACGCGTTGTTTTGTGCATTTTCTATTGCAAAGTGTGTTTGCTTTTTCTTCTTTATACTTCTATTTGTCTGATAACTACGGCTAATCTGCTAAATTTCGATAGGTTTTGTCATTGTCTTAAAAAGTTCTTGGAGGCGACTGTAAAGGACTTTTTGTCGGCAAAATAAGCTATTAAATTAAAAACATAGAGGTTAAAAGGGGAAGAGGGCTGAAATATTTTAGAATATAATACAAGTTTTTGTTTAAGATTTGAAATAGAAAAATAATTTACAATAAAATAACATTGCGACTATAATAATAATAAATATAATAAAAAGTTTTTATTCAAGGCATCATTTGGCTCAAATTGTTAGTATACAAATAACTTATAATATGTTAGTGACAAATAGAATATAATAATACAGAAAAGAAGAGAAACTAAATTAAATCAAATCAAATTCAAATCAAAATCACGTCTATCAATTAAAATTACGAATGTGAAAATACTATAAATATAAATACGTCTTATATACTAGCTGAAGGTTGTACCTAGGCATCATTTTCTGTTGCTTGTCAGATGAACAGACAGCCAATATGTGAATATAGGGCTAGGTATCCCCACACAAATCGTTTTAACTATGCTGTTATGCGATATGTGATATGCGATACATGAGAGCGTTGAGAAGCATGAGTGGATTAAAACTGAGTGACAGAGTAAGAAATAGTGTGATAAGAGAACGTTGTGGTTTAAAAGAAGACGCAGTGACTAAAATTGAGANCCCTTATTCTCTCCCAAAAAGAGGCAATGCGTGTCCTCACAACAGCATATCGGGCAATATCTGGACAAACAAGATGCGAAAAGCGTCGTTATACTGCACGCGTATTGTCGTGTAGGATTTTCTGAGAAAATTAGTCCAAAGTTGACAGGCATAAAAGCACTGGTAATACGCGGTAAATAATGTCTTGACGGCTTTGCTATGTGTATCGAATCTTCGCGCGAGCATATTACACCGGACCGAGATTGCTCTCCTTTCCCTTTCAATATTGCAATCATCCTGTAAGCATTCAGTAAGAATATGGCCTAGGTACTTGAACTGCCTCATTGGTCTAGTGGTTAACATGTTCGACTACAGACATGAGGTCCTGGGTTCGAGTCCCGGGTCGGGCCGATTCAAAAAATGAATATTGAGTTTTCTATTAAGATTTTCTCAATATTTGCCCGAAATTGGCGGTGTGATCCGATCCCGTGCCTCGGAGAGCACGTTTAGCCGTCGGTCCTGCGCCTGGTCTCTCTCCGGTCGTGTCGGATTCCCGTCACATCGGCGTAAGAGAAGGAATAGAGAGTGCACTGGTGTACTATGCCTGCCAATCCGCAGTGGATCAGCGTGGTGAGTCTATGCTCTAAAAACCCTCTCTCCTAGGAGTGTGGAGGCCTGTGCCCAGCAGTGGGAAGCTAATGGGCTGCTACTTACACTTAGTTACTTGAATTTGGTTACAAATCGAACTGCTGTGTCGTTTAAAATTACCTCTGCTCTGCGAAATACCATCAGTTCTGATATCATGAGTAATAGCATAACTCTCACAGACTAAAATTAGTTTTCTCAAACCTTTGATGGAGGCTATATAGCTTTCCTATCTTTCAAGTTGAATCAAACTGCAAACGGTGTGCAAATTTGATTAGAATCGGTCAAGTAGGTTAGAAGCCCATCGCGGAAAAACAGCGTGACACGTAATTTACATATATATTAAGATTTAACGATATTTATTAAGGGGAACTCTAGAAACTACTGGCTGATTGAATATTCTATATGTATTTTTGTAGTAACATATGACTTAAAAGGGATAAAAGTTGTTTCAATATTATAATATCCTAAGTTAACTATACACAAACCCACAGAATCAAGAAAAGTATTGCATCGTATTATTATACTCATAAATATAAAGTACATTAAAGTTATTTAAATTGGGTACAAATTCAGTCGATTTTTATTCAAATGAAATTGCAGAGACTTAAAAATTACCGACGTAATTATGAAGGTTAGTCGAACTTAAGAAACACCAGCAAGAAGCCTAAAAATTTAGTAATAGCATTTCGAAAAAATCAGTTTCTCTTTCAATTATTATCTATTTATAAGTGGAACAGTATTCATAAAAAGTTCTAAGAAATTGACATATTTTTATGACTCTTTTTTGACGAAATACGTAAATATATTTTCGTATATTTCTATTACTCCTCTTAAGTTTAAACACATTTGTAGTGGATGACAAATGATGTAAAAAAAAAGTAAGTAGCAACCGGTTACTGTCCCACTGCTGGACACAAAGCTCTTTATTCAAAGTAGAGGGGTTTTAGAACATAGTCCCATCAGGCTGTCCTACTACGGGTTGGCAGGCTTTTATGTTAATACGTACATACATAGCATCACGCCTCATTCCCATAGGGGTAGGCAGAAACCACATCCTTCCACTTGCCACGATCCTTGCATATCTTCTTCACTTTTTTCATTCTCATTAAACCCTTCATACATGTTCGTCGGTTTAGAGTACTCTTGACCTGGCCCTTATTTAAAATGTCCTGGATTTGGCCGATGAACGTTCGCCTTGGTCTTCCACTTCCAACTTTCGCATTCACTCTTTCGCATAAAAGTGAAATAGATGCGATAGAGATGAGAGTGTTGAGTAGTATGAGTGGATTGAAAATGAGTGACAAATTAAGAAATAGTGTAATAAGAGAACGTTGTGGTATAAAAGAAGACGTAGTGACTAAAATTGAGAAAGGTATGCTTAGATGGTTTGGGTATGTAGAGAGAATGAATGAAAGGAGACTGACAAAAAGGATTTATGAGTCAAAAGTGAATGCGAAAGTTGGAAGGGGACATTTTAAATAAGGGCCAGGTCAAGAGTACTCTAAACCGACGAACTTGTATGAAAGGTTTAATGAGAATGAAAGAAGCGAAGGAGATATGCGAGGATAAGAAGGAAAGAAGGGAATGAGGCGTGATGATGATTGCTTATTGAATTATTATATACTAAGTGAAAGCAAAAGTTATTACAAAATCAATTGAATCTGGCGTTTACAAATTGATCTTTGTAATCTTCATTGTTAAATATTATAACAAAATAAGTTGTAATCTTTTAAAGTTGTGATAACAATTACGTGATACCCTCGTAACAATTATAGTTCACGCGAATGTTTGATTCAGAGCGTATCCACGTAATTGTCGTGTAGACTGAGGATTTTAATACGATATTCTTAAAACTTTATTCCTAGCTAAGTAAGTAAAGTAAGTAGCAGCCCATTAAGGTCCCACTGCTGGGCACAGGCCTCTTCGCTCATATGAGAGAGGGTCTTTAGAGCATAGACCCACCACGCTGCCCCACTGCGGATTGGCAGGCATAGTACACAAGTGTACTCTCTATTCCTTCACTGTCATAGTCCGACATGACGGCAATCCGACACGACCGGAGAGAGAGATCAGGCGCAGGACCGACGGCTTAACGTGCTCCGAGGCACGGGGGTGAATCACACCGCCAACTTCTCAACTTCGGGCAAATATTGAGAAGATCTTTATAGAAAACTCAATATCGATTTCGAACTGGTCCGACCCGGGACTCGAACCCAGGACCTCATGTCTGTAGTCGAACATGCTAACCACTAGACCAACGAGGCAGGCAATCTGTATTAAAGCCTAAAAATAATTTTAAATACATTAAAGAAAATAAGTTCTAATGAATCGTAAGAAGAATTAAGTGGAGAAGTTAATCGAGTGAATTACAAATGACACAGGAAATCAAATTACCAAATATTTTTACATATAAAACAAGCGCGCATGCGTCGAAAATTTGAGGCATGCGCATTTGTTTAGGCGAGAGACGATGTGCCGGTTACGTTACATAAAATAGCGCTGAAATTACAAACTATCGACACAGGAAGATAGATAGATGTATACTTTATTAACACCATCAAAATAGTACAGAATAATACAATAACTTAAAATTAACTTAATTTAGTGTACAATTGGGCGGTCTTAGGGTTTAGGGTAATAGTTAAAGAAAGTCTTACTAAAGAAATAGGCATACATATAATATCTACACACAAAAATATATTTATAATAATACAAATACATACAGGTATGATGACAAAGACTTTTTAATCCAAGCAATGATATAATGCCATATTTTGGTCAATTTTGTCGATATTCATGTGAGTTTTTGACACGATATAAATAAAAATTTTAACAAAAAAAGAACCGCCTTCAAAAGAAATTCTTACAAATGTTTTAATATGCTCTAAAAAGTTAGTAATAATTGCGTATTCTTTTTTAGAGTTCTGCGTATTCTTATATTTGGAGTCGGCGTCAGCCAAGGTAGGTGCGTCCCGCGTATCGACTTGGCAGCTCCGGCGTCGCTCACACCTACAGCTAAATATGTTATGTAGGTACCTTGGCTGACACCGACTCGTACGTGACAGTATCACATATAGTAATCACAACAACAACATAAAAATACCACAACACTATTACGCAAACGTCCCCCCCCCCCCTCCCCGGCTACCACCGCTTTATACATAATACACCTTATAAATATTGCAATGCAGCAACAAACGGAAGCTTGCTATTTGATTACATACAGTTATATGCTCTGCCAAAAATCGCACCCTTTCTGTAAGCGGTTGAGGAGTTCCATCATCATATTTAACTACGACAATTTATTGACCATACCAAAGTTACGGTAGGTGACTCAAATATCCGGAGATCTTATAAAAGATTCTGCCGAGTATCGTTAATTTGCTCCTAAGAATTGAAGAGTTCCGTTACTTTGTCATGGATCCCATGATCACAACCTAACCAAACTATCACCAAACAACTCCATGAGAAAACCGGATAAGTGTTAAATTTTCATTAAGCATGTGCGCGACAAATGGACGAATTACTCAAGATCACGTCAACCGATTTCGATGATTCTTTTTTATTGGATAGGATATACTTCAAGGGTTGTTTTGTGATAGTTTGGTTAGGTTCTGATGATGGATTGCATGACAAAGTGACGGAACTCTTCAATTCTTAGGAGCAAATGAACGATACTCGACAGAATCTTCTATAGGCTATCCAGATATTTGAGTTGCCTACCGTAACTTCGGTATGGTCAAGTGCTAGTCGTAGTTAAATATGAAGATTAATGGAACTCCTCAGCGGCTTACAGTAAGGGTGCGGTTTATGGCAGAAAATATAAGTGTCTGTAATGAAATAGTAATGAGCTTACATTTGTTGCTGCATTGCGACACGTTTACTTCAGATTCACTAAAAATCAAAAAATAAATAAAAATTTTAACAAAAAAGAACCGCTTTCAAAACAGTGTTACAAATATATTAATATGCTCATTTTATGCTGATACGCAATTATTTCTTACTTTTTAGAGCATATTAATATATTTGTAACTCTGTTTTGGAGGCGGTTCTTTTTTGTTAAAATTTTTATCTATTTTGAAGTCGGTTAAAAATATAGACTATTTTGGATTCTGCTGTGATCTTAACTATAGTTTTAGATTGTCAGATAATTCTTATGATTATAAATTCTAATGGTGTCTGACAAAAAGGGATTAACGCAACACATAATTAATAAGAACTACATAACATGACCTAAGAACACATAAAGAAATTAGAGCAAACATAATTCCAATCACAATGCATTATTATGTAATATTTTACCACAGGGGGGTTATGACACTTTACATAACCTAATCAACTAAGACTAATAAGGGCTGTTAATTAATATGATACTTCATTGTCGTCGCTTCAACCGATGGACGTCCAGTGGACATAGGTCTCACGTAATGACGTCCACAAGGCCCGATCTTGCGCCACCTGGCTCCAGCGGCTACCAGCAAACCTCTTTATATCATCGGTCCACCTTGTGGGGGGTCTGCCTACACTGCACCGGCCGTACAGTGTCGCCATTCCAGCACCTTTGGCCTAAACGTCCATTGGTCCTTTGGACTATGTGCCTCGCTAATTGCCACTTCAGGTTCGCGATTCGTAGAACTATGTCGGCGACTTTGATTCTACTACGGATCTCTTCATTTCTGATTCGATCACGTATCAGCCCTCTCCATCGCACGCTGAGTTTCCGCATGAGGCTTAAGTCAGTACCGTAGGTCATCACTAGCAACACGCACTGTACGAAGTGGTCTGGCACTGAGGGATATCGGACGAAAACATCTGGCGTAGCTTCCCGAACGCTGCCCAACCGAGTTGGATTCGGCTGTTGACCTCCTTCTCATAATTGGACCTACCTACCTGGACTATATGTCCCAGGTATGTGTACGTGTCAACAATTTCGAGAGCTAAGTTCTCAACGATGACTGGGTGAGGCGGTACATGGATATTAGACATAATTTTCGTCTTAGCCATGTTCATTTTCAGGCCTATCTATTGGGAAACTCTGCTGAGGTCATCAAGCATTGTATTGAGATCTTCAAAAGTCTCTGCCATAATGACTACGTCATCGGCAAACCGTAGATGAGTGATATGATACTTAATCGATTTGAATTTCTCGTTCCCTTACAATTTTTAAAGTATCGTCAGTAGTCTGTTGATGATGAATCTAGAATTTTGTACGTTACAACTGGAATCAATTGATAACATTTCTATCGCTTAAATAATGTTCAACGTTATAATTTGCCTTTTTGTAAAAGGATGTTATTGACATTTTTCTTAAAACTATCCATAATTCAATCTCCAAAGTGTGGGCGTCGGTGGGTAATGTTGGTGCAATCTAACATTTTAAATAACTCAGATTATAATGTCCAATCACTTAAGTTTCCGATATCAAATTATACCAACACAGTAATGCTTAGGAAAATTAGGAACGTGTGACAGTTTCAATAGTCGATGGCTCTGGCGGACCGTTACTTGAGAACTCCCGAGAACGCCGCCGGCCTGTGACTCATTGAAACTGTCCAGCGGCGATAGGTGGCGCTGCCTTTACCGAAACTCTTTGATTCCGACTTATGCGTATGCTCAACACGACAAATGTTTATTGAACCTTCTTCACTCTAAAACATAGCATTACAAGTTTGTTTCTATTTCTTATATCAAAATAGCGCATTTCGTTTTTTTTTTTGCTGTATAATTACGAGTTTATATTAATCGTTTGACTGTGAGAAACTAGAGAAAATTAGAGCGCCGTCTAGCACGTATTTCCTAAACCAGAAACTTTTAAACGTTGAATTCCATATTAACGTATGCGGCTCCTGCATGGTACTCTTTTTACTCAGGGTACCAGAGGCTGCAGATCCAGGAGAACAAGTTCCTACTTATGATAGTGGTAGGCACACTTCAGGAAGTGTAGCAGGACATTTTTGCGCTTTCTGGTATACTCCTTCTCCGATGAGTGTCGTTCCCTTACCAGTGCCTTTTTCTGCAGGATGACATCCTCGCACATGGAAGTCAGTGCCCTCCAACCTAACTCACCACTTAACCTATCCACAAATTCTATTGAACTTAAGAAAATTCATTACAAATCGTAGAAAAACACTTCTAATTGTATATATAAGTGCAATTTTTATATTCTGATGCAAGTTCAGTCCGAATTTCTCATCAGAAGGCGTTAGTAACTAACCTCTAGGTGTTTTCTAATGTACGTGTTAACGTAAAAAAACATTTATAGGGACAGAATTAAAATATAGGTTACAATTCATAGAAACGTAATTACAAAAACGTATTTAAAGTTTTAATGTATCTTTTTGTGTATATCGACGGCTTCTACGTAGAAACAGTTAAGTATAATATCCTAGTTTTTTAAGAGCGTGACTTAAATTTTTTTTTAAACAAATCAAATCATTCAATATGCTTTTATATGTTTAAAAAAAACAATTATCTAGGTTGATGAATGGAGTTATATAATCATTAAAATTGTCTGGAAGAAGTCGTAGATTAGCGATAAGACCGCCTTTAACATTTTTTATATAATAGAGTGTATAAATAAATGTCTAAAACTCAAGATGACCGTTTATAATAAAAATTATAATTTTTATTAAAAACTTTTCACTAAATGAATATAAAAGTATATACGGTGAATCAATTTCCAAAATCACTTTATTGATATCCAATTTAACGCTGACAATCGTATTGTATTGAACGAGCAAATGTCTAATAAGAGCTATTTATTTACATAAAGACTGCCTCATCACTTTGATTAGCATGTTCGACTACAAACATGAGGTCCTGGGGTCGAGTCCCGGGTCGGGCCAGTTGGAAATCGATATTGAGTTTTCTATTAAAATTTACAGGGGTGGCCCTGTGCCTCGGAGAGCACGTTAAGCCGTCGGACCTGCGCCTGATCTCTCTTCGGTCGTGTCGGATTGCCGTCACGTTGGACTATGAGAGTGAAGGAATAGAGAGTACACTTTGTGTACTATACCTGCCAAACCGCAGTGGAGCGGCGTGGTGGGTCTATGCTCTAAAAACCCTCTCTCATATGATCGAGGAGGTCTGTGCCCAGCAGTGGGACGTTAGTGGGCTGCTACTTATTTATATCAAATAAAGTGTAAGAAAACTCTAAACAATTTTATTTAACCTAACCTATACGGAATAAAACATTACTTTAAAGCTGCAGAACAGTTTCTGAGTGAGAATTTTAGCGATGTAGACGCTCACTAACAACGGATTTTTCTTTATAGCTAGTATGGATACATATCGTTGGTTCTTACGTCTAAGAGGTAAAAAGAGTGAAGGAATAGAGAGTGCACTTCTCTACTATGCCTACCATCCCACAATGGGGCAGCGTGGCGGTTATATGGTCTTAAATCCCTTTGTTCTATGAGTGAGGAGGCCTGTGCCCAGAGGTGGAACCTTAAAGAGCTACTACTTAGTTTACCTTGCATTTGGATATTTTGATGACTGTATCACGTTTATCATCATTTTTAATCGACTTCAAAAAAAGGAGGAGGTTATCAATTCGTTTGTTTTTTTTATGTTTGTTACCTCATATCTTCCGATTGGGTGGACCGATCTTGATGATTTTTTTTAAATCCAGTTCTGATGATGGCATACATGAGAATACCGGATAAGTGTTATATTTTTATTAAGCATATGCGCGACAAATGGACGAATAACTCAAGATCACGCCAACCGATTTCGATGATTCTGTTCCTTTATTGGAAAGTATATACTTCAACGGTTGTTTTACGGAAAATGCTGACTCCGAATATAATTGTAACTACATTATATTATTGTAATAATTTAATCGCTGCCCAAC
This sequence comes from Elymnias hypermnestra, assembly GCA_015832385.1. Taxonomy (NCBI): domain Eukaryota; kingdom Metazoa; phylum Arthropoda; class Insecta; order Lepidoptera; family Nymphalidae; genus Elymnias; species Elymnias hypermnestra. Next base: position 2,895,738 of record JACTOM010000908.1, read on the forward strand.
CGGTTGGGCAGCGTTCGGGAAACTACGGCAGATATTTTCGTCCGATACCCCTCAGCGCCTGAAGACAAAGCTTTTCGAACAGTGCGTGTTGCCAGTGATGAACTACGGCTCCGAAACGTGGTCGCTGACTATGGGCGTCATACGAAAGGTCAGAGTCGCTCAGCGTGCGATGAAGAGGGCTATGCTCGGAGTTTCTCTACGTGATTAAATCAGAAATGAGGAGATCCGTAGCAGAACCAAAGTCACTGACATACTCCTACGAATCGCAAACCTGAAGAGGTAATGGGCGGGGCACATAGTCTGACGGACCGGTGGACGTTAGGGCCCGAAGGTGCTGGAGTGGCGACCCCGCACCGGGCGGCGCAGTGTAGGGAGACCCCCCCCCCAAGGTGGACCGACGACATAAAGAGGGTCGCCGGTAGCCGCTGGAGCCAGGCGGCGCAAGATCGGGCCTTGTGGACATCATTACGTGAGACCTATGTCCAGCAATGGACGTCCATCGGTTGAAGCGACGACGAATAATTTGATACACCTTTGAGTAGTCTAAAAAAGGTCTCTATAAAAGGATACGCAAATTTGAACAGGGTGAATCGCGTGATTAGCGCCACGAAGATGTGCAGCGTTTTATATGCTAATCCGTTTGAAGGTTAGGTAGTTTTAATATTTACGAATAACACGTGCCATTTTAATATTGCAAATTCCTAACATATCTTCCTTTTTCTCTCCCTCTAAGTTTCGGAAATAAAAAGTTTTAGATTGGTATAAATATAAACAAGACTTAAAAATTAGTTTGCCAAAGGAGTTTCCCTTCTGACATGTGAACTTTGAGCTTTGAACTTTTTCTTAATCATATGTCGATTAAAGTAATAAATAATCTAAATGAACAAATATCTGTATAAGCAAATTTTATTGGTTAAATATTTTTTCTGTAAAAGTTGCGTAAGGTAATTAACTTTATGGTAAACAATTATAGTTAGCGACACGCTCGCGATGTGATTGTCACGCCCTACTTGTTAACTCGACGGTTAAATTTTCCGCGTTGTCGGTGAACTGCTTTAGATGTTTCACAAAGAGTTACAAAGTTTGTTTACTAAATCCGTTATGCTACCTATCCGACGGAGAAGGCGGAGGATGCGTAGATTTGGGCATCTTCTTCCCCCTTTATAAACTATTGAGGCGGCTACATCCATGGTACCAGAGTGGATTATGAACTCGTACCTCAGGTTCTGCCTCATTGGTCTAGTGGTTAGCATGTTCGACTACAGACATGAGGTCCTGGGTTCGAGTCTCGGCCAATTCGAAAATCGATATTGAGTGTTCTATTAAGATTTTCTCAATATTTGCCCGAAGTTGGGAAGATGGCGATGTGATCCACCCCCGTGCCTCAGAGAGCACGTTAAGCCGATGGCCCTGCACCTGATCTCTCTTCGGTCATGTCGGATTGCCGTCACGTTGGAGTATGAGAGTGAAGGAATAGAGAGTACTTTCGTGTACTATGCCTGCCAATCCGCAGTGGAGCAGCGTGGTAGGTATATGCTCTAAAAACCTTCTCTCATATGAGCGAGGAGGCCTGTGCCCAGCAATGGGACGTTAGTGGGCTGCTACTTACTTTTTTCCCTCAGTTTCTCCACTCAGGGATGCTGGGTTTTAGTGGGTATTCTGATCTTTCAGTGAGTCCCACACTCCCTACTCGGGGACTTCTAATGCGTAAATGTATTTCCTAATGATGAGACATAACAAAACCATAATATTAATACTAGCCTTAAAATCTCGCAGCGGTACTCTTAATAGCTTTTAAATACGATTATATCAAGATTAGTAAGAATATATTTAACAACAAACGTTTTAACTATCGACGTAAAAGGGGAATTTTAAAGCATGTTTCTCCCATAAAACAATAATATATACAGGGTGTTAGGGGACCGCTTTCGAAACAGACTGACGATAGTACCTACTAACGATATTGGGATGGAAAAAATCGATACTAATTTAAAAAAAAAACGATTTTAAAACGTTTTCTTATCATTATTTACGCTCTATTATGTTAATACAGCTAAATAAAAAGATATAATCACAAAAATACATAACTAAAAAAATAAACCAACACTGAAACATAAGATTAAAAAGCTGACGTCTCTGCGAGGTTCAACGACCTCTTGCTGCCCGCCCGGCCGCCGATTTTTTCCGTCCCATAATCAAAGGTGTCATTAGTACTATCGTCTGTCTTCGTTTTCGAAAGCGTTCTCCCTAACATATACGTGGATATATCTACTCGAGTAAACACTCTGAAATCCGGATACAAACACATTATCCATCTGATAAAATCCCCGACCATAGAGTAGTCCACCGTTTTTCATCCCACAGAGTACATATATTTTGTAAATCATGACGTTAGTACAAAGGTTATCTTTGAAATCCATATAACTTACCTTCTCTCTCCTTTCTTTGACGGTTTCCTCAACGCCAGGGTTGTCTAGAACATCTATTTTAAGCATATTATCTATCTATAACATGCCTTATTAAACAACTACAGGAGATAGGAAATATTATGAATGAAGGTTTGGAAGGGAAAGGAATGAAAGTGAATGTAAACAAAACGAAAGTTATTCTTTTTGAAAGAGATGAATCTATGATGAATGTCAATTATTTGATCGATGGGGAACAAGTGGAAGAGGTGAAAGAATTTGAATACTTGGGATCAAAATTTACAAAAGATGGAACATGTGAAAGTGATATTGAAAGGAGAATGAATGCAGGGAATGTGGTAAATGGTGCTCTGCACGCCTTTATGAATAGTCAGATGGTGTCTCAAAGGGCCAGACTCGCTGTGCATGCTGGAGTGTTGATGCCAACACTTATGTATGGTAGTAAAAGTTGGGTATGGCAGAAGAATCACAAAAGTATAATAAATGCGGTAGAGATCAGAGCGTTGAGAATTATGAGTGGATTAAAACTGAGTGACAGAGTAAGGAATAGTGTAATAAGAGAACGTTGTGGTATAAAAGAAGATGTAGTGACTAAAATTGAGAAAGGTATGCTTAGATGGTTTGGGCATGTAGAGAGAATGAATGAAAAAAGGATTTATGAGTCAAGAGTTAATGCAAAAGTTGGAAGGGGAAGACCAAGGCGAACGTTTCTGCACCAAATCCAGAACATTTTAAGGACCAGGTTAACGGTTTCATGAAAATGGAAGAAGCGAAGGAGATATGCAAGGATCGTGGCAAGTGGAAGGACGTTATCTCTGCCTACCCCTATCGGAATGAGGCGTGATGCTATGTATGTATGTATTATCTATCTATCATACCCTCTTCGTGCCTTCTCCGATTTACGTGACACTGGCGACGTGGCGTGTGCTCAATCGTCACATTTGTAAGCCACTAAATGAAGAAAATCTTTGAAATGCAGTCTTACTAATGTAGGACTTTATACTTGACTTTTTTAACATAGGGGCCATCGATACATCCGAGTTTTTATTAATATTTTACCTTCCAAAAAGTAATTCTACATAAACGAAATCACAGGAATAACCTAGTTCTCAATAACCTCAACCTACAGTGTTACAAATTAATTTTGTGAATGCTGCCACCGTCTGGTACACGAGCCACACCTATATCCACTTGCATTATAAATTTCTATTACATTAATATTAATTGTGCACTGTTTGTACCGTTTAAGGACTGATAAAAAACATATTCGGAAATTTATTTATTGTACAAATGATTTTACAATATTAAGCTTTGCTTTATACGCAGCGGTATGTCCAATTAACAACTGGTTAGTGTTCCATTAATTATTTTTATACTTACATCTTGCCCCGTATTTGCACAAGTAATATGATAAGCATATTCAAAGGTTAATTTCCTAAATTTCCACTACAGGAAATGTAACTCTAATTTAAACGAAATCTCAGTCAAAGCCTTTTTAATTGCTGATCAGGTTAACACTGTAGTTACACCTGATGTTAAGTGTTGTTACAGTCTAAGATGTAAGCGCGTGATAGTATATATAAAATAATTTATGATATATTTCAAATAGAATAACACTTTAAATGAAGGATACGGTTCGTCATTTGACTAAATCGTCTTCTTCTTATTCGTTTCGCTCTTGACAGAGCGGTCGTGATCGTCATGAAGTAACGGGGTGGGCAGATGTTATGCGCATGACTACCGCTCGCCATTTTTCCCTGTTCGAGGTCATCCTGCTGCATTCGTTCAATGAACCTCCCAGTACAGATTTGATTTGGTCGGTCCATCGAGTGGGTGACCTCCTACGCGGTCTTATGCCTTCCACCTTTCCTTGAACGACGAGGCGTTCGATGGACTGGTTGTCACGCCGAGAAACGTGTCCGAAGAATGTCAGAATGCGAGATTGTACTAGTGAGAATAGACGCTGTTTGATGCCGAGTTCTTGAAGTATCGAGACGTTTGTTCGAAACTCGGTCCACGAAACTCCAAGCATTCTTCTCCAGCACCACATTTCTAGAGCATCTATTTTCTGCCTTTCCACATCTCGCAGTGTCCACGTCTCAGCAGCGTATAGAAATATGGGGAAGATAAGAGTCCTCACGAGTTTAGATTTCGTGGTCTTTGTGATGTTCCGATTCCTCCATATTTTCTTCATCTTGTCCATCGCCGTTCTTGTTATAGCCATCCGTCGTTTGATTTCGTCAATGCACTACGACTAAATCGTATCCTTCACGAAAAGAATGGCCTTCACAATATAATTCCCATTGGTGAATTTGTAAACAATGTAAATGATGCCAATTTGGGATATTATTATTATAATGATTCATAAACGATTAGAATTACTTAAATTATATTATTTGTAACCATTAAATACTAACGGAGAATGGTAGTTTCTTAATAAATAAGATGATTAAGAAATATATTTGCCGCCAAACGCTGCCATTGGTGGTTTATGCTAATGGCATCATTAACGACAAATGTGTAAGTAGTCCTAAAAATTAGTCGAGAGGTCAGTTTTTGATCAACGTTAGCTACGAATTATTGTTTTTTTAAGTTAGTTGTGTCATAAAAAGGGCTGCTCTGCGATACAAAGCTAAGTGTATTTCTTTAAATTAAAATTACATACATACATAGCATCACGCCTTATTCCCATAGGGGTAGGCAGAGACAACATCCTTCCACTTGCCACGATCCTTGCATAAAATTAAAATTGATGGTCTTTTAATATGTACTAATGATAATTGTGTGATATTTGTTTTTATATTTAATAATAATGGATGTTGTTGATGTATTTTATTGGAATTTATATTAAATATAACATGGATAAAAAAAGAGTAAAAGACTATGGCATGAAACTCATGCCGGATTCTTGCCCATCTAGGTTGTGAGCCGGTGGAAGAGTCATTGACAAAGAAAGTTTACCGGAAGTAAAGAATATTTTAGTTTGGATATCGACCTTTATTAATAAATTAATTTATTTTTTTAATAATTTTCAAAAAAATAGATAAAATTAATAATTATTAGTACCCTTTATCGTGTTATTTTTGACACGCGCTTCCACAAGATAAAAGTTAGAAATGTATCTTACTAGATATTACTTCTTTTGGTTTCTACACTGCATTGTAACGGAACACAATCTTTTGTTTGCCGGTAAGTCTTTGTTGGTAGGACTTAGACAAGTTAGCTATTCCTGCACACTCGGATATAGGTTGATTGCACTTGCGAGATCCTCAACGAGATTTTAGAGCATATACCGAGCACTAGGCAGTGGTCGGAAATCTTCCGAAAATATTTACGCCCAATATCTCAATGCCTGAAGACCAAAGTCTTCGAACAGTTTGTGTTGCCAGTGCTTAATTACGGATTGGAAACGTAGTCGCAGACTATGGACCTCATTCGAAAGCTCAGACACAGTATGGGATCGAGAGGACTTGAAGTTTCTCTACGCGGTCAAATCAGAAATGAAGAGATCCGTAGAAGTATTAAAGTCACCGACATAGCCATAAGAATCTCGAAGTGCGAAGTGGCAAGGGGTGAGGCACATAGTCCAACGAACCGATGGACCTTGTGGCACGAAGGTACTGAAATGGTGACCCCACACCAAACGACTCTCCTTTTATCATCGCTCCCCCACAAGGTGGAGCGATGATAAAAGGAGGGCGGCAAGACCAGGCCTTGTGGACATCATTTCGTTAAAGATATGTCCTGTAGCGGACGTCCATCGGCTGAAACGATGACGACCCACGCTCTACATAGATTGGCGAGCTACTCATATCCCAGAATTTGTTCCAGGATATGCAGGTTAAAAGATTGTAAGCATCGTTGTACTTTTCGGTGAACCGAACGAGAGGTTAGTGATTCGATCCAGCATATTATAATTTGTCGGAGTTCAGACTCTAGGGAGATTTCGGCTGTTACTAGTTACCACCCTACCAGCAAAGACCTACCGTCAAACAAGAGCCTTAAGTTCAAGTACAATGCTGTGTAGAAACCATAAAAGGTAAATTGCCTCTTACCAAGATAGCGTGCTTCCAGAAGAAAATAAGTAAGTAATCATTCAATTTACAGACAAACTTATTAAAGGAATATTCTATAGGATATGTTAAAATAACTAAGACTTCAAGCGACTGGTTTCTTTATAAACATAACAAAAAAACTGATATCTTCATCAAATCTATTATATTCAACGGTATTGAAAACCAAATCGTATGTTGTCCTTACATATCAACATAACTGTCTAAAGCATAATTTAAAGGTATCAACACATCTATACTAACAAGTGGTAGCCCAGTGGTTGAAGTTTGAACATTATTAAAATTCTATTACTAAAGACTATACTAAACCTGGACTGCCTCATTGGTCTAGTGGTTAGCATGTTCGACTACAGGCTCGAGGTCCTGGGTTCGAGTCCCGGGTCGGGCCAATTCAAAAATCAATATTGAATTTTCTATTAAGATTTTCTTCATATTTGCCCGAAGTTGAGAAGTTGGCGGTGTAATCCACCCCCGTGCCTCGGAGAGCACGTTAAGCCGTCGGTCCTGCGCCCGATCTCTCTCCGGTCGTGTCGGATTACCGTCACATCACACTAAGAGAGTGAAGGAATAGAGAGTGCACTTGTGTACTATGCCTGCCAACCTGCAGTAAAGCAGCGGAGACGAGTCTTATGTTCTAGAAACCCTCTCTCGCCTATGACTGAGGCCTGTGACCAGCAATGGGGCATTAATGACCTGCCACTTACTGTAACGTATAGTCCTTAAGCTTTCTTAATGAGACTGCAGTATATATTTGTATTGACAAGTAATATACATACATACATAGCATCACGCCTCATTCCCATAGGGGTAGGCAGAGATAACATCCTTCCACTTGGCACGATTCTTGCATATCTCCTTCGCTTCTTTCATTTTCATTAAACCTTTCATACAAGTTAGTCGGTTTAGAGTACTCTTGACCTGGCCCTTATTTAAAACGTCCTGGATTTGGTCCAGGAACGTTCGCCTTGGTCTTCCCCTTCCAACTTTCGCATTCACACTTGACTCATAAATCCTTTTTGTCAGTCTCCTTTCATTCATTCTGTCTACATGCCCAAACCATCTAAGCAGGACAAGTAACAAGTGTGGCATATCCATTACATTTCGTTCATAAGTCCGCATTGTGCTAATCCTTAACCTATCAATTATTTTTTTAACATGATACCAAAAGCGTTAATTAAATGTTCACGTAATAGTCACTGTACACACGTATGACTGACCGTGACAAGTGAAGGTAAATAGGAACAATGATTGATGTGCACGCGCATTCCTTTGTGGTAAAAACATGTTCTAACAAAATAGACGACAAGGTCGACAATTTTGAATAATACCCAAAGCATATTTATAGAAAATAAAATTTAATTAAGCCATTTTTTTATCCTGGGTAATGTTCTCTTTCTCTATCCACACTTTCCCTAATGCTGAGGATCGTAATCTTTCATAATGTTTTCATGTTCTTGCAATGACCGCCGTCTCTTTCTATTTTGCATGAAATGGACTGCATCACAGATCTGGGGTTTGAAAGTGCTGATTTGATCTGTCCAGCTCCTAGTAAGTAAGACTCCTCCCTCCTGGTCTTTTTCCTTCAATTTACCAGGTGATAATAAGTTTTCGTAAGTTATCACCGGGTTTACGCTATTTGGCCAAAAAACTCAAGAGTTCTTCGAAGGCACGTGGCTGAAAGTCTCGGATGTTCCATGGTATTTAGTACATCGAGTACCGACTGATTTGTCTTTTAATTTGAGGCTCCAAGTCTCTGTCGCATACAAGAATATAGACAAAGCAAGCGAATGTACTAGCTTGATATTAGTTTTACTGCTAACGTTAAATTCTTTCATGCTCTCTCCAGTCAGGGTATAGCTCTTTTTGCGCATACCATTCATGTAAATTATGTGTTCCATTGGGAATTCATTTAGAATAAATCCCGGCCCATTTAACGAGAGTGTAAGATTAATTAGGGAGGAAACCCAGTCTATTAATATACCAGCTAAACAAAAACATTTTTTTTGCTGATAAATGTATTATCACCAATAGCGACCCATGGGTCACATGTCCTGGTGTCGCTGATGGGGGAATCTCTTGCTGGTAATAATAGTTGGCGCTTGCTTGTTAACGATACGGGATGGAGGACCATTGCCGCCTACTTTGAATCTGTTATGTGGCTGAAGGAGGCATCGGAGATGACGGAGCAGGACACGCATCTCATTCCCCCTCCATAAACGAGTGAGACAAGGCGACGACATCCGGGATGCCAGAGTGGAATGCGCATTCTTACCTCGAGTTCTCCATCCAAGGATACTAGGACTTTCCACTGGGTTGTAGTGCGTAAAAGCATGTAAAAATTTTCCAGCATGAAAAAAATGTGTAACTCGACGTTGAAAGAGGCATTACAACACCCATTAAACATTTTTCATCAGTTAAACACAAGATGCCAATTTGCGCTTTCCCTGGGTTCCTGGATGGGTCCAACTGAGGTCAGACGGAGGCGGGATGAGTTCCACAATAAATTTTAATATATAGACTAGTTCAACCTCGCAAATTCGTCTGTGTAAGCGACGCGAAATAGTTATTTTATCTGTAAAATTTATGAATACGTTACCTGTATACGTTGGAATATTCTATGTTTGTATATTTAAAAACAACCAATAAACGCTCGACTCGACGCGGTATGTGTCAACTTGGGGGCGGGGCGAAAAAGGAATCCTTTCAAAAATATCTCTGCTGCAACGGCTCTCGAAGCGTACACACCGTTACCAAGATTCTTCGGGAACCGTCAATTCAATCGTACCCTGCACAGAGGCGACGCATTCCCCGCTTTTTCGAGCTCAATCATCTGCGTGGTTTTATTCTGCCGAACCCCTACAGTCTGTGTATACTTAAAAGTATATTTGATGCTTGTCGCTTTCATTTCATACTTAAGGATCTTTTGGAAAACAATGCAAACTAAAGGGGAAAATTTATAAGATGATCGTTAGACCTGTCGTCCTGTATGGATCAGAGTGCTGGGCCATCAAAGGGGAGAACGAAAGGAAATTGCATGCAGCGGAGATGCAATTGTTGAGATGGATGTGTGGAGTGACAAAATTAGATAAGATTAAGAATGAGTATATTAGAAGAAGTGTGAAAGTAGCACCAGTGATCGAGAAGTTAAGGAGTGGAAAGTTAGCCTGGTATGGACATTTAATGAGAAGGGAGGATAGCCATGTATGCACGAGGGTCCTAAATATGATGGTAAGCGGCAGGGTCGGGAGAGGGCGACCAAAAAAAGTGGGGATGAATTGTGTGAAAGAGGATATGTGTATAAAGGGTGTGAATGCAGAAATGACAGCGGATAGATTGAAGTGGTGAAAGGAAACATGCTGTGCCGACCCCACCTAGTGGGATAAGGGCAAGAAAAACAACAACAACAGAAAATTCCATCAAAATTGGTTGACTAGTTATTTTTACATATAGAAGATGGTAGGAATACCTGCCAATAATAGATAGGCTTTACAAAACGCCCGACAGTGTAATTCAACATACAAAATTCAAATTATAATAACATTAGATCACAGATAAGCCTAATCAAAGCAGCGCGCGAAATCCATTAAAAAATATACCTCAATGCTAAAATTATTGTGAAAACGTTACAAAACGAGGAATTTCGTTCTGGATCGATGAAAACGATTGTTATCAACCTTACGCAAATTCTAACTAGATCAAGACAAGCCAGAATTAATTTTGCGTGAATATTTTAACGTCGAATACCGAAAATTTAGTTTAAAATGGCGACCGCATAATTGTTGCTTAAGCTGTTCACAAACGCAGTCACCTCGGTAGCTGAATTTAATGTTTCTTTCTTACACTGAAAAGAAATGTTAACTTTTAGGCCCTGGGAAATGCTTTTACGCACAAACTCTGACCCAAGGATCAGGAGTGTGGTCCTCTGCTAAGATATTTTCTTCTTCGGAGTGTCTTTAGCCCTACTGGCTTAGAATTCGTAACCGGGAAAGAGGGGATCTCTTAAGGAGCCTTGCCAATTCGTTATTCGAGGTCGAGCTCGAGGGTTAGCTCTACTGGAAACGCTGCTCCAAGGGCGTCTTCTATGAGACCGAACCTTAGCTTGGAACATTGTTGGTCTTAAAACTTATGTCTGACATTTCGACTAAGGTAGATGCTTCTCAATACACATTAAAAACCCAGCGCAACCCTCCATAAGTGTAATCCATAAGTGTGACACCAAATGTTCAGCTTGCGCATTCCTGCCTGGAGGCCAAGATGAATCCGACTAAGAATTCATGGAGATGGAAACAGGTGCGCAAGTATCCCATTTCCTTCGATTGTGAGAGAAAACATCAACTGCATTATCTCTCTCTCGCTCATAGGTTTCATTGAAAGAAATAACAGTCTCGCAAAAGGCGGCCACTCCTCCCCTATAGCTTTCACTGAAGAGCATCGCACCTATAAACCTCTCCAGCGTGAGGTTTCGCTAATCAAAGCCACCAAGAGATGAATGCGGGACAAGCCTTCCAACCCGTAGTGGCGTAGCTAAGTGGGTCTTTGCTTTAAAACCCTGTCTTCCATGAATGATGAGGCTTGTGCCGGTGTGTGCCTATGACGTGGCAGCAAACTCAGTTTTCCTTCTGGTAACCACTTGTTTATCGAAATGTTAAATGTCGAACTAGTTATCCCAGTGTAAAGTTTTCCGGAAGAGAATAGAATAGAAGTACTAAATACATAATAGACTGTTAAAAACAAAAAAGATTTTGTGGTTTTATGAAGCACCAAATTATGTGACATGGGCACTGCCATATTGGTCTTGGCTTGGCTCTACCGAGCCCCTTTTATACCTTTTACTCCTTCTGCGGCCGGCTGTAATGTCACATGCGATAGCTAGAGATGCGTGGTCCAGGGAATTGTTTTTTTTTTGTATTCCTGTCAAGTTGTGCTTCACTGTGATTTCTCATGATGATACACTCTAAGATGGAAGCGAACTGATTAAGAGGTAAGTTACCTCTTATGGTTTCTACAGAACACCGTATAGAAACGCAAATTTTCAAAAAATCTAAAATCTCTGCTAGCTAGCATTAACTCTATAATGCCAGTAACCTCGTCAAGAATTAAGTGGAACATTGTCTGTCTGTTCTAGACATTGACAGAGAGAAATATATGAAAAGGGGAAATTCTAAGCGTATAAAGAATGTTAAACTGAAATAAATCTTTACTGGAATCTTATAAATACACTGGCTGTCAAGTGTATAGTATAATTTATGCCTAGATAGATTTAAATTGTTCTTTAAATTAGAGCACGAAAATACCAGTTTCTATAATAAACAGCTTAAAGTGGCAGGTGTAATATCTAGACCTAGATTTCACTAAGGTTCCTTTTACTTTAATTATCTTTATAGATATAATTCGCATGGTGTATTTAATTGGGAAAATAATAATAAAAGAGCGTTGAGAAGTATAACTTGATTGAAATTGAGTGACAGAGTGAGAAATAGTGTGATAAGAGAACGTTGTGGTATAAAAGAAGACGTAGTGACTAAAATTGAGAAAGGTATGCTTAGATGGTTTGCGCATGTAGAGAGAATGAACGAAAGGAGACTGACAAAAAGGATTTATGAGTCAAGAGTGAATGCGAAAGTTGGAAGGGGAAGACCAAGGCTAACGTTCCAGGACCAAATCCAGGACATTTTAAATAAGGGCCAGGTTAAGAGTTCTCTAAACCGACGAACTTGTATGAAAGGTTTAATGAGAATGAAAGAAACGAAGGAGATATGCTAGGATCGTGGCAAGGGCGTGGTCTATGCCTACCCCTATGGGAATGAATGAAAATATATGTCGGAGAATAAGAGAGAAGAAATGCATAAAGCATAGGGGCGTAGGGTTCCCCGCCGACATCGTCATTAATGACGTTTATTAATTAACACGGATTATAATATTAAATCACTTAATGTTCCCGACATTAGTTTACACAAACTCATTAATAATGATATCTATGAACGCGACGGTTTCAAAAGTCGACCGCAGCGGCGGGCCGTCACCCGAGAACTACTGAGAAACGCGCGCCGGACTGCCACTTGTTAACGCTGCCCCACGCCGATAGATAGATGGCGCCAGCGTTCCACAGACTATTCCACTCCGACATATATATAAATACTCGATGTCTTTATATATATCAAACTTTCGATTTCGATCAAACTTTCCCTAGAGTTTTTTTTAAATTTCTACATCAAAATTACCCAAATTGGTTCAAACGTATTCAGTTATAAACGTAAATGTGTGAGTTTATTTTATTCTATTATAATTTTTTTCTATCTAAATTTTTGAATACACTTAGATACGTTAGACTTTTTAATTGAGAAATACACGAAATAAAAACAATAACTAAAATGTCCTTCCTATTTGTTTTTACCTTTGCGCCAGTGAGGCATTTCTTTATAGCATCCCAAAGCGAATATAAAAAAAAATATTTTTTTTATTGTTTATCACGTTTGACTGTTTGACTTTTTATTGTCATATATGACGTTAAATCGACTATTCATGCGATTCGATACGTTGAAATTCGACCATGATCCGTGCTCACTGTTCTGACATTTAGGTATTTTAGATCCTGCTAAAATAATCGAATACTCCTTACCGAATCTCACCAGAGGGCATCTGTCACAACCAAATATAGTAGGCGATAAACTTGATAGTGTGATAGGATGTAAAGCAGTTGTTTCCTCCTGTGAGGCTGTTATCTTGTTGAAGGATGAGGTGGAGAGAGAACAGGAAGATGCAACAGATGCTCATCCACTTCGAGGAAGGAGGCTTGCTGGTAGGAGGTGCCTTTACGAACGCCTCCTCCTTGAAGAGTATTAGGGCAAATGTGTAGTAAGTATTATTGGGATAGATCTTATTCCGTCAGTTATAGTCGCAGCTATTTTGAGGTGGAGGCTTGGAAAGTGATAGTTTCTTATTGCGAAGCCGTTATGGTTGAAATGGAAAACATAAACGATATGCTCTCTATATCCTGCTCAGAGGTGAAGACGAAGCGATGATGAAAGCCCATCGTCTGTCTGAGAAATAGCCTCAATAATGACTTTCTGATTTCACCCAGTATAAGCGGGAGCTTTGACAATTGTTACTCAAGTATCAACCCTCAGGGAGCTCCAAATACTGAGTGGTTGTGCAAATGCGATCTTGGAACTGTTACAGGGAGTCGGAGTGATATTGCATAAAGATGGCTTCCGCTAAGTCGTTCCAGCGCAGAACCTGAAGCTACTTGATACATCCAGAGGACAGCTTTTAGCATGTACAATCTCACACAACCCGACCTCTCCCTTAAGGTCTTGCGTTAATTAAAGAGCGAAAGCGCAAGGCAGTCTCTGATATCCTATCGCAGGTTGATAAAGGGTACTTTAAAGCTGCAATGATTCCAACTCACGTCCACTTTCAATTCCTTCACTGTCACAGTGGGGTGTGACGGTACCGACTTAGTACTACACTGGACACGTAATTAACTTGGCAGATTGTAATGCAAGTTTTATTATTCAGATTTAGATGATGTAACAAGTATTAATGGTATTTGGCCATGGTATAGGCCCATGTGTCGAAATTTCTAAACACAAGTTCATTAGTCATGCTCGTGTCCACTGGCTATCGACAATGGATTTACGAAATTTGTTCTAATATAACCGGAGCACATTCAAACGTATTTGTTACAATGTGTTTGGTAAACATTTGTGTTGCCAACCAGATATGGTTGAGCGGGTTTCGTGTAACACCATGATGTAGCCGTCAGTAATATCGCCGATTATAATGCAGTCTTATAAAAAAATTATAGGTATAAGTGTTTTTTTTGGCATAGGTTTGATGATGTAATTGAAGTTGGATTTGAAGATTTGTTCAATGCCTGTTATTAGTTCATACTCTTGTTCCACTAATTCTGAACTCATTAAGAGTTCTTCGATGTAACAGTGTTCGTCAATTCTGAAGTGAAGCTTCTTTACACATGCTTGATTGGAAAAAGTGGTCAAAGGAAGTTGAGAGGGAGTTATAAGTTAGTGAAGAAGATAACGTAAAAGGTTTTAAGGATTCCAATTTGTATATTCCTTTTGCTATAAGCTAAGCCGAAATTTATTTGGTTCTTTAATAGATAAATTGATTGATCACTGAACTAGTCGTTGAACATGTATTTTGATGGGACTCTCTTAAATATTCGAATTATCATTGACTTCGCACCGCAGTTAATAAAGCGACTCAAGAAATCGTTACTAATTGCACTTTTTACAATAACCAAGTTAAAAACGTAAAATAAATAAAATTAAATAAAAAATCTTTTATTTCAACCGTATTAGCGGTCATAGCGGTATTAGTAGTGTTAGTAAATACATCGATAAGCATAAACTTAAAACTAGGTGCTAGTAATACAATTATAGCTACTTAAATCTATTTCCGGTCCGATTTGTCAGTACATGAACCAGTGAGCAGTGGTTCAAGTACTGACAGTCGAGCCTGGCAGCAAACACACTCAAGACGCTGCTGGAACTGGCCCGGACTCTTCGCAACAGGGATGTACACCGTTTACGCATGGTTGCATAGAAGCTATCCACACGCGCGTCGGCGAACATACCTGAAGCACTCCAGAATCGGGGAGTCCCATCAGCATCCTAAATTCATTATTATATTGCATGCATAGGGCACTGTACTGTTTTTTAGTATAATCGACCCACAGGCTACTCGTGTAGAATGAGGTAGCTTTAAAAAGTGATATTTTCACTGGCACCGTACACCGAGCAATCCTGCGGACGATCATATTTGCTCTCATTGACAACGCCCTACGCTCGCTTTCCATGTCAGCATCGTCTTTCAGGTTAGGTATCAGTACGTGGCCCAAGTATTTAAACTTTCCACCTTTTGCAAAGGAATCCCATAAAGCTTCATAGACGGGACTGAAGAGGGCAGCGACTTACCTTTGGCCTGAAGTAAAAGCTAGTGTTAAAGCTTATTACTAATCTAACTTAATGAATCAACTAAAAACACGTATCTATCTATTGGTTGATATAGATCAATACGGAACCTTGGAACTCAAATTACAAAAAGTGTTTCACATGAATTTGGCCACACAATTATGATTTCTAAAGGGTCGAAAATTCTAGTCACATCGAGCATTTGTTTCAAAAAGGTGATCGTCTAATTTAAATGCCTGAATTTTAAAATGTATTCAGTAGAATATAATGTACTGTACATAAACATTACAAGCACCATATTGGTTTCATTGTTGAATTCGTGGCCGCATTTTAACACGATCATAAGCTCTAAACCAGTTTTAAATCGTGTTACATAATTGCAGTGAGATGAACAATATGTAGCCAATATTCGCTTATAATCTCTGTTTAGAACAAGTAAAAAGTTTTTTTTTAACGCAATTACGCACCTCAACCAAATAATGATTGGTTAGGAATACGGTACACGTTGGAAGGCCAGAATACCCACAAAAACCCGCATGATCCTGAAATGACAAGTCAGAGGCTCGCAGAAGAACATTCTATTTTGGCACCCCAGATTCATGTGCCTCTACAGAACCATTAACTTGGACTCCTCTACCTATAAGAGGGTCATCACGTAAACCCTCACCAAGGATGGGTATTCCTAAAAGATCAGAATATAGAACCGAAATTACAAAAGATACCCTTAACGACCATTGCTATCGTAAGATCAGAGAAAGGATCCATAAACCGATTTAAAGAACGTATTTCTCCAAATTTCCACGGAATATAAAACTAAATAGGTAACACTGCAAGAACAAGCTAGTACGTATAACATCAAAACAATCACGATGGCTCAATAAATTCCAACAAAATGCACTATAATTAAACAAATTCATAAATCTTATCTAATTTACGAAATTTATTTACCTTAACAAGTAAATTGGGTAATGTCCGTTTTACCACATACGACCAAATGGCCACTTATGATTGTTATCTAGCACGAACCTTGGCCAATTCGTTATTTTCTTGTTCAACAATACTTTTAAGTTGTACAAAGTTTTTAATAGTAGAATTTGACGCTGCTGTACACAACGTCATCTACGTCACAGAGAGAGAGAGAGAGAACAAATTTGATAATGAGATGGATGGTATATGTCTATCTTAAGAGGTAGACAAGTGCCTCATTGGTCTAGTGGTTAGCATGTTTGACTACAGACATGAGGTCCTGGGTTCGGGTCCCGGGTGGGTCGAGTTTTCTATTAAGATTTTCTCAATATTTGGCCGAAGTTGGGAAGTTGGCGGTGTGCTCCACCCCCGTGCCTCGGAGAGCACGTTAAGCCGTCGGTCCTGCGCCTGATCTCTCTCCGGTCGTGTCGGATTCCCGTCACATCGGACTATGAGAGTTAAGAAATAGAGAGTGCACTTGTGTACTATGCCTGCCAATCCGCAGTGGAGCAGCGTGGTGGGTCTATGCTCTAAAAACCCTCACTCCTTGGAGTGAGGAGGCCTGTGTCCAGCAGTGGGACGTTAATGGGCTGCTACTTACCTTTTTTTTTAAGAGGTAGACATGTACCACCCTAGACCTTTTTAAATTACGTTCTATGAGGAATAAGTCTATCATACATGATTGTTGGGTAACTGTAACCTTTTAAGAGTCATACATAACGTAAGCTCTCAAAAGGAACAAGTTTTTCATTGATGCTTTGCTCCTATTAGTTGTCACGAGTTACAGTTGTCACATTAATTGTTATATAGCCTTCCTCGATAAATTGGTTATCTAATACTGAAAAAGTTTTACAATTCGAACTAATAGCTTCTGAGATTAACACATACAACCAAACAATATCGCTATTACATGTCGTGACAAGTTTTTGGTGTCAACTCAATATCAAGTGCTGAAGATTTTTTATCCCCTATTCAAGGTTTACATATTTTTTTACCCCCTTAACTTTTAAATTTCCAAATATCGTTTATGCGTTAGTTACGATTATGCATTAATAAATCAGTTATAGATTTTAATAACACAACAGACGTGTATATTTCAATAGTGAAGTAATTAAAAGTTCAGTGCAAATTGTGTTAATTCAAATAGTAAAGTAATTCAAAGTTCAGTGCATGATGTGTGATTCAAATATTGAAGTAATGAAAAGTAAAGTGCAAATTGTATAAATTAATATAGTGAAGTAATTCAAAGTTCGGTGCAAATTGCGTAAATTCAAATAGGGAAGTAATTAAAAGTTTAGTGCAAGATGAGTGATTCAAATATTGAAGCAATTAAAAGTACAGTACAAGTTGTGTAAGTTCAAATAGTGAAATAATTAAAAGTTTAGTGCAAGATGTGTAATTCAAATATTGAAGTAATGAAAAGTAAGGTGCAAATTGTATAAATTAATATAGTGAAGTAATTAAAAGTTCAGTACAAATTGTGTAAATTCAAATATTGAAGTAATTAAAAGTTTAGTGCAAGATGTGTAATTCAAATGTAATGAAAAGTAAAGTGCAAATTGTATAAATTAATAAAGTGAAGTAATTAAAAATTCAGTACAAATTGTGTAAATTCAAATAGTGAAATAATTAAAAGTTTAGTGCAGGATGTGTGATTCAAATATTGAAGTAATTCAAAGTTAGTGCAAATTGTGTAAATTAAAAACAAGTTGTAAATCAAAAAAGTGAAATAAATAAAAGTGGTTAATGACTATATGTACTAGCTTTTGTTAAAATGATGTTTATTTTAACTAGCACGATATAAAAAAGGCGACCATGGTTGATAGATGATTTGATATAATCATCATAACTCCAAAAAACATCAAAATGACTCAAATGCAAGATACATAAGAGCCAATAATATACCTTCTAGTGATTATATTTAAGGATTAACACGCACCCATAGGGTTTTAATGGGTATTCTGGTACCTCAAGGAGTCTCACATTCCCGGATTGCTTAAAGTCATTTGCCAGTGAAAAAAAAAACCCTCGATGTTTGTGTAAAATAAAGTGTTTCTATTTATTTCGACTTAAAACATGCTACCGTTAACATCGACCGGAAGCCGTCGGCGACAACAGTAGACGAATTATTCTACTTAAACACTTACAAGGTTCAAGAAAATTTACAGCAGCATCGTACCGTGACTTTAAACCGCTTGGCTTTGTCGGTAGAATACAACGGTAGCTAATTGATGTCGCAAAACTTTGTTTATATATTTTTTCTATTGGAAAAGGAATTTAAGAGATACTCAAACTGACAGAATGGGAGCAATGAATCGCATAAAGAAGAGGAGAATTCCGGCAAATCATCATTGTCTTTTGCTTCGTCATCATTAGCTTGATGAGTCGAATCTGTAATGGAATGGCCAGCATTTTCAATTTAAGCTTCCAAACTACTTAATTTTTGCAGAAGATTTTAACCAATTTATATAAAACCTTGACATATTATATATCGAAATCTTCCTATTGAATCACTTTTTCTCTTAGTGAAAACCATATGAATATACACTCAGTAGTTTTTTCTTTTATTTATAGCAAACCTACAGACGATTAGTTGTGGTGGGACTTGGCTTTGAAGGACATACATACATAGGCACAGACCACTTCCTTCCACTTACTACGTTCCTTGCATATCTCCTTCACTTCTTTCATTCTCATTAAACCTTTCATACGAGTTCGTCGGTTTAGAGTATTCTTGATCTGGCCCTCATTTAAAATGTCCAGGAACGTTCGTCTTAGTCTTTCCCTTCCAACTTTCGCATTCACTCTTGACTCATAAATCCTTTTTGTCAGTCTCCTTTCATTCATTCTCTCTACATGCCCAAACCATCTAAGCATACCTTTCTCAATTTTAGCCACTACTTCTTCTTTTATACCGTTCAACGTTCTCTTAACACACTATTTCTTAAAACGGACTTACAACAAACAATATTTGGCAATTAGCGTGTGAAGGCGGTCTTATTACTATAAGCAATCTCTCCGAGATAGTGCAAATTAAAGAAAAGACTGTATATTTAAGGGGTCATATATATATATGATATGGAGGTTCCATATTTCCACTGGATCAGGTACTATGCGGGTAACACTGACCACATCCACACTGAATGTGGTCAGCGGTGTTTAATTCATCTAATTTAAATTCAAAGGTTTTTATTTAGAAAAAAGACCTTCACGTCTTTATTTCAACTTGGCAATGACCTTGGTGGTAAAATTTGGTCAAGGCTGTCCCCTGTTACGGTGTGTTAATTTAATTTAAGGAAATTCTCACACAGCGATTACTATTATCAGTGTTCGTGGTAAAAAGTCGCCACGGTTGAATAATTATGCAACTGAGTATGACAAGTTAGTGAACAGGTTTCCTTATGCAGTTATCAACGGTCAATGACACTTGCTGAGTTGCAGATGCTACGTATACCCTAAAGCCGGGGCACAATGGGATTTGTTTAAACTGCTGAAAGTTTACCGCTTGACTGTGATCTTTCTTGATGGTAAATGATGATGCAGACTAAGGTGCCAGCGTACTAACCTGGTATAAGGAATTTTACCACTGATTGTCGTACCAGAACGTAGCTCTTTTTGCTTGACAGCACAATTTGATGGTAGGGTAGTAACTAGTTATAGCCGAATTTAATCCAGACCCAGATAATTATCAGAAATGCAATTTCCTATATCTGCCCTATTGGGAATTGAACACAGGGCCTCTGCTAACGAAGAAAGTGGTCTAACTGCTGTTATAGCGTCACCTGTGTAACTCGCGATGGTAACAGTCATTAAACTAGGTTATTTATCGTTATAAAAACTATCCCGTATGATAATATAGATTATAAAATAACTGTACACCAAATTCGAGAGAAATCTGTATAGTTGGAAACAAATATGTTATTGTAGACAAAAAATGGTGCTTTTTGATTTATGATGAAGGAAAATATCAAAATAAATTTAAGAATATTTGTTAATAGGCTGCTAATTTCATTAGCCCTCTGAAATATATAAGAACAATAAGCCTTAGGTATCTAATTTAAAATATGCATCATCAGGTAAGAAGATTCAACTGCATAGGCAAGCATATAGTCTGTTTTGAATGAATGGAATCATAAAAAATCTAAATGTTGTAGATCTCCTACGATATCATGGAGAAAGTTTTAAATTAGTAATTATATGTAGAAGTATATTATTTACAAAATTAGCAATGTTAAGTCTATGAAGTATATATACTTTATCTTTAATGTTGAGAAAAATAATGTAAAACATCACTAAGATAATGACAAAAACTATAAAGATTTTATTTTACGCTAAAATTTTTCAATAGAGAAAGACAACAAATTTAAATAAGGTTTTCTATTAAAACCTGATGAAATGTTTAATTTACTGCATTCTATTTTTTGTTATATTCACGCTGATAAAGCCTCAGTAATTAGATTTAATGGTATAGATAATGTACTTATGAATAATAAAACTAATTTAAATATCACTACACGTAAGAAAGGTTTAGACTAATGTGTCTCCAACTTTAATTGCTTGTAGGAATGCGACGTTTCCTCGCTCTTCCGAATCACATGTTTTGCGATCACGCAATGTCATAATCGTATAGAATCTTTTATTCATTTTCGACAGGAATTTACTCAAGCATTTGATAATGTTAATCATTTACTTCCAATACAGAATACGGCGTCGCTAGAGTAGTGCTCGCTCTACTGGACTTTAAATTCGATTTCTGGCTGACCAAATCTAACAAATAGATATAAAAAGTGAAAATTACATGAGCCAAGGTCACGAAATTTGACTTTTTTCATACTTTAAATTATAGACGGCATCTTAATCTTTGCTTTTGTACCTAGAAGCGCTTAATAGACTTTATTTACTATGCGATATTCTATTTCTAGAGATATTAAAAAAGAAAACTCTATATCAAGTAAAGGTATTTTCATGGGTAATGGTTTCACCTTGGCGACGTCTTTGCTGGTCCGAACTAGCCAGGGCCGAAGACCCGGTTCAGACTTAGATAAATTAGAAAAAGCCGTTTGCTATTATTGCACTAGCAAGTCAATTCAGGACATTACTAGACTAGACTTATTCTAAATTTCCTAATTTATCAGATACCCTGTCCAATGAATCACATATAAATACCTTCTCATTGGGGAAATTAACAGCAAAATATACAAAAAAAAACCCTCGAAATGATGGAGTAATGGAAAAGCTGGATATATAAAAGCCAGTTAGAAATTTTAGCCAATTAACTAACGAATGGCAAGGATAACATAAGCAGATTCGTCGTGAACATCACGATACTCAACAATGAGCTACAGTCCGAGGAAGAGGATGAGAAGTAGGTAAGAGAAGTAGAAGTAGAATAGAGAGGAGGAGAAATAGCGGCTTGTTAACATCCCACTGATCAGCACAGGTCTCATTCAAAGGAGAGAAGGTTTATAGAGTATAGGCCCACCGTGCTGCTTCAATCTCTTTTCCTTTCCTCTCCTAGAAGGTTAGAACGTAGGATTACAATTTAGAGGTCATATAAATTCTCCTGAATTAAGATTAAATGTACTGTGAAATCATTGAAAAAGTTATCAGCTGTTCAAAGTTTTACATAGAAATTGGCCTTTTATAACAAGCACTTTGTTTAAAACAAAGTAACACAGGAAATTCTGGTGAACTGATAACGAAATAAACTTTTAACCTACATTGTATGTCTTTCTTTCACAGTATTATCTGCGAGAGATATGGCTGTGAGAATTACTAAGCGCATTCACAGCGAGATAGCTTTCGATATTACACAATTCACTAACAAAAGAAACATTACCATTCATGTTGGACCAGTTTCTAAAGACTTATCATAAAGAACTGACACTTCATTATAAATAGGGTTATTAAAGAAAAACATTCTGTGGTTTTATGAAACCACGATACCAGTGAAACAGCTGATGCGAACCGTAGATGCTATATTGGTCTTGGCTGCTTTACCAAGCGTATTCCGCTTTAATCCTATTTCGTGGCCGGCTGTAATACGACTTGCGATACATAAACGAAAGAATAAGAGACGATGTAAAATAAATTTATCTTTTAAAATAAATCAAAGATTCATTGAACTTTTACAGCAATTTTGAGCCGTAAAATTTAGTTGAACGAGAATATTTAATGTCGCTGTTCTAAAAGCGTGGGGTGCTTTAATCTAACTCTGCATTTCGCAAAACTAAATTCTAGAAGGTAAAACTATATCTTTTCCTTTTCTTTATATTGTATATTTTTTATTTCATATCTTTTGTGTATATATTTTCAATATTCATCTATAGATATATTGATATTGATGTATATAATATTTATATTATATGTAATATCTTATATAGTTTTTTAAATTTATATTTATATATTATATTTAAGTTTTTGGCGCTGTTCTATCCTATTATTTATTTTATTTTCCTTCTTTACATAAGATTGTCTGGAAGAGATTGCTTGTAGCAATAAGACCGCCTTTGCACGCTATATTATAGTAATAAGTATCTTAGTTTATATGTCTTTTTATTTTTATCTTGTGTGCAATAAAATGTTCTCTCTCTCTTTCTCTCTCTCTCTCTCTCTATCAAACCCCTATCGAGATTTTAGATTCATCAGTAAACGTTTTAATTTATATCTAAAAGTATGTCTTTTTTATTATAATGATGCAGATGATAACAAACAAACAAACAGATAAGTTAGTAAAAATATGAATACAGTTTCAAAGGTCTAAATCTACATTAAAAAACCAAATTAAACAGAGGAATAGCTAGAATATATAATTATAAATATTACTATAGCAATAAATTTGGTTAATTGTATTGCGGAAATATATAACAATAGTCTATAAATATGCAAAACAGACGATTTTTACTAAATTACTGAAATATATCTCGCAATTGGGTAGTCGACTCGTGAAGTTTAATATAAACAGAATATCAAAATCTAAATAAACTTTATTGATGTAGACTCCATTGATAACAAATCTACCACCGCTTCTGAAAGTTGATCCCACTCAGAAGAAATTGGCAAGTAACTCATTACTTACTCTATAAAAGGTGTTAGGGAACCGCTCCCGAAAACGAAGACAGGTGATAGTACTATTGACACCTTTGAAGATGTGACGGAAAAAAATCGAATCTGATTGAATAAATTGATATTTTTAATTTTATTTTTGCATTATTTACGCTCCATCATGTTAGTAGAACTAAATGAAACGAAAGTTCTATAAAAAAATACATTCCTTTACTAAAAAATAATGAAACGAGAACTACCGTTTTTTTGTCAAATTTAGTCCATTTACTAAGTCCATAGGAATATTCAACCATATGCATACATAGCATCACGCCTCATTCCCATAGGGGTAGGCAGAGACCACGTCCTTCCACTTGCCACGAGCCTTGCATGTCTTCTTCGCTTCTTTCATTCTCATTAAACCTTTCATACGAGTTCGTCGGTTTAAAGCACTCTTGACTTGGCCCTTATTTAAAATGTCCTGGTTTTGATCCAGGAACGTTAGCCTTGGTCTCCTTTCATTCATTCTCTCTTTTACACTACTACATCTTCTTTTCAACCACAACGTTATCTTATCACACTATTTCTTACTCTGTCACTCAGTTTTAATCCACTCATACTTCTCAACGCTCTCATCTCTACCGCATTTATTTGACTTTTGCGATTCTTCTGCTATACCCAACTTTCACTACCATACATAAGTGTTGGCACCAACACTCCTGCAAGCACAGTCTCGCCCTTTGAGACATCTGGCTATCCATAAAGGCGTGCAGGGCACCATTTATCATATTCTCTGCATTCACTCTCTTTTCAATATCACCTTCACATGTTCCATCTTTTGTAAATTTAGATCCCAAGTATACAAATTCTTTCACCTATTCCACTTGTTCCCCATCTATCAAAATATTGCCACTCATCATAGATTCATCTCTAATCAACAAAAAAAGTTAAAAGTTCAGCTAGTTGTTTTATAAAGAAATGCTTGATATTTTTGATGTGATTATACAAAATAACGTGTCAAATTACAGTCGTAATATAGAAACGTACGCGAGGCTAAAATTAGAAATTGCGCCGACCACTTTCCATGATACGCTACGATTGTTCCGAGATGAGATGACGAGATAATTTACATTAGCTTCCGTACATTGCCACACGTAGAAAGTATTGAAAATGATATTGGACTTTAAAAATTACAGAATCTTTTTGAATATCTACTTTTTGGTTATATTTTGTTAAAATTTAAAGACAAGTAACATCCGAGTGGTAAGATACTTAGCAAATCTCTATATAAAGTAATAAATAATGCTGTACTATTTGGCCATTTAAACCATAAAGTTTAACCAGGTTAAATAGTCCAGAAGCCCACTGATTAATCCAAATTAACCGGTTAAATCAATTAACTGGCCAACCGGTCGAATTTATTGAACGCTTAACTTATTAGCCGGTAAAATTTTTAAGCGGGTAAAAAAATAACTAAAATTTCCTCAGTGGTGTGATAAACATTTATAGGATTTATTTGTTCATAAAATAAGATGTATATAATTTAGTTAACTAGAGGTGTGCGAACAATTCGATTCGATTAGAATGTTAATATTCGATTCGAAACTAGAATCGAATAATTCGATTTTTCCGAATTATTAGTAATCTATTTATTTATTTATTTATTTATTTATTTATTGGTAACCCAACAGCGTTTTAACAAATTGTTACATAGAATCATTAATATACTTAAAATAAGGCCAATTACGGATTACACAAATTATTAAATAATATTCAAAATAACAGAGTAGATATTAGGAAGTAAGAATTCGGAAACAATGAAAAGAAAAAACTGAGATATTCGCTGTGTTGTTTGTGAGTGTTATGTGGGTATGTAAGAATAAGGGAGTGTATATGTGTTTTTTGGTGGAATTTAGTAATGTAAATTTAGTAATCTAAATTCAGGATTCGATATGTTCAATGTTTAAATATAACTTCCACAGTTTATATACATTTTATGACATATATTTTATTCTTTATTTGTAACAGCGTACAGTTCTAATTTTTTTAATATTACATTTAACTCTTTAAAAAAAAGGCCACGAGAGATCACGTCTGTTAACATTAATAAAAATAAACACAGCAAAGCTGACTTAAATAATAAGGCAAACAAGTTTTTAGTGTGTGTATTGAGTGAATGAGAGCGAGTGCGTGAATGTATCTATAACCATGTGTGTGTATTTAATAATGACTTTTATTTTATTTTAAACAAAATGAAATAACAGAAATTATATAGTAGCAAAAAAATTATAGTATTTGAAAATCAGCTACAATTTTTTTGTTTAAAAACAATGAATACGATACTGAATCGGGTGATAATGAAGTTCTTTTATCAGTATCGCCAGCAGTGGAAAATATTCTTTCACTTTCAACTGAAGTACAAGGTGTTCCTATTTTTTTAAACCAAAACGATATTATTTCTAAGTTGAATATTTTGATACAAGATTTAAATTATTCAAATAGACAATTGAAAATCCACAGATAATTCATTAATTCGCGAATTATTCGATTTTTTTTCAATTACTCGTGGAATATTCGAATTTCGAATCGAATATTCGCACATCCCTAGTAGGTAACACTAATTGAGAGATGAGAGATGTATTTAGAGTATAGACCATATGATGCTTCTTGACTTAATGTCCTATATCCCCTAAGTGGGGCAGAGGGCGTCCACAATAATTTTCCATTGCGATCGATCTTGAGCTTCACTTCGCTCCACGTCATTCCAAAGTTCCCCGCCTCTGCCAATAAGGAACGGCGCCAAGTCTGTCGGGGCCGACCACGCTGAGGATTCCATTCCAAAGCTTGCTTAGGGATATGATTGGAATCCCGACGTAGCGTATGGCCGATCCATCTCCACTTTCGCCGTTTGATCTGGTGTTCTCATGGCATTTCTCTAGCAGATCTTCGTTAGAAATTCCGGGGATGCGACGCAAACGATGTCCTGGGTGACCTTCCATGTTTCGCACCTATACAGCAACACAGGTTTAACATTGGGCCTGAAGATTTAAAGTTTAATCCTTCGGGTCAGTTTCCGCAATTGCCACACTGAGCCTAGACGTGCGAAGGTGGCTCGGGCTTTGCCGATCCGAGAAGCAATGTCTTTATCTGTGCCTTCGATTTCCGTCACGACACTGCCCAAATATGTGAAAGACTGGACGTGATCTACGTGCTCTGTGCCTTTTTGCCACCAGGATGTTTCACTGGGTGTAAAATGTAAGAAAATGTAAAAATATATAAGCTATTTTTTATACGATCAGTCATAATAACACCAGTTTCATATTAAATTTAAATGCCAATATAAAATCCTAGAAATACTTTCTAGCTTTCTAATCATTTATGTTTTACACATAAATGTTATTCACACGAAAGTCGATAAATATTTAATAGATTACATAAATGTTATGTTTATTGCATTACTTAATATATAATATATTCTTTTGATACATAACATCTAAAATTGTTAATATATAAAAGGGGGTTCCGGCGGTGTCACTTGCGTAAGTCTCGATCTAGTGGGTTTATGGGGGACATATATTCAAGGAGTTAAAGACCGAAAAAAATCGATTCTGATTATAAAAGAACATGTTTATAAAACATTTTATTAGTATTAGTATTAGTATTTCATAAAAAAATACATCACTTATCATAGAAAATCAATAATGAAACACAATCACCTGACGCTCGGGTCAACGAACGCGAAAACGAAGGGTGAACGCACTTTCACTCAATTTAGAAATTTCTTTTACATGCACACCGGTGCCGCGTGCGTTCGTTGCCCCGGGCGTCAGCTGATTGTGTTTCGTTATTGTTTTTGTAAATTAAAGTATTTCTTATGAAACTATCGTTTCATTTAGCTGGACTAACATGATGAAGCTTAAGTATTGCTAATAAAACGTTTTATTGGATTGATTTCCTTTCCATCCCATCGTCAAAGGTGTCATTAGTACTATTGTCTGTCTCTCGTTTTTATCCCGAAAGGGATTTTGTATCTACCCACAGCTGAAGGTTCCCACAAGCTTAAGCTCAAAGAAATACGGAAAAGCGCCAAAGCGAGTAAAGGTACCATTACGCCAACAAGGCTGTCAATGCCATCCGTAATTGATATATCTTACATAGTTTCATATGAAGTCGCTACCGCTGCCTTTTCGATTCGTCGCTTTAACCGATGGACGTCCACTGCTGGACATAGGTTTCACGTAATGACGTCCACAAGGCCCGATCTTGCGCCGCCTGGCTCCAGCGGCTACCGGCGACCCTCTTTGTATCATCGGTCCACCTTGTGGGGTTTGCCTACACTGCGGCGTCCGATGCGGGGTCGCCACTCCAGCACCTTCGGCCCCCAACGTCCATCGGTCCTTCGGACTATGTGCCCCGCCCATTGCCACTTTAGGTTCGCGATTCGTAGAACTATGTCGGTGACTTTGGTTCTACTATGGATCTCTTCATTTCTAATCACGCAGAGAAACTCCGAGCATTGCTCTCTATCGTACGCTGAGTGACTCTGAGCTTCCGCATGAGGCCCATAGTCAGCGACCACGTCTCAGAACCGTAGGTCATCACTGGCAACACGCACTGTTCGAAGACTTTGGTCTTCAGGCACTGAGGGATATTGGACGAAAAAGTCTTCCGGAACTTCCCGAACGCTGCCCAACCGAGTTGGATTCGGCGGTTGACCTCTTTCTCGAAATTGGACCTACCTAGCTGGACTATGTGTCCCAGGTATGTATACTCGTCAACAATTTCGAGTGTAGAGTTCTCAACGATGACTGGGTGGAGCGGAACATGGATATTGGACATAACTTTCGTCTTATCCATGTTCATTTTTAGGCCCACCTGTCGAGAAGCTCTGCTGAGGTCATCGAGCATTGCATTGAGATCTTCCAGAGTCTCTGCCATAATGACCACGTCGTCGGCAAACCGTAGATGAGTGATGTACTCGCCGTTGATGTTGATGCCCAGTCCGTTCCACTCCAAAAGGTCTTCGAGCGCCGCAGTGAAGAGCTTAGGGGATATAACATCTCCCTGTCACACTCCACGCTGCAGTTGGATAGACGCTGTGCTTTGGTCCTGTATGCGGCCCGACATGGTGGCGTTTTCATACAAGCACTTCAACACGTGTATGTACCAGTAGTCAATTCGGCAACTCTGTAAAGATCTCAACACGGCCCATGTTTCCACCGAATCGAAGGCTTTCTCATAGTCCACGAACGCTAAGCAAAGTGGCCGATAATACTTTTCGGTCTTCTGTATAATGTGCCGCAGCGTAAAGAGGTAGTCTATGGTACTAAAGCCTTTTCGGAAACCGGCTTGTTCGGGGGGGCTGGAAGTCGTCAAATCTGCCTTCTGTCAAATCAAATCGCCTTTTCGCTTAGATCTTTTAAACTACTTAACTGATTTAAATTCAGTTTTCAGTAATAGATAGAGTGATTTAAGAGGGAGGTTTATATGTATTACAAACAAGAAAGTCGAAAAAATTAATGATTTGTTATGTGATATATCAAACATATTTTTGAGTGTTCTAATCACAATCGCTAGCTAAACCTTACGAGATAGATCAAGTTAATGTTCTACTGAATTGTATATCTTGAAGAGATCTATCAAAAAGCTTTTAAAGTTATGTTTTTATCTTTAATGTATAATCCACATTAACCATTTTTATCTTTTATATATTACAAATGAATATGTGTTTTTAGCAAGCTATTTTATACGATACAATACTATTTCTTATTCAATTAAATACATTACATGCGTTGTAAATTTTATGTAGATCAAAACTGCTTTTAACGGCATTTCATTAAAATTGATATTTTAGAAGATATTACAGAATTAACGAGCGGAGGCACAGCGGCTGGCAAGCTATAGGTTTCGTTCCGGTTTTCATCGTCGTTTTATACACCCTTATTTATAGTAATATATTGCAAAGGCAGTGTAGTGAATTTTAAATGAGATTGTACTTTTACCAGCGTATATAATCATCAGGTCTGTTTAAAATCTAGAGAGTTTTAAGTACGTTGGGTGCTAATACTCCAGCCATGCCTTTAAGATTTTTAAAAGTTAGTATTTGAGAAGTTGCAACAATGAAGATATTGACAAATTTTTACTTGCCAGTGAAATTACTGTAAAATTTGAATTTGGTAAAAGAGCTATTAAGTTTCTTACAAAGTCCATTCGACCGGAACTACCAACTTTGATAACAATGATGGTGGTTTAAATTAAAAAGAAAACAAATTTTTAAATTGAAGTAAGCGAAGCGAAAAACCCACAGCTTTCCTGTTGAACAAGTAATTACAGAAATGAAGTCAGTTCGCAGTTTTGAACAGACTTTTAATTTTTTTTTAAGGCCTCAATATGTGATGCCCCTTGATCTCCTCGTAGAAAACCACTGCCCTTGAACATAATGGGTCAGCAACAGATAAAAACTACATTAACGATGGAGAAAGAAAGAAAGCAAAAGAATTTATTCGATATTAATGTATTATAAAAAGATCAACTCCCATTAATAACTTTTATTCTCTCTACTATTTTAATAAACACAGCTTGCATTATAGTAATAATTACTTTACTATTTTAATTTATAAAATTTAGCACTATTACTCTTAAAACAACAGCACCATAAGGCAGTACGAGATACTCTGCTCACACAATTGTCCTGCTTGTTAAAGTTACCTCGTATTGGGTAACATTTCGTAATATTGGATAATGTTTGTAGTATTTTTAAGTGTTACCTTTGTATTACTCAATAATTCACTATATTATAAAGCTATCAGTGTTGCCTCCTAATTATTTATAGTCTATCAGGTGTTACAAACAGAATTCTTAATCTTGCTATACAGCACTTTCTATATCAACCCCTGAAAAGGGTTTATAACAGTTATTTACAATAAATATATCTAACAGAAAAATTCAAAGAAACATCAATTCTCCCAGCTCCATCGCAATATATATTGAATAACATTTTATATATCCGTAGTAATATACAGCAAAAAGAGAGACGTACACCATTTTAACACAAGAACAGAACTTGTAATGCCATATTTTAGACACATAGTTTTAAATAATTAAAAATTTTGACAAAAAAGAACCGCCTTCAAAACAAACTTACAAATACATTAATATGCTCTGAAAAGTTAGAAATAATTGCGTATTCTTTTATATTGTTTTGTTTTGAAGGCGGTTCTTTTTTGTTAATTTTTTTTATTTTTAGTGAATCTGAAGTAAACTAAACAAATTTGTCTCAATATGTGTACACCTAAAAACGTGTTGCAATGCAGTAACAAACGTAAGCTCATTGCTATTTGATTACAGACACTTATATTTTCTGCTATAAACCGCGCCCTTACTGTAAGCCGTTGAGGAGATCCATTTATCTTTATATTTAACTACGACTAGCACTTGACCATACCGAAGTTACGGTAGGCAAGTCAAATGTCATTTGCTCCTAAGAATTGAAGAGTTCCGTCATTTTGTCATAGATTACGTTATCAGAACCTAACCAAACTGTCACAAAACAACCCTTGAAGTATATCCTTTCCAGTAAAAAAATAATCATCGAAATCGGTTAGCGTGATCATGAATTATTCGTCCATTTGTCGCGCACATGCTTAATGCAAATTTAACACTTATCCGGTTTTCTCAAGGATGCCATCATCAGAACTGGATTTAAAAAAATGGGACCCTATGACGAGCACCACCTTTTATTTAAAAAACATCATCAAGGTCGGTTTACCCAGTCGGGAGATATGAGGTAACAAACATAAAAAAATACAGACGAATTGATAACCTCCTCCTTACAAAAGGCATATTATAATGTTGAAGATTATTCATATGACAAAGATGTTTGTACTTGATTCCAGTTGCACATGAAAGCTAAACACACTGTAACATACAAAGACTATATTTAAAATAGTAACCGTAGAGTTTCTTGCCGGTTTCTTTTCAGCAGAATGAACACTCCGAACCAGTGTTAGATGTATCCTACTTAAATCTATGTTTGCAGAGGCACAAACCGATGATTTCTTTGCCCTGCAAATGAAAAGATTGACGTCTTTGATGACGAGGTTGTTGGACTTACCATTTTACCACCAGTTCCTCAGGGTGCAGTTTTGGCCGATCAAGTTTAAGTTTTTTAGATTTTTAGCTTAGTATTATCAATGTATTATTATTTGTCATCAGTTTTACTAAACATAGTTATAAGTATTGTGTGTACTAACCCCATTGAGCCGTTGTTGCTAAGAAAGAGCTACCAATTAGCATGAAGATTAAAAAAGATAAGAAAGAGCTACCCATTTCCAAAGTCCAGGCTTAATGAAATATTTACAATGTTGGCATAAAAAAGGACAACTAGTTATTGACAACGAAAATATGAAAGAGGCGATGGCCTAATGATAAGCGAATCATTGAGAAAGGTCGCATATTCGTATCTCAGGCAAGGATACTGAACTTTTTATCTTATGTGACAGATAGAGTTATGTCACGTAACTTTAAATTAATTAATAAAAATAGCGTAATGTTTTGATTAATTTGTTCTGAATGTTTTAAACTGATTATTCGTGGTACAACAATAAGAAAATTCGTTTCTTCATTACCTTTTCCAATTCATCATTGTGACGCATGTGCCCAGCATTGGGACGTTAGCAGGCTGCTATCCGTTACTATATTTTAAATATGATTAAATTACCAATAGGTAAATGTTAGAGATGTACTTCTCTAGAAACGTATAGTCTGTTAGTTGAAGAATGCGAAAGGGATGTCGTCAGAATGCAGACAGCACGCCTAAACCCTGAGCCGAGATCATGACTTGATTGTGCAAGGCACGAACGAGCTTTGTTTTCATTTTATGCCAATAATAATTTAGGAATCTATAACTACTATGTCTTTACTTTGCAAAAGTTAAAAGATCATTTTTATAATTAGATATAATTGACATTTTAGTTATTTCATTCAGTATAAGGGTTAAGTTTTGTTAAATGCTGAAGTATTTTATGCTGATGAGTAGGTACTTTTAACTCCAACATTTTAACTGAAATGAGAAATCCAAGATAGAGCATAAAAACTACATATATTTTAGCATTTTAAACTTACTGTAGTACTACTCATTCGAAAGCCCAAAGTAACACAGCATGCGCTGGAGAGGGATATGCTTGAAGGTTCTCTATGCGATCAAATTAGAAATGAGGAGATCGTAGAAGAACCAAACTCACTGACATGACCCTAAGAATTTCGCAGATGAAATGGGCGGGGCACGTAATTCAACGAACCGATGAACGTTGGGACCCGAGCAAGCTGGAATGGCGAACCTGCCTCGTACAGCGCCTTGTCTGCCTACCCCCCACAAGATGGACCGACGACATAAGGATGGTCGCCGGTAGCCGCTGGAGCCAAGCGGCACAAGATCGGGCACAGTGGGCATCATTAGATGATACCTATGCCCGGCAGTGGACGTCCATCGGTTGTAATGGGTGAGAGAGCATTACGGATTTTTTTTTGCACTGGGAGATACATTTACGTACGGAGTGTGGGAGCTCTCTGCACCTGATATAAAGGAGGGGCGCAATCGCACCGAGGATTCGACACCCATGGCATCCCAGATGCATTCTACAAAATGCTCGTTCAAGTAATGGGGAGCAGGTGGGCAAACGTACGCCTCCTACTCCCTAACCGCTAAATTGTCTCACAGAAAGAAGCAACTGTCCGCTATCCCGCTTCACTGTCGTAATTGTACTCGGTAGTGAAAGGTCACTTACAGGAGCTATCCACATCACAATATGCCTCTGTGGCCCCCAAGATTCTGATGCAGGTATTTCCCAAAGCAGTGGTGCTACGGGTGCTTTCATAAATACTTGCATCAAATTGTTGATATGAAGGAATCCCTAGTACGTTTTGTGTTGCTACAGGAAGTTGAGAAGCGGTAGGCTTACTTTTGCTGTAGCTTACTTGAACCTTCTATCGGAAGCATCTGGGATGCCAGCAGAGTAGAATGCGCAGGCGAGCCTTTTCCCAGGTGCTCTAGCTAGCTTGAACCTTCTGTTGGAAGCATTTGCGATGCCATCAGAATAGAATGCGCATTTGAACCTTTTTCCAGGTACTCCAGCTAACTTGAACCTTATGTTGTAAGCATCTGGGATGCCATCAAACTAGAATGCGCAGGCTAACAATTCCTAACTGCTCTAGCTTACTTGAACCTTCTGTGGGAAGCATCTAGGGTACCATCAGAGTAAAATGCGCAGGCGAACTTTATTCCAAGTGCTCCTGCTTCCTTGAACCTTCTGTTGGAAGGATCTGTAGTGCCATCAGACTAGAATGCGCAGGCTAACAATTCCTAACTCCTCTAGCTTACTTGAACCTTTTGTTTGAAGCATCTGGGGTACCATCAGAGTAGAATGCGCAGGCGAACCTTTTTCCAAGTGATCTTGCTTACTTAACCCTCCTTCTGTTAGAAGCATCTGTAGTGCCATCATACTAGAATGCGCAGGCTAAAGATTGCCCAACTGCTCCAGCTCTCTTTAATTGATTAATTTATTTAAATAAAGAGTGTTTTGCTGGGTTTTATTGAGTTATCTGGCTGTCCAGCATATCCCACAATGTCAATGGATGTGACTTCATTAGGTGTGCGTAAAGGCATTGCCCAGCCAAAAATTTCATCCCAACGATGTCAACTGGAAATGAATTGTATACGTAGAAGCTGTGAACATTTACGAAAAACCTTGGCCTTTTCAGATTTAGGTCATTTTCCAGATACACGAATTGTTATAACGGCGAAAATGTAATTCTCGCATAACTTGTTTCGTAATGACTCATTAGAGTCTGAAGTGAACTTTTATGTCGATGGTTATGTATAATATAAATAGAATAATGATTTTGTCTACATATTAGATATAAGTTATTATTGGACTTTTAATCAATTATATAATCAATGTACCCAATATTTGCATTATAATCTCCGATAACCAAAGGCTCTGCGTGGTTATACAAGGTGTTAGGATAACGGTCCCAAAAACAAAGACAGACAATAGTACTAATGACACCTTCGATAATGAGATGGAAAAAATCGATCCTGATTTTAAAAAATCATATTCTTAAAACTTTTTATTAGCATTACTTACGCTCCATCTTATTAGTACAACTAAATAAAATGATAGTTTCATAAAGTTTACATTTGGTACTTTATTAAAAAAAAACCAGCAATGAAATACAAAATCAAAAGCACCTGACGTCTCAGTTCAGGTCAATGTATTCAAAACTAGTTCGATTTTGATTTCTTTATCATTTTGCTGGATTTGCTCCGGCCTAGGCCATAAGGATAGGTTTTTGTAATGTATAACATATTTTTTAATCGAGAGTATATTATGTATGAGTTGAAGCTCTTAACTATGTTACATAAGCATCAAATAGATGACGCTCTTCAAGTGTACGCAGACGAAGTTGCCCGGGTCAGCTATATATCTAAAAATAAAGAATTTAACCACTAAACCAACGTGGCAGTTATATAATATAAAATATATTACACAGCCATTCAAACTTCAACCTAAAATCCGTCGTGATATAAAAACGTGATATATCCTAACGAGAGGTCATGACTCCTTAATGGTCACTTAATATGCAAAAATAATTTCAAACAAAACACAACGGTTGCAAAATTTAATAAAAAATCTTTGTTAATGTAGTAAAAAGTAAGTAAGTAGCAGACCATTAACGTCCCACTGCTGGGCACAGATCTCCTCTCACTCATAGGAGAGAGAGGGTTTTTTGAAACTGCCTCATTGGTCTAGCGGTTGGCATGTTCGACTACAGACATGAGAAACTGGGTTTGAGTCCCGGGTCGAGCCAATTCGAAATCGATATTTAGTTTTCTATTAAAACTTTCTCAATATTTGCCCGAAGCTGCTTTTGCTTTACTATTGCTTTGCTATTGCTTTACGAAATGGAAACATACGTATAATACCCCTGCAACCCCTCTGGCGGGTGGAATTTCGTAAAATCCTTTCTTAGCTTACCTCTACTCAGCATAAGAAATATTCCTACCAAATTTCAAGTCTCTACACATCATGGTTCCAGAGATATCGTGATGAGTCAATGAGTCAATAGTTAACACCCTCGCAACCCCCTTGCAGGTGGAATTTCGTAAAGTCCCTTCATAGCTGACTTTTACTCGGCAAAAGAAATATTCCTACCAAATTTCAAGTCTCTACACATTATGGTTCCAGAGATATCGTGATGAGTCAATGAATCAATAGTTAACACCCAAGCAACCCCCCTTGCGGGTGGAATTTCGTAAAATCCCTTTATAGCTGACTTTTACTCGGCAAAAGGAATATTCCTGCCAAATTTCAAGTCTCTACACATGGTTCCAGAGATATCGTGATGATTCAATGAATCAATAGCTAGCATCCTCGCAGAGATATCGTGATTAATCAATAGATACCTGGATATCTCTTATAAATATATAGAGTAAGGATAAGACCCCATCATCCTGATATATTCTTCAATTTATATTATAGAACATAATATATTGAAGTATTTAAGTGCATTAGCACTATCATTTACGTATTTAATACTATATATCAAATTGTTTAAAAGGATGTTTGTACATTATACTATTTATGGAGCAGGAAGCGTTTATATATGTATGAATCATGCATTAGAATCAATTAGATTTTTTTTGTTATCAAAAGTGTAACAATAAAATAACAATATTTGCTCCAAATCTGAGGAAATGAATCAAATAATAAATGTCAAGGATTTAAAAAAAAATTGTTAACACATTCAGAATGGATATTAAAATTTAACAAACAGCATCTTTACCAGGAAGTGGCACACATCAGCTAACTTCTAAATCAATAACAAATGCTCCGAAGGATTGTTCTTTAATGATTTTAAATGTGGCTAAAAATACTCTTTAAATCTTCAGAGTTTGTTGCGGCGTCTTCTTAAAACAGAGCGTGAATTAACCCACAAAAGTAGATATTTATTTTTCATATTTGTAATGAATCAGCTTACAATTTTGACACTGTTTTAGTGTGTGTGTTTGTGTGTATGTGCGTGCATGTGTGTATATGTATGTATCTGTAACTCCATATTATAGAAATACTGAAACAAAAATAAAAATAAATATTTGTCAAGCGTTCAGAATTCATTTTAACATTAAATTTAAAAAGTCACAAAGCCAGATCATGATGTCTTTCTTTTTTTTTTATTCTTGACAGTTTAGCGCTTGACTGTGATCTCACCTGATGGTAAGTGATGATATTGTCTAAGTTGGAAGCGCGCTAATCTGGTAAGAGGCGACATACCCCTAACATTTTCTACACAGCATCGCAGCGGAATACAAATCTCTTTGTTTTTGGCGGTACGTCTTTGCTGTTAGGGTGGTAACTAGCCATGACCGAAGCCTCCCACCCGACGAGACTCGGACGAATGGCAAGGCGAGTACTCGCACCACTGCGCCAGCGAGGCCGTCAAAGTTAACTTGGTTAAGTATTAAGTAAGAAATAAGAACTATGTTTTTGTAACTGTTTGTTTTTAGTTAAAAAATATTGAAATAAAAATAATAATATAATATTTGTTGGTGGTAAAATATTTAGAAAAGCGTTGAGAAATTCATTTTAACATTAAATTCTGAAAGACATAAAGCCATATAAAGATGTCCATATATGTATATATATCTCAAATTCTTCGTTAGTTTCAATGACTTAAAACAATACTAACGATGATACAATTTAAGAACTATCACTAGGCGAATGTCTTTTCATTCCCCTGTGCTACCTTTATTATACCCACTTGTAAAAACTCCCTACTCAAAAAATAATAAGTGCACCAATCACAGCCGTCGTGACAACGATGACTGTGATTGGTGCACTTGTGAAATTTGATAAATTTGAGACTTTCGGATTCCGGATGTAGCAGATGTAAACGTTTCATTGATATAATTACAAAGACCTCAGCATAATAAACAAATATAGTAATTTAATAGCAATCCACAAATAAAATAATAATGATGGCTAACTTGAGAGTAAAACTTTTACAAACTTTGAATGTCATATTTATTAATATCGAATCAACAGCCTAAATAATGAGTTTCAAGTTTCTAGCTCTAAAAATGACGATATCTTCATCCATTATAACTCCTTTTACACATTGAAACCTGGCTTATATCCTTTATCAGCTCTAGACTGTCTGTGTACCAAATTTCATTTAAATCGGTTCAGTAGTTTTGATGTGATAGCACAACAGACAGTATTACTCCCGCATTTAAAATATTACTAGCTGAACCCGCGGCTTCATCAGCGTGGAATGTTTTTAACCAATTTCAAAAAAAGGAGGAGGTTATCAATTCGACTGTATTTTTTTTTTATTTATGTTTGTTACCTCATATCTCCCGATTGGTTGGACCGATCTTGATGATTTTTTTTAAATCAAAGGTGGCGCTCGTCATAGGGTCTCATTTTTAAAAAACCAGTTTTGATGATGGCATCCATGAGAAAACCGGATAAGTGTTAAATTTTCATTAAGCATGTGCGCGACAAATGGACGAATAACTCAAGATCACGTCAACCAATTTCGATGATTCTTTTTTATTGGATAGGATATACTTCAAGGGTTGTTTTGTGATAGTTTGGTTAGGTTCTGATGATGGATTGCATGACAAAGTGACGGAACTCTTCATTTCTTAGGAGCAAATGAACAATACTCGGCAGAATCTCCTATAGGCTATCTAGATATTTGAGTTGACTACCGTAACTTCGGTATGGTCAAGGGCTAGTCGTAGTTAAATATGAAGATCAATGGATCTCCTCAACGGCTTACAGTAAGGGTGCGGTTTAAGGCAGAAAATATAAGGGTCCGTAATCAAATAGCAATGAGCTTACGTTTGTTTGTCACATTCACTAAAAATAAAAAAACAAATATAAATTTTAACAAAAAGAGAACCGCCTTCAAAACAAACTTACAAATACATTAATATGCTTCAAAAAGTAAGAAATAATTGCGTATTCTTTTATAGTGTTCTTCGTATTCTTATATTTGGAGTCGGTGTCAGCCAAGGCACCTACATATATAGTTATAGGTGGAAGTGTCATCTACCCTGGCTGACACCGACTCCGAATATATTTGTTAGTTTGTTTTGAAGGAGGTCCTTTTATTGTTAAAATTTCTATTTATTTTCTAACAATTTTATACACTGTATGCATGTGTGTCGAGAACGTTTTAAAATGACAATTCGATCCGATAAATAGCGAATTTACCCATATATCCACGGGATCATGACCTACGCGAGTGACACCACGAGGAATAGCTGTTCTATTTATATTTCTTAGTTTTAATAGAATAATTTACTAAGAATTATGTCAACAAAGTTATGCATCTTCTGGTTGAAAATGTACATTATGCATTATTAATTGCATTGTTAGTAAACAGTTTGTGTCAAGGAGTTTTTGATCTAATACCGGTTATGTGACCTTATAAATAAATAGAACAATTTACTTTTATGGTATTGAGGTCAGAGAAAATAACAATTATATTGAATTCCTGATACATAACCTATTATTTGATATTCAAATTGTATTTATTAATTCGGAGACTGTTGTGTACCAAAGTAATAATATAGTCTTTTGTTTAATTACTATTATATTTAATTAGTATATATTATTATTAATTTTGCAACATTTTTATCAGGTCCTGTAGTTTTAGATCTGGCACCTGGACTAGGGATCCAGTTGAAAATCAGCGCTGCATGGTCTCCAGACTGTGTAGCATAAATGCTGAGCTGTGTCCATTTTCTAGGTTATGCCACACATCACAGGGTA
Source organism: Elymnias hypermnestra (assembly GCA_015832385.1). Classification (NCBI taxonomy): domain Eukaryota; kingdom Metazoa; phylum Arthropoda; class Insecta; order Lepidoptera; family Nymphalidae; genus Elymnias; species Elymnias hypermnestra. The sequence goes on from JACTOM010000908.1 coordinate 2,935,022, forward strand.
TTATAAAATGTACTAAAATATATTGTGATGTGTGACATAATGTATAAATAAAGATATTTTCTTCTTCTTTCAAAGCACAAGACTAATTAATAAAATAAATGAATAGTTTTATTATTGCTAACAGGTTAGGGCTTGATTATTGATGGTAAGATGCAATAAATTACTTTTTATAGTTTCCGTTTTAGAAAAAAGCCATTCGGAATTAGACGGACATTTTTTTACACAAAGAGGTCGTTAAGTATGAACTCTGCTGTCAACTAAATTACATAAGCATCAAATAGATGACGTCGTCCTTAGTACAAGTCATATCAAGAAAAGATCAAATGAAAAAAGGTCGCAAAAAGAAACCTTGTAATCAAAAGGTCTAAAATTAACAATAATAACAAAAGATGTTACCCTGAATAAAATGCGATGTGAAACTTAAGCCCTCACAAAAAGCCTCAGATACAAAACAGAGATCAATGGAAATTAGTATTACCAGCCTTAAACTTAAAAATAAAGTAAAAAAAAAACAATGTAAGATGAAGTACAATATAGATTGATACACTTTCGAAAATTGACTAACAGAAATGGAGAACATCAGGTCATATGATCCGCGATAAGGAAAGTGGAGCAAAATAGTCACAGAATGTTACTCAAGAGATGGCATAAGACGGCGTAGTAGACAGTCCAAGTGGGAGGATGAGCTTAAGCTCAGAGAAAAGCTAGCTACAATACTGAGATCAATGGAAAGGAGAATTAACAACCTCAAACAACAAAATAAAGTAAGGAATATCATAAGAAAAGGTACAAAATTAACCAATATTCTTTCGTAAATTAACAAACAGAAATGGAGATGATCAGGTCATATGATCCGCGATCAGGACAGTGAAGTGAAGTGAAAAATAGTTATAGAATGATACACAAGAGATGGCATAAGAAGGCGAGGAAGACAGTGCACGTGGAAAGATGAGCTTGAGTTCAGAGAAAACCTGGCTACAATACTGAGATCAATGGAAAGTAGTATTAACAGCTTCAGACTACAAAGTAAATTACAAATTTAACAGATATACGTTCGCAAATAGACAAAGAGAGAGAGAGAGAGATTTGACGTGCAAGACAGAAAAGTGGATCAAAGCGAGAAAGACAGCACACGTGGAAGGTTGAGCTCTAGATAACAGCAGGAGCTAATTGGAAAAGGGTGCCTCAAGATCAGAAGGCCTTTGCCAAAAAGCACACCCAAATACGTGACATGTTATTGATTTATAAGTTTATATTCTTCGCTACTGGAAAGAAATTGTAACAGATATAGAATCCCCACTCCTATGATACCAAAACTATCTCCTTCTTTTCTTCTTCTCCTTTGCCTTATCCCAATTATTTAGGCTCGGCCCTTATCGTTCTTAGGCGCCAAAAGCTCCTATCTTGGTTTAACTTTAGGGGTATATTAACCGGATCCAGATCTTTGGACACGGTTGTCCACGACATGCCAGCCGGTTTTCCTCTTTCCCTCTTCCTGGCTGAAAGCGTCAAAGCTAGCTTAAATATGTGGTCATCTCTGCACCTCATCACGTGGCCAAACCATCTCAAGCGTTTTTCGGTCATTTTTTCTACGACCGTAGCGATTTTAAGAGACAGTTTATCCAGCTTTGTAACTCCGGCTGCCATACAGAGCATTTTCATTTCGCTAGCGTGCAGTTTGTGCTCATGATGTTTCTTGACAGCCCAGCATTCTAAGCCATAAAGCATCGTGGGTCTTATTGCCATATTATATACCTGTCTTTGGAGCCTTGTCGTTTTTTATCACAATATACTGCTGATAGAGTTCTTGGTCTTAACCATGCAGCACTGGCGCGTTGCGCAACATCTGAATCTGTGCTAACGTCGTCTGTGATAACTGATCCAAGGTACTCGGTAGACCTTTGGTCCATCTACAGAAAAGGCTATAGTAGGTATGATATCAAAACTATATGCTTTCAATATTAAGGAATGAAGGCTTTCATAACACAAGCGTATGATTTTAATTAAATTAACATGATTTTGTTTTACCTTGAGTTGTATCTGGAGATCAGTAACACTTATTTTGCTTTATGACGATTTTATGCGAATCATCTGTGTAAATTAAAATAATGACTTATAAAATTTTATTATTAACTGAGATCGCTTCTACGTATGCATCACATAAGAGAGAGAACAAAATTCATTATTATATTAAAGGTTATAGTTGGGAAATGCCACTATTCCCAGCGGAACCCTCTTCATCAACGATTGAGACACCAGGGGATCAACTTCTTGAATATATACAATTTAAAAAAGCACGACTGTAAAATGAAGTTAAGAAATTGGCTAAAAACCATGGATTACGATACAACAGAAAACCTTTTAAGAATACTTCAGTAATATGATACAAAACCTATAAGAAAGTAGTAAAATATACACATAACATTACGAACAAACACACAAACACCAACACGCGCGCGCACACACACACACACACACACACACACACACACACACACACATTAGTATCTACAATAATAAGACGTTACTTCATATACCAAAATGTAAAAAAAAATATAAATATCGAACTTGTGTAGTTTTTTTCAGCAAAAACAACATAAGTGCGAAGCTAATTTTGCATGATAATAAAATTTTAATTTTTGCTTCTCCTATATTTAAGATGTATAATTACAACAATAATAGAAAGTGTTACAAACCGGGAAAGGGCCTGGTGACTTGAAGCACAGATTTATTCTAGTTCAGGCAGCGGTACCCAATTATAAAGTGCACATAATTTATATTGTTACTAGTAAGAATTTTTTTATAATGTTACGTAATGTGGAGAAAAATAAAATATTCATTCATTCATTCATTCATTCAACTTTCGCAATCTTCCCTGAGGTCCCGGGTGAGTCCAACTGAGGATTCACGAAAGCAGAAGGGAGCAGCAATAAGCAGATGTTTCTGTCTTAAACTTTATTATACAACATTTAAACAGGTTCAATTTCGTTATACATGATTATTACGTAACTGTAACCGTTTTCTTATTTTCCACTATAATTCCAATTCCATTGATCGTACTGTGATGTTATATAACCTAACCTTTCTAGATAAATAGTCAATACAAAACTAAATTTTTTATTATCGAACATGTTGTTCCTGAGACTTTATATTAGAAGAGATTTTACTCCCATTGCAAAGCAATAACAAGATAATTCGTGTATAAGTCAGATTTGATTAGAAACAAGTGTAATAATATCTTGCAAATGTATTATGAATTAGAATAACCGGATTGCAATTTTTTTCAGCTTGGAGTCATCTTTGCTAGTGTAACCTGCTACGGCCGAAGTCTCCCTTTAATCCTCCTCTTCTGGTCATCGCTCAACAATGAGTTTTGTGATGTTCCCGAGTAAGCAATCTGTGCCATCTTTGCCGATCGGTAGCGATGTGGATGACCTGACTGGCTTTGGTATCCGGCTGCTCCGCTACCTTATCGGACCATCGCTTCGGACTTCGGCCTCTGGGTCTTTTGTCTTCCATCTTTCCGGTCAATATGAGTTTCTCTAGGTTATCTCTCGGCCTTCGCGCGATATGTTCAAAGAACTGCAGTTGCCTTTAGCTCTTCCAAGATGGAAACATTAGTCCTGTGTGCAGTCCAGGGGATCCGCACATTCCCTTTAATTAAAAACCAAAATAATTTCCAAAATTTGTCATGCCGGGAAACCCGTAACCTCTTTTACCGAAGCGAGTACTCATATCATCCCAGCGAGGGCAATTCACGTTTCGTTTTGATTCTAATTAGATCATTTCAAAACCCCCTGAGACATATGTGATCCTAAAAATGCCATGTTTCACCATGTAATGTGTCCATTTATTTGTATTTCCTTTACTGAACATGTCATCATTATACGTTTCAGCATATAGTTTTTAAAATAACTAATTAAAATTCATTCAGTTAATCGATGAAATGTTTAATAGTTAGATACCAGTTAACCTGGAGACACTGATTGTGGTATGAAGGATTGATGGAAGAAGATTAACGGGTCGCACGGGTATCCATTGGTCCGACCAAATAAAGAGTATCACGGGACTCGTGCTTTCAACAACCCTAAAAGAAGCCGAGGATAGAGAAAGAGAAATGGAAGCAGTTCATTCATGCTACCACTATGGCATATCGGAGCAGGTATGATCTTCAGTAATGGAGGCGACAAACTACTTAACCCTCGGCTGGACTCATTAGTGCTTTACTGTGATTTCGCCTGATGCTAAGTAATGATACAGTCTAAGATGGCAGTGCACTGATATGGTAAGATGTAATTTACTTCTTAATAGCCAATGCTGAAATCCCAGTCCCACATCCAGGCTCAAACAAATTATAAACAATAATTTCTGAAATCTGTCTATAAGAGAGACTTTGCACCATAATCAATACTGAATGATGTAACGATTTCTTTTACCTTCAATTTTACTCCTCCCCGTCAAGAGTTAGTATTCCTTAGCCAGTATTTGACTGCCTATGTCTACTACTACATGATACGATAGTACGATCTCAACTCTCAGAAATATAAGTATCTCTTAATGTGTATTGTCTATTTCGCTTCTCGGTAACTGTTGTAACAAAATATGCGTAGAGATAACACCAGACAATAGGACAAATCAGTTACAAAGTGGCCGTTACTAACATGCGTGTGTCATCGAAGATCTTTTAATTTTTTTTGGTGTTTCATAAACTGGGAGTGGTTATTAATGATTACGTGTACTTTTGATTATATAAGTGATGTGAAAACTTTTAATTTTTAAGATATGATCCTATAAATACAAGACGGACCTTTTTCACTATCTCAAAGTTTAGCGCAACATAACGCTGCACCAGCTCTTAATTTATTGTAATAAAAGATATCATTGTATAGTTTAACTATTAGCAAATATAATAATCAACATTTGGTAGTCTTTTATAAACATTTGAGTCCCAACAGCCACTTTAGCGTCATTGGGCCCGCGGGGTAATCGACGCAAAAACTTCCGTTCTGGGCGGGGCAGGCGACGGTTATTTCCATTAAAAAGCGCGGGCAAATTACAGGGGCCAATTAAAAACGCGGCCAAACAATTTAAGGATTATGCGATTCTCTTAACAAGAAGCTATTTTTTTTTATCAATCAAGGCTTTCCTTTACATCAAAAGTCAATATAAATTCATGTTTCAAATATATTTACTAATGAGTGAGTATTTACAATGATTGAGTAGGTAAGTTAATATTTTAAGCAGTTGTAACGTCTGTTGAAAATAATAATTTTACCACAGGCGATAATTATTATTGCAGACATGATCTTGCCGAGTGTTAGATGCAATAATATTTTTCTAGTAATAATAAGAGTGACAACATATTTTTAATTAAAGCTTATGGTTATAAATATTGCATCACGGAAAAGGTTCTATCAAAATTTATAATAAATTAAGTCGAATACTAAGTGATATACACTTATCTAAGTGATATATTTCACAGTATATACTGGGTGTTAGAAGACCGCTTCTGAAAGCGAAGGCGGATTGTACAAATGACACCTTTGCTGATGGGATGTCATAAAAATCGATTTTGATTGAAAAAAGTCATATTAGTATAGCTAAAAGATATGATACATTCATAAAAAATACATTACTTTTGCCACAGCGGCCGCGCGGGCAGCGAGAGGTCATTGACCCGGGCTAGACGTAAGCTGTTATTTATTTAATGTTTCATTGCTGGTTTCTTTAGTAAAGTAATTAATTTTTTTATCAAATTATCTTTTTATGTAACTGACCCAAATAAATCACGATACCTTAATTCCTCCTTGACAAAAACAATTTTGGATTTCAAGACAAAAAAATCTAAACGAATAAGTCGGTTTTTAAGAAAAGAAAATTTCATTAAAATATGCAGTCGTCAGTTTCATTTGTGATTTAAAAATTATTCATACCCCCCTAGTAATTGTAAAAGCTTATCCTGTTTTTTCAATAAACTAATATGGAAACCCTAGTCAAAAGAATAAGTTTCCCATTGCGTTTACAATGTCGAAAATATCTTGCGAAAATGTGAACTGAATTTGATTGTTATCACACTTTATAATGCAGTTTTCTGAGGATAATAGTTGATTGTTAATTAAATCGAAATACTCTGTATTCTTCGTAATTGAAACACGCTTATTAATGATTGAACTTTGCTGGAGTCAGTCTGCCCAAACCATCCAAAATACAATGAGAATGAAAGGAGATATGCAAGGATCGTGGCAAGTGGAAGGACGTGGTCTCTGCCTACCCCTATGGGATTGAGGCATGATGCTACATATTTATGTATATGATAAGGATTAATACAGAGTTATGAATAATATGGTTTCAATATTATTGGCACTTTTATTACCTTTTAAAATGCAAACAAATAGTTATGGTGACATAACTACAGTAGTTGGACATATGGCATCCCGGACTTTTTTGTAGATATTATTACGTTCTATAATATTGTTGAACATTTTTTTGTTCTATCTTCAATAGTATTCGCAGAGCACGCGATGACAGATTTTATGTGACCAATTTTTTCACACTTTGGATTACATTATTGCATTTTTATTAAGGATCCCAATTTATTTTGAAGAAGTAATATAGCTTGTTGCGGACGGGAGCAGCGAGCCTAGCAAGTCGCCGGCGGTGACTAATTCTGATTGGTCAACTGCCGGCGACCCCCCCTACCGCGCCTTCCTCAGCACCCGCGATTACCATTTCTCCCGCTCGCCCGACCGCATGTGGTTATCTGGTGGGAGATTTGTATAAAAGGGCACTCCCATGATTCGATCGGACATATCGGACTGGTGCTCATATTTAACGCCCTTCTGGCGGCCTGCTCATTCCCTGACGAGTGGAAAGAAGCCACCGTCATAGGAATTCACAAACCGGGCAAACCCCGTACATTACCGAGCAGCTATCGACCCATCAGTTTACTCAACACGATTGCAAAAGTGTATGAGAGAATTATATTAAAGAGACTCAAGGCAGTGGTAGAGGCCAAGAGTCTCCTGCCAGACCATCAGTTTGGCTTTCGCGCTAGACACTCCTGTGTTCAGCAAGTGCACCGCCTCACGGAGCACGTCATAGATCATCTCTACTACAACCGTAACCGTGGCCCCACAGGCACAATCTTTTTCGATGTAGCGAAAGCTTTCGACAAGGTTTGGCACGCCGGCTTAATTTATAAGCTTCTCCACCTTGGTGTGCCAGTTAGTCTAGTAACGCTGTTACGAGACTTTCTAACGAACCGCAGCTTTCGTTACCGCGTCGAGGGCACTCTGTCATCACGCCGTTCAATTCGGGCCGGAGTCCCTCAGGGCTCCGTACTGTCACCACTGCTCTTCTCGCTGTACGCCAGCGACATGCCTGGAACGCCTCACGTTCACCTAGCTCAGTTCGCGGACGACACCGCACTATACACCTCCTCGTACTCGCTTACTCACATCTCCTCTCGCCTCCAGAAAGCGGTCAATAGCCTAGGCGATTGGTTCCGCAAATGGAGAATTGAGGTTAATGCTGAGAAAAGCACAGCTATATTGTTCACCGGTCCCAAGAGGCCAGATCGCCGAGATCTGGCAACAATTAAACTTTTTAATTCTCCGATCCCTTGGCAACGGAAAGCCAAATACCTAGGAGTCACCCTAGATGCGTGCATGCACTTCACCGAACACATTCGCACCGTCCGTGGCAGGGCAGCGTTTGTGCTAAGTCGCCTCTATCCCATGATCTGCAAGAAGAGTAAATTGTCACTGCGCCACAAGGTGACACTCTACAAAACTTGCATCCGCCCCATATTCTCTTATGCGAGCGTAGTGTTCGCTCACGTTCCTGCACGCCGGCTGGTTCGACTCCAGACGCTGCAGAACAAATTCATGCGCATAGCCACGGGCGCCCGCTGGTTCATGCGCAACGTCGATCTCCACAGAGATCTCGACCTCGCAACGGTCAACAATCATTTCAAAACGCTCTCCGTAGACTACTTCAAGAGAGCCGTCAGTCACCCCAACCCTCTCATCAGAAATGCCGCCTCTTATGGGATTAGGCTAAACATCCCGCCTAGGAAGAGGCGGCCCAAACACGTCCTTGACGACCCAGACGACCAGATTACTATTGACAATGCCCCGTACACTAACACACACACACAGCGTCTTCGCCGGCGAAGACGAGGTCCCCGCTATCTGACGCACCCCGGCCGCGGCCACCAGTCGCGGACCAATGGGCGTCAAGATTAAGCACCTGTCCGATTGTCTATTTCAGCAGCAGCAAACGTTGCTCTAAGCCTAGGTCCGAGCCTCGCAGGAGGCGCCCTTAGAGAAACGTTTTCGACACATTTCGCCTTAGACTCCCGAGCGCAGTAGATCTCAGAACTAAGCGCGACTTGTGACCATCGAACCAGAACTCTGCGAACCGAACCACGAACAACTTAACATCCGAACCAGCAAGAACTGAACGACCCAAGCGCGAACACGGACGACCGAACCACCAATCCTTGAAGACCCAAGCGACGAAGAACTGAAGACCGAAGCTCTTAAGATCTGAACACCGAACCCGCTAGATCAAAGCACCTGAACCAATACAGTCCACTGAACCCGTAGGGATTCGCCTGAACCTGAGTCCCTCCCCAACATAGCTTATGTTGCTCAGTGAAAATGTCGCTTACTAATAGTGAAAAATTTTGGAAATCAATAGTTTGTGTGTGAAAACGTAACAAACACTTACATACAAACATACAAATTTTTGATTTCACATTTTAATATAGATATAGACTAGATCGATAAGGCAATTTGACGTATATTTACTCGTAGTATATATAAACAATGGTATGTAGGCCATTTAATAACACTTTCAGTGCGACATTTGCACAGTTCAAGGGCCCACGACTGTTACAAGTGAATAATTTGAGTATGACCTAAGTGCAGATTCTTTATATTGTTATAAAAGAACCTTGAACTCCACTGGGCCTACACTTTACCGGTGTCCGTTGCTATGAGCTCTATCTATTCTATATACCAATCAAAATGTTAGGGACACAGTAAAACCGAGAATAGTCTATATTTTCTTTTTAAAAAATGACACACGACTTAGTTTATCGGTTCTTTTCAGAACCAGGAGTAAAGAAACCTTCATAACTTTAGATTTGAAGTGGTTCCTTAATATCAAGATCAATCGAGCGATTCATAACTGCTGTTACAGCTTACACCACGCTGCTCGACTACAGGTTCCCAGCCATAGTATGCAAGTGTACTCTCTATTCCTTCATTCTCATGGAGGCGCAGATTAGGCGCAGGACCGTCGATGGCTTAACATGCTCTCTGAATACAAAAGGCGGTCTTATCACTTGATAGCGATCGCTACCAGACAACCTGTGATATAGAAAACGTTGTGGCAGAGAGTAGTAGGTGGCGTAACATATACATAAACCTTAATACTAATACGTACTCATTACATAAAAATAATTAAAATAACATAAATACAGGCTTATAAATATACTAATAAATATAGTATATATAATTGACTAAATAAAGATTAACTGCTGCACATAGGAATTACTATAAGTAACTTAATATCGTTTTGAAAATTCGCTTTTTTGATTTAAACTTATATGCAAAAATGACACTACAGCGCCACAAATTTCTGGTACTTGTTTCTCTAGCAGAGGTAAAGGGTTTGATTCCCGACGGGGTCCGGAGGAGAAGGATCAGAGTCTTAGCCGAAAGGACTCCGATAATAAACTGGAGGGAGAATCTCGAGGCCCCCATAGCAGGTGTGGCGACGGTGGAGGCGTTCCACCCTTTGCTGGAACAGTGGTTATGCAAAAGTCATGGAAAGCTCTCGTATAGACTGGTGCAGTTGCTCACCGGACATGGCTGTTTTGGAAAGTACCTACATCATATTGCTGGCCAGAAGGAATCGACCATCTGCCACGAGTGCGGTGACCCCGTCGACACGGCGCACCATACTATGGCAGAATGCTCGGTGTGGGCATCACAGCGGCATTTCTTGGTGGCGGAGATATCTCACTGACTAGCATTGCCCGTGTAATGTTCGCTGGCAAAGCAGTGTGGAGAGCCGTCGCCTCCATTTTGCGAAAATGTTGTCACGTTAAAGGAGGAACATGGGAGGGAACGGGAGGTTGCTCCTGATGCCCCTGCCATAGATCGCCGAAGGTTGGGCGGTAGAAGGCGTGGATTTGCGCGCGCCTCGTCCCACAGCCTTGAGTCTTGATTCGGCTTCATCCGAGACACCATATTGGATTGCGCAAGCGGACCGCTGGTGTTCCACATTAGGATGACGTGGAAACGCTGGGTTTAGTGGGTATTCTGTCTCATCAGTGAGTGCCACACTCCCGACTCTTTAATCGAGGGGCGTAAAAGCATTTCACAGCGAAAAAAAAAGGGTTTGATTCCCGAGAGGGCATATTTAGGAAACAGGAGTCTGCACTGAAGGGTACTGCCTCTTTGATCTAGTGGTTAGCATGTTAGACTACAGACATGAGGACATTGAGTTGTCTATTAAGATTTATCTGATTATTAGCCGTGTGTTATGTAGTGGTCGTTTTATTCCACACCAGTTCCTACGTTAAGCCGTCGGTCTTGCGCCTGATCTCTCAGCTCATGTCGAATTACTGACACATCGCACTATGAGAGTGAAGTAATAGACAATGCACTTTTGTACTATGCCTGTCTACTCGCAGTGGAGCATCTGGTGAGTCTATACTCTAAAATCCTCTCTCCTATGAGTGAGAAACCCTGTGCCCTGTTGTGGGACAGTAATGGGTTGCTACTTACCTTTTTTGCTGATGGGTGGCTTCAGCTGTGGCTACTTTCCACCATACTAGCAAACGATGCTGAGTAGAAATGATAAGAAGTGACGTGATAAGATTTAGAATATTGGGCAACTCGTTCTTAGTGATTACTAACGTCACTGAGAGTTTTGTGATGTAAAACCTTCCCACTAATGCCTTTCACGCAATACGGGGTTTGAGGACATCGTTTGGAAAGTCTCAAACTCTATAATAGGCATATTTTGTTTTTTATATAAACAGATAGAAGATATCAAACATTCCATGTGGGCTTTTAAGGTTAATGCATTTAAAAGGATGTGCAAAAAATCTTGTTATAAGAATATTTATTCAAATACCATGTAGGTAAAAAAGGAGGTTCATTTAACGTAATATATTAATGTGCGTTTGAAAAATAATCGGATAACTCACTAATTTGTCCGCTAAAAGGATCCTAATTTAGGTCCTTAAAGTAAAATCAAATTTATTGTATGCTTTATCGAAAATTTGGAGGACAAAGCTTCTATAAATGAATATTGAAGAACCGACTTCAAAAAAAGGAGGAGGTTATCAATTCGTATAATGTTTGTTACCTCATATCTCCCGACTGGGTGGAGCGATCTTGATGATTTTTTTAAATGAAAGGTGATGCTCGTCAAAGGGTCCCATTTTTTTAAAAACCAGTTCTGATGATGGCATCCATGACAAAACCGGATAAGTCATAACTTTGCGTAAGCATGTGCGCGACAAATGGACGAATAACTCAAGATCACGCCAACCGATTTCGATAATTCTTTTTTTATTGGAAAGGATATACTTCAAGAGTTGTTTTGTGATAGTTTGGTTAGGTTCTGATGGTGGATTCCATGACAAAGTGACGGAACTCTTCAATTCTTAGGAGCAAATCAACGATACTCGTCAGAATCTTCTATAAGCTATCCAGATATTTGAGTTGCCTACCGTAAATTCGGTATGGTCAAGTGCTAGTCGTAGTTAAATATGAAGATCATTGGAACTCCTCAACGGCTTACAGTAAGAGTGTGATTTTTGGCAAAATCTATAACTGTCTGTAATCAAATAGCAATGAGCTTACGTTTGTTGCTGCATTGCGATATTTGAAAGGTGAATTATGTGTGAAGCGGTGGTATAAGGGTTTCGGGTTCGATCCCGGGTGTGGCGATATTAATGTAAATTTAACTTTGTAAAGTTGTTTCATTTAAACGGTGTTATCTCATGAGAAACGCGTTTTATGTGTACGTATTTTGACAAATTTGTTGTTTACTTCAGATTCACTAAAAATCAAAAAATAAATAGAAATTTGAACAAAAAAAGAACCGCCTTCAAAACAAACTTACAAATACGAGTATATGAATATGCTCTAAAAAGTAAGATATAATTGCGTATTCTTTTATAGTGTTCTTCATATTCTTATATTTAGTAGGAGATCCGTAGCAGAACCAAAGTCATCGACATAGCTCTACGAATCGCGAACCTGAAGTGGCAATGAGCGGGGCACACGAAACGATGGACGTTGGGGCCTGAAGGTGCTGGTAAGGCTACCCCGCACCGGACGACGCAGTGTAGGAAGACCCCCCAAAAGGTGGACCGACGATATGAGGAGGATCGCCGGTAGCCGCTGGAGCCAGGCGGCACAAGATCGGGCCTTGTGGGCATCATTTCATGAGACCTATGTCCAGCAGGGGACATTCGCAGTTGAAGCGACGACGACGAAAAATTCTTAGTGAATGTCTACCTTCGTTATATCCTGACTTCTAAGAATGCACATAGACTAAATGTAAACAAACGTATTGAAAAAAAATAACTTAATATCAGGTTTTGGATGTTCAAACACGTTCTGCATCACTTGAAACCAGTTCGTTTTTTTACAACATTTAGTTACAAAGTGTTATAAAATTAAATTTATTGTAAACTACTGTAATAGGCGGTTGTAAAATTTCATAAGTAAGTAGCAGTTCATTAACGTCCCATTCCTGGGCACAGGCATCCTCACTTTAAGGAGATAGGGTTTTTAGAGCATAGACCTATAAAGCTGCTCCACTGTGGATTGGCAGGCATAGTACACAGTGCGTTCTCTGTTCCTTCACTCTAATAGTGGGATGTGTCTGCAATCCGACACGACCAGAAAAAGATCAGGCGCAGAACCGACTTAACGTGCTCTGCGAGGCACTGGGGTGGTCACACCGACAACTACACACCACAGGGCAAGTACTAAGAAAATCTTAATAGAAAATACAATATATTATCCTAATCCGTTACATAAACATGCTAATAACTAAACCACAGATGCAGTTAGATAACAAATTTACTCTAATGGCATCGAACCTGGAACCATAGCTAACGAAGCCGTCTTTTTATTGTTATTTATACAGATCGTTGAGGTTATGTATGTCTAAGCAATTGAAAGCCATATGTATTTATATCAGATCAAAAGCCTTAATAATATGTTTTAAGCTTTTAAAGTGACTATACTACTGATTAAAAGTAGTATATATCCTTTTTCAGCGTCTAGACTATCTGTGTACCAAATTTCATTAAAATCGGTTCAGTAATTTTGGCGTCAAAGCACGACTGACACAAAGACTTTCTGGCTCTAAAAGTGACGAGACTTCTATCCCTTACAACCCCTATTTTGCATTAATAAGTAGCCGATGTCTTTTCTCAGGCTCTAGACTATTTGTGTACCAAATTTCATTTAAATCGGTTCAGTAGTTTTTGCGTAAAAACATAACAAACAAAGGGTCAGACTTTTGCATTTATAATATTAGTAGCATTGTCATTTTACTACATTAAGTGTAAAACTCTTACAACATAGAAAATATGTTTCAAGCATCTAAAGACGACTACAATTCCGTGCCAAAGAACCCTTTTTTTCGCATTAAAAAGAAGCCCATGTCCTTTCTCAGGCTCTAGACTATTTGTGTACCAAATTTCATTAAAATCGGTTCAGTAGTTTTGGCGTCAAAGCACGACTAACACAGAGACTTTCTGGCTCTAAAAATGGAGAAACTTCTATCCCTTACAATCCTCTTTTCGCATTAATAAGTAACTCACATCTTTTCTCGGGCTCCAGACTATCTGTTTACCAAATTTCATTTAAATCGGTTTAGTAGTTTCAGCGTAAAAACACGACGATTAGAGAGACAGACTTTTGAATTTATAATACTATTAGCATTGTCATTTTACAACATTAAGTGTAAAACTGTTACAACCTAGAAAATATGTTTCAAGCATCTAAAGACGACTACAATTCCGTACCAAAGAACCCTTTTTCCGGATTAAAAAGAAGACTATTTTCTTTCTCAGGCTCAAGACTATTTGTGTACTGAATCTCGATTAAATAGGTTCAGTAGTTTTGGCGTCAAAGCCCGACTGATACAGAGACTTACTTGCTCTAAAAATTGAGAAATTTCTATGCCTTACAGCCCTCTTTTTGCATTAATAAGTAGCCGATGTCCTTTCTCAGGCTCTAGACTATCTGTGTACCAAATCTCATTGAAATCGGTTAAGTAGTTTCGGCGTCAAAACGCGACTGACACAGAGACTTTCTGGCTCTACAAATGACGATACTTTCGTGCTTTACAACCCTTTTTTCGTGTGAAAGAGTAGCTTACGTCCTTTCTCAGGCTTTAGACTATCTGTGTACCAAATTTCATTTAAATCGGTTCAGTAATTTCGGCGTGAAAGCGCGACAGACAGAGTTACTATCGCATCAATAATATTAATGGTGCGAGTGCTTGCTTTGCCAGCAGAAGTCCCGAATTTGAAATCAAATTTTGTCTGAGTCTGGACTGGAAAGCTAGTTACCACCCTAAAAGCAAAGATGTACCGCCAAACAACTATAAGAGGTAAATTACCCGTTATTAGATTAGCATTTTCTTTTTTCACTGGGAAATGTAATTTACGCACTAACCCTGACCGATGACCAGTCAGGAGTGTGGGACTCGGCGATGAAAGGTCTCGCAATATTTACTAACACCCAGGGAAACCCTCTTCGTCCATTGTCCCGGATGAGTCTGACGGAGGATTCACGAAGGCGGGAAGAGATGCATAAACATGCGCCGCTTTGTATTCCGCCTCCTTCGGCGGTGAGGGTGAGCATCCACTGCATTCTCCCTCTCTCTCGTGGGCTTCCTTCAGCAGGACTACCGTCTTGCAAAAGAACGCCATTTCCTCCTACCATGTCTCATTGGAGAGCATCGCGCCTACAATACTCCATAACGAGAGGTCGCCACCGATCAACGCCACCAGGAGGTGACGCTGAGGATCAGATTAGCATGCTTCCATCGTAGTCTGTATCATAACTTACTATCAAGTGTAATCACAAGCTAGTTTTGTTATAAAAGGCTTGACTCAATTTGTGTAAAAGTTTTATATATATCAATGACATGTAAATAGAAATATCACGTATAAAAACACGTAAACATATCAAAATCGAACATTAAACACGTTACAACTATTCCTAAAACAAAGTTTGCCTATCAAGAGATAAGACCGCCTTTTGTACTCTGCACGCTTTTGCATGCTACCTATATTTTGTTTTTGTTAAGTTATTGTGTTGTATTGAAAGTAGTAAATATTTACAAATTTTTCAAATTGGAAGTAAAAAGATATATGTTATATTCTAAAAAAACCTCTGTTCTTTGAGGGAGGAAGCTTTTGCCCAGCTGTGGGACGTTTATAGACTGCTATGAACTAATCACTGATAACTTAGTAGAATAACTTCTCATTTACACATTTTATAAATTTAATTGTTAAAGAAACATTAATACACACAAAAATAATATTAAAATTCCACTTACTTCATCTCCGAATAGGTTTTCACTGTTAACTTCAATAATTGATGACAATGTTGCGACTAAAAGCACTCGTCTCCAAATCATAACGATAGTTCACATAATCAATTAAAAAGTTTATTAATATATATTGTCAACACAAAACTAATCGGATGATTTGAGATCTCTTTCTATTAAACATTCTAAATATATTATTTATATACTTGATTACACATATTTCACAATAAAATCAAAGAAAATACAAAAAAAAATTAATTAATAACACATTTGACATTTCAACTTTCCCGCGTAAATTTGACGTCTAACTTTTTTCCATTACTGCAAAGGTTGCGTATATTCCGCATTTATTACAACACAATATATATATTTTTATTGAATTTAATTTGTTATTATTGTTTATTTATTTAATTGTGTTATAAAATGTCTGCTAACGGCAGTTCGCGTCGTTTCGCCGACCGCGACTGCGTTTAATGCAGGCGATTTAGATCGTGGTTAGAAGGGAGGGTTTGAAACACGTAACAATTGCTCGCGAATTTAAAATATAATTGCAAATTACATCGTTGAAATTAACATTAAAGGTAAAAGCGTTGCAAGAAATTAAAAATGAAATCTTTAATACATTTCTGATGTACATTCTGGTGTTATTATCTTAATATTTTCTACTTAAAGAGTTAAATTGCTTTTTACAAGAGAGAGTAATAAACTGCAATTACAGAAATATTCATAAAAACTAAACTGAAAGGTACCAAGTACACATGTCAAAAGTTCTTTTTTGGCAATCTAATTTTTAAGTCGTATTTATTTATTTTTTTCTGTACCAAAGATAATGGGAAACAAAAAACAAAAAAAACTCAACACTAATGAGAGAATATCTATATATTTGCTACATATACATATACATATATATATAAACGTTATTTTTATACAAATCTAAAACTTTAGATTTCCGAGACTCAGAGGAAGGGAAAAAGGAAAATATGTTAGTAATTTAACGAATTGCATAGTCATTAAAATAATAAAAGTGTCAAAAATTAATAAAAATTATAAATATACATTTGTATATATTTTTTATCTATTTACTACCCCTGATCTATTAAACAACGACCTCGAATAAATACACATTGTGAAGTAAATGTACTGCAGCCCAGAGGTTTTAACCTGCGTCCCGCGGGCTGCTAGTTGGCTACCCCTGATCTATTAAACAACGACCCCGAATAAATCCACTTTGTGAAGTAAATGTACTGTAGCCCAGGGGTGTCAACCTGTGGCCAGCGGGCCGCTAGTTAGCAACCTCTGATCGAATACACAGAATAAAAAATAGTAAGTGTATTTCTGTCTCTTTCTTTGTCGGCTTCGTCCCACTAGTCCGGTCAATTTAGATCAATAAATAGAAATTTTAACAAAAAAAGAACCGCCTTCAAAACAAATTTACAAATAAATTAATATGCTCTAAAAAGTAAGAAATAATTGCGCATTCTTTTATAGTATTCTTTGCATCCGTTTTTAACTGTAAGCCGTTGAGGAGTTCCATTGATCTTCACATTTAACTACGACTATTACTAATTATTTCTTACTTTTTAGAGCATAGTCATATATGGGTACGTCGGTTTTAAAGGCGGTTCTTTTTTTATTAAAATTACTATTTATTTTTTGATTTTTAGTGAATCTGAAGTAAACTAACAAATTTGTCAATATATGTACACATAAAACGCGTTTCTCATGAGATAACACCGTTTAAATGAAACAACTTTACAAAGTTAAATTTACATTAATATCGCCACACCCGGGATCGAACCCGAAACCCTTATACCACCGCTTCACACATAATTCACCTTTCAAATATTGAAATGCAGCAACAAACGTAAGTTCATTGGCATTTGATCACAGACAGTTATAGATTTTGCCAAAAATCACACTCTTACTATAAACCGTTGAGGAGTTCCATTGATCTTCATATTTACTTAGCACTTGACCATACCGAAGTTACGGTAGGCGACTCAAATATCTGGATAGCTTATAGAAGATTCTGCCGAGTATCGTTGATTTGCTCCTAAGAATTGAAGTGTTCCGTCACTTTGTTATGGATTCCATCATCAGAACCTTACCAAACTATCACAAAACAACCCTTGACGATTATCCTTTCCAATAAAAAAGAATCATCGCAATCGGTTGTCGTGATCATGAGTTATTCGTGAATTTGTCGCGCACATGCTTAATGCAAATTTAACACTTATCCGGTTATCATCATGGATGCCATCATCAGAACTGGATTTAAAAAAAATGACACCCTATGACGAGCACCACCTTTCATTTAAAAAAAAATCATCAAGATCGGTCAACCCAGTCGGGAGATATGAGGTAACAAACATAAAAAATAAATATAGACGAATAGATAACCTCCTCCTTTTTTTGAAGTCGGTTAAAAAATGAGAGTGAGCTTACATAAATTCCGATCGAGCTGAAAATTTGTGAAATTTTTCAAAACATATTTCTAAACAATATTTGAAAGTTCCCATCATTCCCGTGTATGAAAACATTTTATTCAAGGTCAAAGGTCAAAAAAATTAGTTTTTCGTGATTTTCAGCAAAATGGTACGTTTTACCATAAAAGTATGTCAGACAAAAATTATAGATCATAAAATTATCTGTAAAAAATGTATCTATAATTTTTTTTTTTTTTATAGCCTTGGTAAGCAAACGAGCTTGCGGGTCACCTGATGTTGAGTGATTACCGCCGCCCATGGACACCTGCAGCACCATAGGGACCACTGATGTGTTGCCGACCTAATAAAAAGGAGTGTAATTGCCTCTTAAACGTCTCTAAGTTATAGCTTTGCGGAAACACTGTGGCTGGGTGTTCGTTCCACATCTTGCACGTGCGCGGGAAGAAGGAGCGACGAAATCGAACTGTGCCTGAAGGCCACGCATCCAGGGTGTGTGGATGATATTTATTTTTTCTGCGCGATGTCCGGTCATAAAAGCGAGACGGTGATACCAAATCAAAGAGCTCATCAGAACATTCCTCGTGATAGATACGATAGAACACGCATAAAGACCCAACGTTTCTACGGTGTTCTAGCGTTTCTAACTTGCATGTTAACTGGGATTCGTCTCTGTATTCGTTCAAATGGAAGGAGTTGGTATTGAGGTGCTCCAGCCCACAGATGAGAGCAATACTCGAGGTGCGGTCGGATTTGGGCCTTATATAAAAGCATCCTATGCTCGGGCACAAAGTACCGCTTAGCCCTGTTGTATTTGTGAGTGTATCTATACTATGTGTGAACACATTACAAACATACAGAAACATAAATGTTTCCTCTTCATAATATTGGTTTAGATATAACATAATTTACATAAAAATAAAAAACCATAAAAAATTTATACAATGTAATGGGAAAAATGGACAAATTAACAGTGTAGCCTTAAACCTCAAAGTATAACATTAATTATGTTCAAACGGATAAATAGAATTAATTATGATCGAATTTCGGCCACTAGTATTTTAGAAATTCCCAATGTACTGTTTAAAAAAAAACAATACGAATCCATTACAAAATGGAAGGAACAGTGAAAATGTTTCTGCATGAAGAAGTCCGCCTCACACGCATAATAGTGTTAAAATATCGGAGGCATGGAGACGGCATTAATTTTAAAAATTAATATTAAAATTTATTATTAAAGAGAATTCTCTTCCTCAGTGCCTGAATACCAAAGTCTTCAAACATTGCAAGTTGCCAGTAATGACCTACGGTTCTGAGACGTGGTCGCTGACTATGGGTCTCATGCGGAAGCTCAGAGTCACTCAGCGTGCGATTGAGAGGGCTATGCTCGGAGTTTCTCTACGTGATCAAATCAGAAATAGTCCAACGAATCGCGAACCTGAACTGGCAATGAGCGGGCCACATATTCCGAAGGACTGATGGACGTTGGGGGCTGAAGGTGCCTGAAGTGGCGACCCCACACCAGACGGCGCAGTGTAGGCAGACCTCCCACAAGGTGGACCGATGATATAAAGAGGGTTACCGTTAGCCGCTGGAGCCAGGCGGCGCAAGATCGAGCCTTGTCCGTCCATCGGTTAAAGCGACGATGACGTCGATTAAAGAGAAATCATTTTCAGTCTCATGTTCTTTTTCAAAGTGCACTAAATTAAACCATCACTTTTGGTTCGATGCTTTATAACCACACCAATGTCATTATTTGTTTATTATATTTGGAAAAATATTATAATCTTGTATTATTTATGCACACAATGCAGCTTGTTAAAACATTTTAACGTAATATAGATCAATGTTGTTTTCTTGCCCTTATCCCACTAGGTGGGGTCGGCACAGCATGTTTCCTTTCGCCACTTCACTCTATCCGCTGTCATTTCTACATTCACACCCTTAATACACATATCCTCTTTCACACAATTCATCCACACTTTTTTTGGTCGCCCTCTCCCGGCCCTGCCGCTTACCATCATATTTAGAACCCTCTTACATACATGGCTATCCTCCCTTCTCATTACATGTCCATACCAGGCTAACCTTCCACTCCTTAACTTCTCGGTCACTGGTGCTACTTTCACACTTCCTCTAATATACTCATTCTTAATCTTATCCAATTTTGTCACTCCACACATCCATCTCAACATTCGCATCTCCGCTGCATGCAATTTCCTTTCATTCTCCCCTTTGGTGGCCCAGCACTCTGATCCATACAGGATGACAGGTCTTACGATCGTCTTATAAATCTTCCCCTTTAGTTTAAGGGGCATTCTGGCATCGCAAATTGTTCCCGAGACCTGCCTCCACTTCATCCAACCTGCATTTATCCTGCTAGTAACATCTCGGTCAATGCCGCCGTCCTTTTGGAAGATAGAGCCGAGGTAACGGAAATCTGAGCAGACTCGAAGGGAAACACCATCTAAGACAATCGAAGAAAAACTGGATGGATCCCCGAAATCACAGAACGTAATATAGATCAATATGCTTAACAAATATTTTTATATATTACTAGCAATGTGGTTTCACCCAGGTAGGACTAATGTTCTTCGATTGACATTTTTAAATTCGTTATATCTATTGAATGGGATGTTCGATTTTAATAATTTAAAAAGTATTTTACAGGTATTAACATAGCCTTTACGTAAATACATAAATAGGACATGGATAATACAGAGGTGTGCGTAATATGATCCAAATCAAAAATCGAAACATTATTCAAGTAGGCTCAAAAAGCACTTTTGAATCCACCATACCACCGGTTCGGAAAGTTAATTCCGCTGAGAAGAAAACGGCAAGAAACTCAACGGTTACTGTTCTAAATATAGTTTTAGTAGGTTACAACGTATTTAGCTTTCATGTGCAACTGAAATCAAGTCGAAACATCTTTGTCGCTTAAATAATCTTCAAATCAAATCAAATCAAATATATTTAATTGCAAGAGCAATGTACAACACACAATCTGCCGTACAATGGCATGCAACATCTATAATAGGACAAAATAATATTATTTTGAAATAATTGCTTCATCCTTATGGCAGGTATTTACATTTTAAAAATAATATTCACATTAATAAATATGTTAAAGTTTTATATGAAAACGTATCAAAACCGTATGGGTGAGCTTAAAAACTGTGTCTCGTATGAATTATTTTATTTATTTTGACTTTAATTTAAGTAGTCCTTGATACAGTAATAACATATAGATATTAGCCATTTTTTCAATTTATTTTTATATATATTAATATTATTTATGTCTTTAAGAGGGTTGGGTAATTTATTATAAATTTTAACAGCCATGACGTGACAGTTTCTATCATAAAGCTGTGTTCTTGTACTGGGTCTAACTAAATGATTTTGAAATCTATATCACTTAAATTGTGTCCCATCATACCGTTTTTCAAAATGTGTCTAAATGTGTTTTTATCACTTCATATATGTATAGGGAAGGTACAGTTAACACATTTAGTTCTTTAAAAAGAGGTCTACACGAAGTTATTGGGCTCAAGATAGTTTTTCACATATTTCTTAAAACTATGAAGGCAAACCCAAAAAGTAATTCGGGTATCTTATTAAAAGTGCATATGCTCAACTCGACAAATGATTTCTGAATCTTCTTCATTTTAAAATATGGCATTACAAGTTTGTTTTTATTTCCTATGTTAAAATTTTCTTCCACTCTTAGCAGGCGTGGTAGCTACTTACATTTATAGTAATAGGAGCTCTCAAGACACGCGGAAGACACTTACTTTGGGTGACGCCGACTCCAAATAAATACGAAGAAGTCTAAAAAAGAATACGCAATTATTTTTTACATATTCATTGGTTTGGAATAGTCTGTTTTGAAGGCGGTTCATTTTTATTTATTCTTTCAATACAAACTTTAATAAAAGAAAATTTTATATGCTGTTGGAGTCTCTACCGTAATCTATGTTCAATAGAATAGTAAAGATCGGATCCGATATGTCGCACGTAGTGTACCGCATTGTTAATGAGACCTTTCTCCTAATATACTGATATTCAACTCTTCTGAATGTATTGGAGCGAATCTTGAAAGAGAAAGGAAATACGTGACACTTATTGTACTGCAATTTTGACATTGATGAATGAGAAGACTCAATGACTTAAGATGATCAACTACTAGTTAACACCGTACGATAGTTCTCAACTCGGGCAATCAAAAATATAAGCATCTCTTTCTTTTTAAGTCATAATGTGTATTATCTATTTCGCTTCTCGGTAACTATCGTAAAAAAATATGCATAGAAATAACATCAGACAATAGTATAAACGAAAAATAAATCAGTTAAAAAGTGACCGTTACTAACAGTGCGTGTGTCGTGTCGAATGTCGTTAACTTTTTTGTGGTATTTTATAAACTGTGAGTAATTATTAGTGATTATTTGTGTTTTTGATTATATAAGTGATGTGAATAATAATGAAAACCCTTGAGGTAAGTTTTAATTTTTAAGATATGAGCCTATAAATACAAGACGGGCCTTAAGTCTCAGAGAGACTTAATTTAATAAACAAAAGATAGCATTGTATGGCTTAACTATTAAAAACATAAAAGCTATTAATATTTGGTAGTTTTTCATCAATATTTGAGTCCAAAAAGCCACTTTAGTGTCATTCGACCCACGGGGCAATTGGCCTTTTTTGGGACATGTTACTTGAATAAAAAAAACGAAC
Source organism: Elymnias hypermnestra (assembly GCA_015832385.1). Taxonomy (NCBI): domain Eukaryota; kingdom Metazoa; phylum Arthropoda; class Insecta; order Lepidoptera; family Nymphalidae; genus Elymnias; species Elymnias hypermnestra. The sequence continues at coordinate 2,957,809 of JACTOM010000908.1, forward strand.
AAAAGGTATGTTTTTTCGGACAAACAAAGGGATAACTGACGTCTAAAGAAATTTGCAAACCATTTTCACTGTATTTGCATTATAAATACTTTGCCCAATGTCTTCTCAACCCTTTCCATTTAAGACTATTGGTTCTCTCATTTACCAGAACAAATATAGCTCCAAAATATTGCTCCTATTCTTGTTATATACGTAACTAGCGGCCCGTCCCGGCTTTGCAAGGGTAGACATAAATAGGTACAGATATTTAAGTTATATGCATGATAATTAAAACGACCATGAATTGACAAATATTATGAAAAAGTGTGACTCCTAATACTAAAACTAAGTAGCTCTGAAATTAACTTTTTAAGTGAAGCATAAAAATGTTTAAAAAAAACTGGTAATATTCAATGTCGCTTGCGTCCACTGCGTAAGGTAACCTAGTTCATAATGGTGCACCTATTATTTTAATTTCGTGATATCTTTTGAATGGAATATCCGATTTCAATCATTCAAAAGGTAATCATCAGGTATTGAGACAGTCTTGAATATAAAATTATTTATTTGGATAAAAATTTATCAATGGTATGGATGACACGGTCTGATTTTGATCGGCGATTCTATCAGTTTTTTAAATGTAAAAAAGTAGTTATAGTGACGTAACTACAATATTTAGAAATATGATCTCGTGAAGTTTTTTGTAGATATCGATATATTCTATAATATTGTAGAACATTTTTTTGTCCTATCAATAATACTCTTCTCAGCGCATGCGATGAAAGACATTTTATGGCTACTTTTTTACGCCTTCGGTTGGTATTAATAGGAATTTCTAAAGATTTCTTGAGTAATCTAGTACTAAATATAGCCTATGTTACTCAGTGATAATATAGCTTTCTAATGAAAAAAGAATTATTAAAATCGGTCCAGTACTTTTTGAGTTTATTCGTTACATACAAAATTACAAATCTTTCCTCTTTATAATATTAGTGTAGATATAGTGTAGACTAGTTGATCCATGCAACTCCTCTTCCGTTACACATAGAAGAGAAACATTTACATAACGTAAAAGAGGTTTTAGTGACTCAACCTTAAAAGATAGACATATACTGTTCTGGACTCTTTTTTAGAATTTTTAAAGAGAAACAATTCTCTCATACATGATTTTTTAAAATTTTAACCCTTTACGCAGAAGACGCAACGAAAGCTCTCAAAAGCAAGAAAAGGTTAGAGAGAGAAGAAACTTCATTAACCTAAAAGAGGTTATAGTTAGCCAACCTTAAAAGATAGACATGTACTGTTCCTGACTTTTCTCTCATACAGGATTTTTGCGAAACTTTAAAAGTTTACGCAGAAGACGAAGCAGAAGCTTTCAAAAGGAAAAGTGGGTTTGAGAGTGTCTAAATTGGATTAGCATAAAAACGGTCATCGTGAGCCAATTTTAAAAGATAAAAACATGTTGTATTTGTATTTTTTTAGAACTTTAAAAGGGAAACAACTTTGTGATACATAAATTTTGCGAAACTTTAAACATTTTCCGATGAAGAACAGCTTCTATTAGTCTTAGCGTGATATTATATAGCTTATAGTCTTCCTTGATAAATGGGCTATCTAACGCTAAAATAATTTTTCAAATAGAACCAGTAATACTTGAGATAAACTTGGCTTAAAATTTAGAAAGATATAAAGACCTCTTTCACCTAACTAAAGCGCAGTTAAAAAAAGCAATTGCAGCACATCATTCTACCCTAGGGATGGAATTAAAAGGAAAAAATAGTAAACACAAGCTTTAAATACATTCAAACACACTTACACACAGACCCCCCTCCCCTCCCCCTCCCCTCAAACGCAATTGCGCACTCACGCACACGCACACACATCACTCACACAAATTTCAGTTGTGACTTTTTAATTTCATATTATATAATTACATATTATTAACTTTTTATTATCTTCATATGTCATATTGTCAACTTTTTATAACTTATTCTTCTTTTTGTTTTTATCAATGTGTAATCTGAAGTGGCCTTATTTTGTATAATATCTCTAACTGTACGTATATTTGTAATAGTAGCTGTTGATTACAATAAAATAAAATAAAATAAAAAGAAATAGTTACACTGTTACAAGTGCACTGTACATAGAAATTTCGTTGATATCGCTTTCCATCGTTAATTACATACCTTTCTCTTTACACTGAAATAAATATTTACTACCTCTTTTTGGAAAACCTTGTACAAAAGCCTTTTTTAAAAGCCTCTTAACTGCAACATGCACGAGGCATGCCACTTTCTCCCAAGCGTGAAGTTGTACCGTTCTTTTGTCTTTTATGATGGAATTAACGTAGACACCCACAATGGACGTGTTGATATTGTACCTTTGTTCACTTGTGGGTCACTGGGACGTGTTCACTAACGGTGGTTATTAATATTTTTAGAGATATACAGGGGATGATGATTATGGTCCATTAACGTCCCATTGGTGGGTATAGGTCTTCTTATTCATTGGAGAGGTTTTAAGAGCTTAACGCTGCTCCACTGTGGCTTGGCAGGCATAGTACACAAGAGAGAAGAGAGATCTGGCGCAGTACCGACGGCTTAACGTGCTCTCCAAGGCACGGGGGTGGAGCAAACCGCCAGCTACACAACACAGGGCTAATACTGAGAATTACTTATCAGAAAATACAATATCATGACTCTAGCTGAACAAGATGACCACTTGACCAATGAATCAGTCAGTGACTACTTCCTTGTAAAAGTTGAGGCTCGAATACACCAGTAGCTTAACACTAGAAAGACCAAGGCGGTCAAATTGACCCTATGGAGATTTCATTCTTAAATATATTTTTTTGTTTCTTTTCATTTATGACATTTCCTAATTTGCTATTGCTAGGCTAAATCTATGCAAAAATATGAAACGATATGTTGTATATAAGGTTCTTTTACAAATACCCACTAAAACCGCACCGTCAATGTGACGGCATACTAATGAAGGTACATTTGTTTTCATTGTTTCTTCATGAGAAGACTCCGAAGTAGTTTCCTCTGCTACTAACACTGAAAACCTTAGTACCCGGAAATCCAAACTGATGTATGCGGCTCCTACCTGGTACTCATTCTGCTTAGGGTACCAGAGAGCCTGCAGACCCGGCAGTATATGTGCCTACGCCTCAAGAGCTTTGAAGTACGTCAGGAATGAGTTCACCAAAACACCCACCGTAGAGGTGTTCGTCTGGAAGAGCATGTTCCGCCACGTGGACAACTCCCCGCTCACATACCTCCATGGCATTGCCAGCCAGCATCATAGATCTGAAAGCACTGGGCGTCCACTATCTCGTGAGCACCTGTTGTCACCACCACCAGGTGTGGGTGAAGGTGACGGCATTGACGACGCGGCGGCAGTGGCAGAACTCAGATTGACCTGGATGGTCCCACCGGCGTAAGCTGGTGGGAACCAACCCGTTGGAATAACGGGCAGAAACAAATACCGGGCATCATCGATGACTGAGAAATTTTTCCTGGGTAATGAGGTCTTAAGGCCCCTACCCCTCAACTTGTGTTGTGAAGAACCCCAGATGGAAGTCCGTATGTCACAAGTAGCTAACTATAGCACAGAATGGACAGTGTTAAAACGATGTTCGCAACTGCGGGAGTCCCTGACTTCTTCGCCATACTCAGATCGCGATCTGCATCTTACTGGGAACGGCTTCGTCATAGTAGAAATGGAATATTATCCCTTATAAGAGAAGACTTTAGAAATCCCTTCACGAGATACTGCTCTACCCTGCATCAGACACGAAATAATAATATAAACGTTTTTTAATTTTTAATTAGTTTAAATTTGATTAGTATTTTTTGATTTCGTTTTATGTTTAATTTTAATTTATAATTTTATTAAGTTTTTAAATATGAAATCCTGAAATAAAAGATATTATTATTATTATCTTTCTGTAGACACAAGTGGAGTAGGTAGTGGAAGCCAGTGAAATATATCTTCAAATGCGAATCAAAGACAAGAAACTAATTCTGAAACAAGTGAACGATGTACCACAAACAATAATGTCAAGTCAATCGTAATTCTAAAACAAAATTAAACGCGTGAAAAGTGCTCAATCTGTAAAAAAAGCTGTTTGTGGAAAATGTTTAAAAAAATTATAACTACTTACGAATATTATACAGTTTAAATGCAATTCAATTTCGGGGATCCATCGTTTTTCTTCGATTGTCTTTGATGGTGTATCCCTTCGAGTCTCCTCCAATTTCCGCTACCTTGGCTCTATCTTCCAAAACAACGGCGGCATTGACTGAGATGTTACTAGCAGGATAAATGCAGTTTGGATGAAGTGGAGGCAGGATTCGGGAGCAATTTGCGATGCCAGAATGCCCCTCAAACTAAAGGGAAATTTATAACACGATTGTAAGACCTGTCATCCGGTATGGATCAGAGTGCTGGGCAAAAAAAGGGGAGAATGAAAGGAAATTGCATGCAGTGGAGATGCGAATGTTCAAATGAATGTGTGAAGTGACAAAATTAGATAAGATTAGGAATGGGTATATAAGAGGAAGTGTGAAAGTAGCACCAGTGACCGAGAAGCTAAGGAGTGGAAGGCTATCCTGGTATGGACATGTCATGAGAAGATGAAAGAGGGCCCTAAATATGATGGTAAGCGGCAGGGCCGGGTGAGTGCGACCAAAAAAGTATGGATTAACTGTGTGAAAGAGGATATGTGTGTGAGGGGTCTGAATGAAGAAATAACAGCGGATAGAGTGAAGTGGTGAAAGGAAACAAGAAAATGACTCACTTGAAATGCAAAAATTGTATTTTATTAACAAAAAAATCATATTATTTTTATTTTATATTAATTAAATTCTGGCTGTTTCTCAAATACCGTCAAATTGACCGCTGCGGTCTTTGAAGGTATAGTATGAAGCCTGGCACTTCTAGTGTTTAGGACTTGGTTTGGAAGATGTCGAATTTCCATCAGCATTGTTTCCTCTGTCTCATTGGTCTAGTGGCTTGCTTGTGGATCGAGCGAATTCAGAAATAGATTTTGAGTTTTCTGTTATGATTTTCTAAGTCCTGCGCCTGATCTCTCTCCGTTCGTGTCGGATTGCCGTCACATCTCCCTATAAGAGTAAAGGGATAGAGAAGCAATTGGGTATTATGCCAGCCAACCTGCAATGGAGTATCGCAGTGAGTTTTTTTTGCTACAACAATGGTTTAAGGGGAAATTAAACTACCATTGACGACTACGAATGTCAAAGTCTGGGCTGGTGAAAGGCTTCGATTCTGGCTAGTTACCACCCTACCAACAAAGAAATCCCTCTCGACTCTGCTATGTATAAAGTAAATCTGTCTGTCGCGCTTTCACGCCAAAACTACTGAACCGATTTAAATTAAATTTGGTACACGAATAGTCTAAGAGTCTTAGAAAAGACATAAGCTACTTTTTAATGGGAAAAAAGGGTTTTAAAGGCTGACATTTTAAGAACTAGAAGCCTGAAAGGTTATTGAGTCGATATAAATAAATATGACGTTCATATTTATAATAAAATTGTCTTAAAGGGTGTAAAATAACAATCCTTACTAATATTATAAATGTTGCAGTAACTCTGTTTGTTTGTCGTAATTTCATGCCAAAACTACTGAACCGATTCAAATGCAATTTGGTACACAGATAGTCTGAGAAAGTACAATAAGCTCTTTCCAAAAATTAAATCCAACTTTATTGCTACTGCAATAAATTTGGGATTGATTATAGCCTATCCAACCTTGACCTGAAGGTAAAGCCATGAGGTTCAACTTGCGATGTTAATTCTAAAAGGTTAAATCTTTCAAATCAATTATAGCAAACTTCCATTTCTTATACTCTTTTCAATGAATACAATGCAAATACAATGTGTTTAAAACCTTCACCTGATGTTACTGTCTAGAAGGTTATAAAGAGGAATAATAGAAAAACTACTCAACCGATATCAAAAATTTTTGCAGCATTAGAAAGCTGGATTTCGACTGAACGACATTTACTTTATTACTTTCTCAAAAAGAATAGGGATCCTTAACAAAAATGTATTAATGTAACCCAAGGTGTGAAAAAATTAGTCAGAAAAATCTGTCACCGTGTGTGTTGCGGAAACTATTGATGATATAACAACAAAATGTTATACAGTATTATAGAACGTATTAATATAACTACTTATTTACATTTTAAAAGGTAATAAAAACGCCGACAATAATTCAACCATATTATTCTTACCTCTGTATTAATTTTTATCCTTTTAAATATTTTATTAAAGACCTTTTCAATATCTGTAAATTACTTAATAAATTATTAAAATCGGACATTCCACTCAAAAGATATTACGATATTAAAATTTTGTTACTAAAGTTGAAACATTTCGCAATTATCATTTAGCTTTTTTATTTATTGATTGTAATATTGTATTTGTCGGAGGGTAGATGTCTGTGGAACACTGGCGCCATCTATCTATCGACGTGGGACAGTGTCAATAATGGCAGTCCGGCGGGAGTCTTTCGGCAGTACTCGAGTAGCGCTCGACCGGAGCGGTTGACTGTTGGAACTCTCGCGTTCCTAGTTATTATTGTTAATGAGTTTGTATAAATTGATATCGGGAACATTAAATGATTGAACATTATAATCCGAGTTAATTAATAAAGTGTTTGATTGCACTTACATTGCCCACGAACGCCCACAGTATGGAATTATGGATGCCATTAATAAATAATTGTGGTAGAGATGAGAGCGTTGAGAAGTATGGATGTATTAAAACTGAGTGACAGAGTAAGAAATAGTGTGATAAGAGAACCTTGTGGTATCAAAGAAGACGTAGTGACTAAAATTGAGAAAGGTATGCTTAGATGGTTTGGGCATGTAGAGAGAATGAATGAAAGGAGACTGACAAAAAGGATTTATGAGTCAAGAGTGAATGCGAAAATTGGAAGGGGAAGACCAAGGCGAACGTTCCTGGAGCAAATCTAGGACATTTTAAATAAGGGCCAAGTCAAGAGAACTTTCTACCGACGAACCTGTATGAAAGGTTTAATGAAAATGAAAGAAGCGAAGGAGATATGCAAGGATCGTGGCAAGTGGAATGAAGTTGTCTCTTCCTAACCCTATGGGAATGAGGCGTGATGCTATGTATGTATTAATGACGATGTCGGCGGAGACCCTAAGCCCCTAAGCTTTATACTTCTTTCTCTCTTATTCTCCGACATATTTATTTTGTCGTCTCAGCTAGTTTATATTAAAAAGTTAATATATATGTCAGAGTGCAAGAGTCTATGGAACGCTGGCGCCATCTGTGTATTGGCCTGGGGCAGAATCAATAACTGGCAGTCCGGCGCGTCTCTCGGCAGTTCTCGAGTGGCGGTTGGCATGACTGGTCGACTATTGAAACTGTCGCGTTTCAAGCTATTAGTGTTAATGAGTTTGTGTAAATTGATATCGATTAACAAAGTGTTTGATTGCACCAACATTACCCACGAACGCCCACAAAATAAGAAATTAAATAATGGATCCCATTAATGACGATGTCGACGGAGAACCCTACGCCCCTGTGCTTTGTGCTTCTCCGTTTTCTCTTATTCTCCGACATATATAACATGACTTCTTAATAACGGACTTCGTAAGCTTTCCCAATTGTAATAGAAACAATAAATTACAAAGCAACTTCACTTTTACTCGCATTAAATGCACTTTCGCGTAATGCTCAAACAAACTTTCAGTTTTGTATAACAAACGAATACTAATATAGTGTTATTATAGGCTAACTATATTCTGACCGCGACTTCGTTTTCGTGGAATTACTACTCATATCTGTTTGGTAATCTACTTTTACTTTTTTAACATTATTTTCTGGTTTGTTGTCGCTAATTAAGGACAAAAGTTCAAATCCTCTTTTACCTTTCCTTTTTTTTCGCTGGGAAATGCATTTAGGCACGAACTCCAACCTACTGGTCAGGAGTGAGGGACTTTGCGAGGGAGGAGACATCGCTATACCCAGGAGAACTCTCTCCATCCGTAAGCAAAGCAACAGGTGTTCAATATTCGTATTCGTCCCTGGTAACTCAGATGAGTCCAACTGAGGATTTGAAGAGGCGGAAGGAGGCGCGCAAACATGCACCGCCTAGTATCCTGGTTTCTTCGGCGGTGAGCGGGAGCATCCGCTGCACTCTCCCTCTCTCGCTCATGGGCTTCCTTAAGCGAGAGGTTGTTCTCGCAGAAGTAGGATACTCCGGTCTACATCCTACCATTGGAGAACATCGCATCTATAATGCTCCCCAGCGAGAGATCACCGCCAATTAGCGCCACCAGGAGGTAACGTTGAGGTTGCCAGGCTGCACAATCTGCCACAGTGTGATGCGTTGTGTCGACAGCTGCACCACTGCAAGCGGGTGACTCCCGGCCAATTCGATGCAGGAGCTTTCCGAAGCATCCATGCCCGGTCAGAACTTGTATCAATTTATAGGGGAGCGATCCGTGCTGTCTGGAAAGCCATTGTTCCAGATGAGGTTGGCTCCCCGCCACAATGGCTACGCCCGCTACTGAGGACCCAAGGCTCTCTTTCCATTTTTGGACCAGGGCTTGGTTAGCCAGAGTTCTGATCCTCCGACCCTCTCCTCCTCCCCCTCGGCATTAGTCCACAGGCTCTGCGCTCTCGCCGCCACTCTATGTCGGTAGACGGCCACAAGCAGTCCGCAGCTCCTACGGAGAATCGCCCGCCAAAAGAGTCGCCGCTGTCCAGGACTCTATTACCTATCTTACTGTAATATTTTAATTTAAAAAAGTAATCAATTTACATCCATTTATATCGGAAATGATTGGTTTTCATGAAAATTTACATATTTCCCTTCTTTTAAAGAATAAATGCCCTATTTAATGTTTCTATCTGAATATCATACGTAACAAAGTAACAGACATACAGAATTACTGTCTCATTTATTATATTATGATAGAAAACCTACAGAGTTACGAGATAATAGAATATTTAGTTTCATCACTTGTTTTCGGGAGAAATATGGATCTTAGGAAAAATTTATAAGGACAAAGATTGTAGGAAATTTAATATAGAACAACTTTGGTTATTATCATATTTCGCGTAAAATTGAAAAGAAACGAGTTTTTCATTAAATAACAAACCTTCTCCTCTTTTGGGCTGTATTGAAAACAATCATAGGAATCATTATCGTAGGGAATTTAATTTTAAACAGCTTTGGTTATTATCATATTTCGCGTAAAATGGCAGATGATGCAACAGGGTGCGGATCCTGAAAACCGAAAATAAAGCCGTCGATAACTATTCCAATGAAAAAATGATGTTAGCACATGCAATTTTAGCCCATTTTTGAAGTGTAACTTCTTTAGGCGCATGAGGGTAATTTTTTTACGCATAAAACTCGTGATTAACGTCACGAAAATGTGCAGCGTTTTTTATGGTAATTCGTTTGAAGGTAAGGTAGTTTTAATATTTACAAATAACGTGTCGCATTTACATCAATTTACAAAATCGAAATTTAATATTAAAAAAATTTCAATAATTTTAAATTCAAAAACAAAATTGAATAATTTCTAATATTGACAAAAAACACGTGAAATTTTTGTTTACATTTCGTGATTTGAAATTTCAATAAATTATTTGTATTAATTTTCGACACTTTTAATATTTTAATGACAATGAAATCACTAACATATCTACCTGTTCCCTCAAGACTCGGAAATCTAAAGTTTTAGATTTGTTTATGTGTTAATTCGACTGGAAAATAAAGCATATCATATGAGCCAGAATACTCAGTAACATACATACATAGCATCACGCTTCATTTCCATGAGGGTAGTCAGAGACCACGTCCTTCTACTTGGCACGATCCTTGCATATCTCCTTCGCTTCTTTCATTCTCATTAAACCTTTCATACAAGTTCGTCCGTATAAAGTATTCTTGACCTGGCCCTTATTTAAAATATCCTGGATTTGGTCCAGGAACGTTCGCCATGGTCTTCCCCTTCCAACTTTCGCATTCACTCTTGACTCATAAATCCTTTTTGCCAGTATTCTTTCATTCATTCTCTCTCCATGCCCAAACCATCTAAGCTTACCTTTCTCCATTTTAGTCACTACATCTTTTATTCCAACAAAGTCAACGAACAAACTGACACTGTACTTTTATTTGTATGTATGTATTGGATTACTAACGGGACATTTATCGTTTTTTATTGTGTTTAACATTCTTATCTCGTGCACTATTCGAAAACTACGTGCCTTCTTAGCAAAACACGAAAATGTTTCAATAGCGATTTGAGAAAAGGAAAATACTGTTTTTTTTCTATGGAATATTTATTTCTCTTAGCAATAAATTTTCTTTAAATATACTTGTACTGTCATTATAAGAAGTTACGTAAATAAAGTATATTTTTCCATCTTGGTTACGCACTTAAATGTAAAATGGAGTTAATGACACAATTTTGATATAATGTGAAGTATTTTATATAAAATTTCAATTAAAAAAACGCATTATAATAGTTTTATTTCATAGGTTTTCTTTTTGAACAGAAAAGTATAAAAAAATTTATCGCCTGATAAAAATTTGAAACATGTCGTACAAAAAATGTTTTGCTATTAAAATAGCGGCAGGCGTTTTTATATTATAACTTAAATGAAATAAAAGTTTAGATTAATAATAGGAAACATTAATTATTAATATCAATGTTCTAAATGCTTTATTTATATAAAGCATTTAGAACATTGATATTAATAATTAATGTTTCCTATTATTAATCTAAACTTTTATTTCATATATGTTAGACAGGTTTTAAATACAATATTTTTAACATAATTTGACTACTACAGGAATATAAAATAACGTGTTTCAAAGGCATAAATGCAATTCAGAAGATCGTATGTTTTGTACTGAGTATTGTATAATTTAAAAAAAGTAAATGGTAGCCCATTACCATCCCACTACTGGGCTAAGGCCACCTCCCTCATTTAAGAGATGGTTTTTAATATAGACCCACAACGCTGCTCCACTATGGGTTGGCAGGCATAATACACAAGTGTACTCTCTATTCCTTCACTCTCATCGACGGCTTAATGTGCTCTTCGAGGCAAGGGGATGGAGCACGCAGCCAAATGCACAACACAGGGCAAATACTGAGAATTTATTATCATAAAAAGGCCTCGAACCCAGGACCTCATATCTGTAGCTGAACAAGTTGACCACTAGATTAGTGAGGCAGTCTTGTGTAATAATAGCAGTCGGTGTCCTCGACCCCGTCCTGCGCCTGATCCCTTTCTGATCCCCTTATGAGAGTGCAGAAATAGAGAGTGCACTTGTGTACTATGCCTGCCAACCAGCAGGGAAGCGTGGTGCCTTTTTGCTGTAAAAATCCTCTGTTTTATCAGAAGGCCTGTAACCAGCAGTGGGACGTTAGTGAGCTGCTACTTAACTACTTTTATAGCAGTCTAGGTTTATTTTCTAATTTGTTATCAATATATATTTGTTACGAGGTAATTTATGCATTTCTTTACAAACTAATTTCTTATATTAAGTATTATAGGTAATTAAGGTTCATTACATCTGTTATTTATATACTTTTATTTTGTCATAATGAATTTATCTATCTATCTATTTTTTGGGTTGTTTTGTTACAGATTATATTTGCTATAACCGGGAATACTTGAATGTTATGCTGGGATTTCTGTCGTTTCTAACACACCACGATTGTCTGCTTCTGAAAAAAAAAAATAGGACCATTCTGAGATGAAATAATTTGGTAATGGTTTCGCTTGATTGTGATCAATGATGGTCATCTGAATGATGATGCAATCTAGTTTACGTGGTATCGTATTGGAACGTAGCTTGGCGAAACGTATTTGCTGGTAGAGTGGCAACTAGCCATGACCGAAGCCTCCTACCAGTCCGTATAGTACCAGTTTTAGAAACTATATACCCTATTTCGCAGCAAAATCTCCATAACCCTGAGAAATCGCTTTTTAACGATAAAGCTGCCTTGTTGTGTATATTTACTTTATTGTCTGTGGTTTTTAATTGCTAACAGGGTAGCGCTTGACTGTGATCACACCTGATAGTAAGTTTTTTTTGTCTAGTGAGACTGTAGGGTCAGGAGTGTGGAACTCCGCGAGGGGACGAACTTAAATCCAGCGGGACCGCTATCAGCCATAGTGGGGGAGGGGCCAGAGCTTCGTAGAGGCATTCCTCTTTAGCCTCTCGGTTGTAGCCGGCTCGCAGACATTCTACAGGGGGAGAAGTTGTATGAACCTCCGCCTGCTTGTTTCCTGCAGCCTTTCGTCGGAAATGGAGTGTTTCGGCGGTATTCACTCTCTTTCTTTGCCGTGCCTCCTCAACCGAGATGACAGTCTCGCACAAGGAAGTAACTGCTCTAGAGGCCTGGTCAGTAATAAGTATTGCTTCTATATTACTTACCAGTGAAAGGGATGTGCCGATCAGCGACGCTGAGGTTCCTAGGCGGACATTCTTCCAAAGTGTGGTGAGCTATGTCTAAGGAGGCATGACACAAGTGACAGCTGGCTGATACAGCCAACAGGTATTTGCCGAAGCAACCATGACTGGTAAGCGCATGTACCAACCTGTAGGACAGCGATTCGTGCTCTCTGCCCAGCCATTTGTCCAGATGAGGATGGATCGTCCCTACTATGGCGCCGCCCGCTACTGGGGACACAATATACTCGTTCCAACTTTGAGTCAAGGCTCTGTTAGATAAAACCCTGACCCTCCTTATCTCGTCAGAGCGATTCCCCTCTGATTCTCGCAGTTGGTATGCACTGTTAAACAGGCGTGAGAACTTCCGCCCTGACCTCCCACGGGAGATCACCTGCCAGGGGTGCTGCCATCCATGACATAAAGTGTCCTTATAGCTCTGTTCGCTATAACCCTCTGGTGATGGTAATTAATGGTACAGTCTAAGATGGAAACTTGCTTATCTGGTAAGAGAAAATTTACCTCTTACGGTTTCTAGCATCGTGCTGGAACACTTGCTTAGCGGTACGCCTTTGTTCTTAAAATGGTAACTAGCCACGACCGAAGCCTCACAACCGGGGATCGTACTCAGGAGCAGCCAGCACCATTGCATCAAAACTCACCTCATAAATTGCTTTAATGAGTTCAAGCTGCAAGTGGACCAGCTCTTGGGATGATGCCATGGATCATATCTCATCGCCATGATGTTTGTTTGCTCTTTACAGTATATACTCGTACCGTCGTGTCCCATACCGAGGCTAGAAAGGTAATTTTTGTTTAGTTAAACGAATTTTGGTAAAGTTGGACTAATTTGGCAGGGAAAGCTTAAAAGGTGAATAAATATGATATAAATGCTTGGAATATAATAAAAATAACAATTACGCTTTCCCTTAAAAACTATTCCTACCTCACAGTGAAGTGTTTTTTTTATTAATTTATTACTTACAATACATTAAAAGTGATAAATGCGAACAATAAGAGAATAATGTGTACATAAGCGGCCTTATCGCTTGGAGCGATCTCCTCCAGACAAACTTTGAAGTTTAGAAGCTAACGAAGTTATTACAGGGTAAGTGCAAAGTATATATATCGGAGTGCGGTAGTCTGTGGAGCGCTGGCGCCATCTGTTTATCGGCGTGGGACAGAGTCAATAGTGGCAATCCGGGGCACATCTCTCGTTAGTTCTCGGGTGACGGTCCGCCAGAGCGGTCGACTATTGAAACTGTAGCGTTTCTACCTATTATTATTAATGGCTTTGTGTAAATTTATATCAGGAACATTAAGTGATTGAACATTATAATCTGAGTTAATTAATAAAGTGTTTGATTGCACCAACATTACCCATCAACGCCCACAGTATGGAAATATAAATTATGGATATCATTATTGATTATGTTGGCGGAGAACCTTCCGCCCTTATGTTTTATACTTTTCTTCTCTCTTATTGTCCGACACACATATATATGTCGGAGAATAAGAGAGAACGAAGAGAAGCATAAAGCACAGGGGCGTAGGGTTCTCCGCCGACATCGTTATTAATTGGATCCATTATTTAATTTCTTATTCTGTGGGAGTTCGTGGGTAATGTTGGTGCAATCAAACACTTTGTTAATTAACTCGGATTATAATGTTCAATCACTTAATGTTCCCGATATCAATTTACACAAACTCATTAACAATGATAGCTAGGAACGCGACAGTTTCAATAGTCGACCACTCCGGCCGACCGCCACTCGAGAACTGCCGAGAGACGGGCCGGACTGCCACTTATTGACTCTGCCCCCACGCCGATACAAAGATGGCGCCAGCGTTCCACAGACTATTACACACGGACCAGCGACGCACAGTCTCTTGCACTCCGACATATATATTTATTACATAATTATAACTAATATATATCAGTAATTAATTGTTTTGTTCAGAAATCATATGAAATTTAAAATAGTAATTTATTGTTTTTGACATGTGACATTAACAACCAACAATTTCTGAACGCAACTATAATTTGATGGACTTTGGCGGGAATCTGTCCGTCAAGGTCGCGTTTTTAATTACGAATTGTTTTTGTTCCGGTTAAGTTTTCACCACATTTCTTGCAAAGATTCTTAACATTCAGCTTTTTTATTTATTGATTACGAGGCGGTACAAAGTCTGCCAGATCAGCTAGTTTATAATATTATTTAAATGTTATACCTATGTCCAATTTCATGTGCAAATAAAAACCCTATGATCTTCGGATCCCATTCTACGAGAGCGCAGCTTTTATGGACACTGCAAGCGCCTCTCGTATAACTTCTGCCTGAAACATTTAAGATACCTCTATTTCTTTTTTAGTCATAACGAGTATTATCTATTTCGCTTCTCGGTATCGTATTTGTACCAAAATATGCGTTGGCATAACACCAGTGTATAGAATAAATAAAAGATAAATCAGTTACAAAGTTACTGTTATTAACGGTGCGTGTATCGAAGGTCGTTAAGTTTTTGTGGTTTTTTTATAAACTATGAGTGTTTATTAGTGTTTATTTGTGTTTTTGATTATATAAGTGATGTGAATAATAATGAAAACCCTTGAGGTAAGATTTAATTTTTAAGATATGAGCCTATAAATTCAAGACGGACTTTTTTCACTATCTCAAAGTTTAGCGCAACATCACGTTACACCAGATTCTTAATTAATTAACCAAAAGATAATATTGTCCAAGAATAAGCAGTCATAAAATAATAACAGCAGCATCTATTGGTCTCTTTATCGCTTGAATGCAATCTCACCTGATGGTAAGCAATGAGACAGAAGATGAAAGTGCGCTGGTAAGAGTTAATTTACCTTTTCTGGATTCTACAAAGAATCATATTGGAACTCTTTTTGTCGCTGAGCTAAAAGCTAAGTAGCAGCCCATTAACGTCTCACTTCTGGGCACAGGCTTCCTCACTCATAAGAGAGGAGGTTTAAAAGCATAGACCCACCACGCTGCTCCACTGCGGATTGGCAGGCATAGGACACAAGGGCACTCTTTATACCTTCACTCTCATAGTCCGATGTGACGGGAATCCGACACGACCGGAAAGAGATCGGGCGCAGGACCGACGGCTTAACGTGCTTCCCGTGACACCGCTTGCTTCGGGCAAATATTGAGAAAATGTTAATAAGAAAATCCACCAGCGATGCCATCAAAAGGTTAGTTTGGTTATATGTCCCAGATCAGCTTATAAAGTCAATACACCTGTATTATATAGCCAGACATTACACTCAAAAAAATGTTTACGTTAGTAATATTTATAAATAGCTTGGTGTGTGTTTAGACCACAACTGTAGCCCAGTTCTGATAGTTTCCGATCCCGTGTTAATTTAGAAAAATCTGTCTTTCCTTTCACCAAATTTATACCACTTTCCGATTGACGTAAAAGTTAACAATGTAGATGGTCACTAAATTCTGGATCGGGAACTAGGCCGGTGAAACGATGAAGAATAGCTCGATGTTAAATTCTCAAGGGATCCAAAGAAGAATAGTCACAAGCATTGAAATTTATGCCAAAACAATTTCAATAATTTAGCTGTTCATTAAATGATTTTGCCTAAAGCATAAACTAACCTGAATTAGTTCTAATCTGTTTTCCATTATGTATATGAAATAAATCCATTCCAGTCATCAAAACAGAGTAGTACAACTTATTTTGAGTAGTTTTTTTCTTTGTTTGCCAATCACAGTAATTCTTAAGGTATTTAGCTGCATTCGCATCGATTGCGAAAGCTCTACCGTTCCTCACAAACCTCGTATCTAACAATTTAAAGTTAACTGTTTGGTTTAAACTGGGATGTTTAAAATACTTCTTCGCGTCATCCAATACTCTATTTGTAAGCATCTTTAACTTTTTTCGAGTTGTTATCTTGTGTTGTTTCACTAACTTTCTTGTCAAAACTTCGTCTAAATGCACCATTAGTCTTATTGTTATGTCGTTGGTTGGTTCAGTTAAATATTTGATTGTTGATTTTGATCTCAACTGAAAGAGTAAAATTTACAGATCAATTTTGGTAATTTAAAATAGCGAATTACTAAACTATTTAATAGTTAAGAGATCAGTGTGCTGTCTAATTTTATATATAGTAAAAATATCAAGATTAGATTTGCTAGCCTACTTGTTAAACTGAGCTCCATATTGACAAGAGATTTCAATTCTTTATGTGAATTTACTTCTATACTGTTATAAAGTACAGTGAAGTTAATATATTTTATTTACTTCTTTATTTATTAGAAAACCACCTAGTTCTATTAGTACTATTTGTATTATCATAAATTTCTTTATTTTTAACTACTGTATACAGTAAGGAAGTATCTTTAGCAAATACATCATTGTCGTGATGTGATAAATCATTTATATGCATTAAGAACAAAAAAGGCCCCAATATTGATCCTTGTGAAATATCCATTTTATATTTTTGCTAGAAAAAGGTCATTACAGGTATAATAAATAGAACTTAAATAAAAAGAACCGCCTTCAAAACCAACTTACAAATATATTTATATGCTCTAAAAGTAGGCAATTATTTCTTACTTTTTAGAGCATATAAATATATTTGTAAGTTAAAATTTCTATTTATTAACAAACATAAAAAAAATACAGACGAATTGATAACCTCCTCCTTTTTTTGAAGTCGGTTAAAAAGGAAGAGAAAGACAAAGACGGATAGAAGTATGAAATATTTTACATTTTATAAGCCTGTTACATTCCCATTGGATTAGGAAACTCTTCCTAAAATATTTACGATTGGTTCATATTCCTTGAAGAGCCATATGGGTTGTTCTAAGTATAGAACGTTTGAAGCTAGTCGATGCGATTGTTTTAATGTATTTCATGCATACGCAGTTAACACGCTTTTAATAGCTTTGCTTGTACGTTTTTATGTAAAGGATTGTGTAATTTTTGAGCACTTTAAAATTGATTAAAGAGAATTTGTCAAGGACCAATAGGAATACAATAATTTGAAAAGTTGGTCCCGTTATCGTCACTAGGACCGTTAAGATTACCCTTCCCTTAAGAAAGTAGGTAATTTGCATGAACTCTACCTTCTTTAGCATTAAAATAGATGGCCATATCGAAATTTATACCTCAACCCAATAGTACTTTCTAGAATAAGAGCACCATCCATTTTAGGCATACCTACAAACTAAAATTTATTTAAACTTGTATTTATGGGATCAATCTGTAATTTATCTTACGTTTCAAAAGAACTAAAAGAAAAGACACCGATTATGGATGCCGATGACAAAAAAAAATACGTTTATTCTTGTCAGCATAGATGGCAAAAAATGCACGAAGTCCACAAATGTATTGACAGATGAGAATGAATTTACAGTGGGAGACATTTTTTACATTATTCTCGCATCGTGGGTGGGAGGAAAGTTATTTGAACCAACGTTTTTTTTTGACTTATAATATGATAACCCATATAAAACCCTGTCTCATTTGAGTGAGGAGGCCTGTGCCCAGCAGTGGGACGTTAATGGGCTGTTACTTACCTAACCTTATACAAAAGATACTGAAGAATAAAAGGGCATCCATACCTTCACTGGGTCTTAAAGATGATAAGGAATAAATCAGTGTAAAAGATAAGTAATAGTCTAGTAAGGACCCACTGTGAGGCAACGCTTCTTAACTTAAAGAAGGGTATTTGAAAACCCACTCGGCTTTACTGCGTCTACCCTCAGGTTATACTGATTTCTTTACGATGCCTTCCCTGAATTTGAAGCCGACACTTTTATAGATAACAAGAATATGTAACCTCAAAAGTAGCGTGTTAGAAGAAAAGTTAAAAAAAACTATTTACAGTTAAAATTATTAAGGCAGGTACACTTAAAAATAATAATTACAAAACTAAACGTGAGAAATATCACATTTCACATGCTAAAGTCTAATTATACTATATTATTTTGAAATGATACTTCTTTAGGCGCATGAGGGTAAGTCTTTTACGAATGAAACGGGTGATTAGCGTCACGAAGATGTAACGCGTTTTTATGCGAATTCGTTTGAAGCTTAGGTAGTTTTAATATTTACAAATAACATGTGGAATTTTCATTTGTAATTCGTCATTTGAGATTTCATTAAATTTGTATTCATTTTCGACACTTTTCATATTTTAATGACAATTAAATTCCTAAGATATCTTCATTTTTCTTTCCCTCTATGTCACGGATACCTAAGGCTAAAAAAAATAGCGCTAGATTGTGATCACACGTGATAGTAAGTGATGATACAATCTAAGATGGATGAGCGTTACAGATAAGAGGATTGTAAATAGCCATGGCCGAAACCTACCCTCAGTCTAGATAAATTAGACATGTAATTTTCTAAATTCGTCTTAGAGGGAATCGAATCCGGGACCTCTGCTAACAAAGCAATTAATCACACCACTGTGTCAGCGAGGTCGTCAATATGTTTATGGTAAATATTATTTCATAATTTTTTTTTACAATATGTATTGGTCTATTGATCTAGCCTTATATTGGAAATGTCTAAAACAATTTTACGAACGTTTATAGGAAAGTAGGGGGCGTTGCAAATGAAGCTTCCCTGCTTTTATAGAGCTTTCAATTTAAGCAATTATATGTCACGTTACCCTAACTTATGAGCTATAAATAATGTAAAAATATAACACAAACCTGACCACAACTGCCGAAATCAAAAATCCACAACACAAATATATATAAACACACTCTCATGGTCACAGACACAATCGCCCAATTACAAAGCTTAGGACATACTAAGTATCGTGAACTTGCGATCGCTGCGCTGTTAGTAATCGTGGAAAACCCCGTTTACACTAAATACGAACGTTTACCTCAAACTAGACAAAGTGAAAAAAATGTCTTTGTGGTTTAATGACACATTTAAACTGTATTGACGGGCAGTTAAAACGTTGGCAGTTATATATTTAACCTACAGCACATCTAAACTAATATTATAAAGAGGAAACATTTGTGTTTTCACACAAAAACTACTGGACCGAATTCAAAAAAATGTTCACCAATAGAAAGCTGAATTTTCAGTAAACGATATAGACTATATTACTTTCTCATAAACAATAGGGATCCCTAATAAAAATGCATTAATGTAACCCAAGGTGTGAAACTAACAAAATCTGTTAGCGCGTGCGCTGCAGAAAATATTGATGATAGTACAAAAAAATGTTCTACAATGTTATAGGACATATTAATATCAATAAAAAAAGTCCGGGATACCATACGTCCAACTACAGTAGTGATGCCACTATAACCACTTTTTTTACATTTTAAAAGTTAATAAAAGTGTCGACAATCTCACTCACTCACTCACTTCAACCGATGGACGTTCATTCATTCCTTTTTTTTATTTTTTTTATTGCTGGCAGTTTAGCGCTTGACTGTAATCTCACCTGATGGTAAGTGATGATACAGTCTAAGATGGAAGCGCGCTAATCTGGTCTTAGGTCTCACCTAATGATGCCCACTGTGCCCGATCTTGTGCCGCCTGGCTCTAACGGCTGCCAGCGATCTTCCTTTTGTCGTCGGTCCACCTTGTGGGGGGGTCTGCCCACACTGCGCCATTCGGTGCGGGGTCGCCATTCCAGCACCTTCGAACCCCAATGCCCATCGGTTCGTCGGACTATGTGCCTCGCCCATTGCCACTTCAGCTTCGTGATTCTTAGGGCTATGTCAGTGACTTTGGTTCATCTACGGATCTCGTCATTTCTAATTTGATCGCGTAGAGAAACTCCAAACATAACCCTCTCTATCGCACACTGTCTGACTTTGAGCTTTTGAATAATGCCCATAGTCAGCGACCACGTTTCCGATCCGTAGGTGATCACTGGCAACACTCACTATTCGAAGAGTTTGGTCTGATTGAGGGATATTGGAGGAAGAGATGTTAGGATCCGGCGGTTGACCTCTTTCTCAAAATTGGACAGTAATAAAACTATATTATTCACACCTCTGTATTAATTCTTAGCCCATGTATATCTACGTGGGTGAAACCGAGGGGCATTGTTTTATAAAATTCTTCCACTTTCTGGGGATCCTGGAAGAGATCTTTTCAATGGGGTAAGGTATCCTATATATACTAAGTTTAATCTCTTATGACTGTGATTTTTCTTTAAAATAAATAAATATGTCGGAGTGCAAGAGTCTGTGGTTCCGTGGTCCGTCTCTCGGCAGTTCTCGAGTGGCGGTCGGCCGGAGTGGTCGACAATTGAAACTATCGCGTTCCTAGCTATTATTGTTGATGATTTTGTGTAAATTAATATCGGGAACATTAAGTGATTGAACATTATAATACGAGTTAATTAACAAAGTGTTTGATTGCACCAACATTACCCACGAACGCCCACAGAATAAGAAATTACATAATGAATCCCATTAATGACGATGTCGGCGGAGAACCCTACGTGCCTGTGCTTTATGCTGCTATGTTTCTCTCTTATTCTCCGACAAATATATTTTGTCGATGTTTCGACCCAGTTACCTGAATCGTGATAACGATGTAACTGCTGTAGATGGTTGTGTCAAGCTGACAGGGATAGAAATTGTCTACGACTTGTCGAACCGACTCTACTCGAAAGAGCGTTACATCGACTAGCGTGACGGCTAAGATTCATTCAATACTCATAAAATACACTTGCAAAGCACGCCTAAGGAAGTTTTCATTTTAAATATATGTATTACCGATTAATTGCGCTCTCCTGCCTTTTTGGGGCTGTGTGGGGGTTGTACAACATTTGAATCACTTGCTGTGGTTTAGATGCTGCGTAATCAATCAAGTTGTTTAATAAATTAAATTGCAAATTTGTAGTATATATATTATTTAAGTGTATTTGTAAAACTCAGTTCTGAATAAAGTTTTATTTCTTTCTTTTCTTTCATTGATCCGATAACGTGTAAACGCGTCCACAGTATCAATGTAATATACCTACACGAGTGAAACAGCACTGTAACGGTTGATAACTTTCAATTTCAATTCAGTCTTGTGGCGGTAAATTGAATCTGTAGTCTAGTTTAAATTGGCTAAGACATAACCGTAATATTACAGTTCATTGTGATCATTTTTTAAGAACATTGCGAACACGGAAGAGTGAAATTTGTCGTTAAAGCTAAAGTTTCATATATAATCTTTGGTATATCTAAAGGCTAATCTACACTTTGCGATTATCTCAGAAAATACTAGTCTAATTTAAATAATTCTTTCTGTTTTAGATAGCCTATTTATCGAGGAAGACTATAGGCCATACACCATCACGCTAAGACCAATAGGAGCGGTGCGCCAATGAAGAATATGTTTTTCATTATGACAGCTTCCGCAGCGTAAACGGTTAAAGTTTTGCAAAAATTATGTATGACAGATTTGTAGCCTTTTAAAAGTTCTAAAAAAAAGTCTACGACATTATATGTATATCTTTTAAGGTCAGCTCACTATAACCTTTGTTATGCTAACCAAATTTTTTATTTACTCTTTTTTTCATTTTCAGAGCTTCCGTAGCGTAAACGCCTAAAATGTTGCAAAAACTATGTATGACAGAATTTTCTACCTTTAAGAGTTCTTAAAAAAAGTTCAAGATGGTATATGTATATCTTTTAAGGTTAGCTCACTATACCCTTTTTTATGTTAACCATATTTGTTTCTTATCCATCTCTCTTATGAAGTGCAGACGAAGTTGCGCGGATCAGCTAGTATTATATATGACGGCGGCAACGTTTTTTAATGTTGGTAACAAGGTGTAGCAAGCTAGCAACTAACGTCTACCAACATTCTAACTACCTCCACTCGCAGAAACTAGTACAAAAGGGCTGGCATTAGACTGGTGCGCATTTAGACTACTTCAAGAGAGCCGTCAGTCACCCCAACCCTTTCATTAGAAATGCCGTCTCTTATGGGATTAGGCTAAACATCCCGCCTAGGAAGAGACGGCCCAAACACGTCCTTGACGACCCAGACGACCAGATTACTATTGACAACGCCCCGTACAATAACACACACACACAGCGTCTTCGCCGGCGAAGACGAGGTCCCCGCTATCTGACGCACCCCGGCCGCGGCCACCAGTCGCGGACCCATGGGCGTCAAGATTAAGCACCTGTCCGATTGTCTTTTTCAGCAGCAGCAAACGTTGCTCTAAGCCTAGGTCCGAGCCTCGCAGGAGGCGCCCTTAGAGCAACGTTTTCCCCCGACGCAGCAGGGCCCTTCTACGGGCCCACCCCTCGGCAGAGCTTCTGCGCTCGCCATCCCTCTCGGTTACGCTGTAAAAGTCAGTAGGGGTAACAGCAACTACTGGTGCGCATTCTTACTCGAAGTTATGTCCGGTGCACACGGTACTCCATAAATTATTGGTTATTGTCATTTAATTAATAATTTACTTTAAAGTAGTAAGTAATCTCTGTGAAAATTGACTGTGGTTGTCTTTATTTAAACAATGGAAGATCAGAATGTCGATGCCAGGTATATACGTAAACAGTATGTTTATATTGGTTATATGATACTATAAACTACGCTGGCAACACTGCATGATTTCATTTAAAAAAAAATATTGTATTGTATATTAAAGGCATATAAAGTTATAAAAGTTATACGAACGTAGGTTTTTTTGCACTCGATTTATCAATTGAGCACTAAATATTTAAAAAACGCACGGAAGGTCACCCGATAAGGCCATAACATTAGGTTTTGCAAGTTTGATAGCGTTAAAACTTATTAAATAGCTGACTCGCGCAATTTCATCTGCGAATAAAAAAAGATTATAGTTTTTTTTTTTCGCTGGGAAATGCTTTTGCGCACGTCAGATGAAGTCATCTCCATCTGACAGTGTGGGACTCGCTGGCCGCACCAGAATACCCACTAAAACCCAGCGGAACCCTCTTCATCCGTATGCTGGGGGCCAGATGTTCGCTGACGCATTCAGCTCTGGCACTCAGGATGAATCCGACTCAAGGGTTCAAGGAATGGGAAGCAAAGGGGCAAAACTGCGCCTTCTGGCACCCCTTCTCCTCCGGCGGCCGGGAGGAGCACCGACCGCAATCTCCCTTTCCCTCTCTAATGATTAGGTTTTGCAAGTTTGATAGCGTTAAAACTTATTAAATAGCCTACTCGCGCAATTTCATCTGCGAATAAAAAAAGATTATAGTGAGCCAACCTTAAAAGATAGACTTACGCTGTCAAGAACTTTCTTTTAGAACTTTTATAAGGGAACAATTCTATCATATATAATTTTTCCGAAGTTTTATCCGTTTACGCACAGGACACAGCGGAAGCTCTCAAGATGATGAGACAAGAAATTGTATTAACGTAAATAGGTTATAATGAGCCAACCTTAAAAGATAAACCTATACTGCCTTTGACTTTTTATTAGTTCTTTTAAAGAGGAACAATTGTGTCATACATGTTTTTTGCAAAACTTTAGCCGTTTACGCAGCGCACGCAACGGAAGCTTTCATTAGAATAGCAAACGGATTTTGAAACGTTCTTCAATGATGCTCCGCTACTATTAGTCTTATCGTGATGATATATAGCCTATAGCCTGTCTAGATAAATGGGCTATCAAACACTGAAAGAATTTTCCCAATCGGACCAGTAGTTCCTGAGATTATAAGATTCAAACAAACAAAATCTTCAGCTTAATAATATTGGTATAGACATAAGTTATTCGAGTCCCTGTTTGTACCAATCAATACAAAACATGTTTTTCTATAAAGAAATTTGCTTGGAGTTGGGCCGTTAACAGTTTTTACGTTATGACTGTGATTTCACCTGATGGTAAGTGATGATATAGTTCAAGATGAAGCGCGCTAATCTGGTAAGAGGTAATTTTACCTTTTATGGGTTCTTATTGAGTAACATATAACTAAACATTATTGAATTAATTTACATTGAATTTTGATGATTTTCCTTGTATTCCATTCATAGATAACTGCGGTTTGTGCTTATATCAGTCTTCTACGCCCGTTGACACTAAAATATAAGCTATGTTTTGAGATTCTGTCTGTACATTCAGTTTTTTATGATATATATCACTGTCAGAGCTTACTGTGTAAATACAAGTACTCTGTGGAAAAAATAAAAGTTTTTTTTTCTTATCATTATGATAAAATCATGGCATTCTTTTAAATATAGGATATCGCTTGATAATTGATAAAAACGCACACGGCAATGTTATACTTTCGACCCGTGTTTCACATACAATTTTTCATCGAACTGGGATCGAAACTTCGAAAAAATGTAAATAATAAAGTTTTAAATCATCTACACTAATATTATAAAGAGGAAATATTTGTATTTTTGTATGTAACGAATAAACTCAAAAGTATTGGACCGATTTTATAATTCTTTTATCATTAGAAAGCTCCATTATCACTGAGTAACATAGGCTATATTTAGTACTAGATTAGTATAGAAATCTTTAGAAATTCCTATTAAATCTAACCGAAGGTGTAAAAAAATTAGCCATAAAATGTCAAAAAGTTTATTGCGCTTTCTTAGATTTAGAAAAGGCCTATGATCGAGTGGTGAGGAAAGAGCTGTGGTCAACGTTATCTACGTATGGGGTGAGCGGTTGTCTGATCCAAGCATTGAAGTCTCTCTATGAGGGTTCTAGTGCCTGTGTCAGAATAAACGGAGCGTACACGGAGTGGTTTCCTGTCGAAAGAGGTGTTCGACAGGGATGTGTTGCGTCACCATGGCTGTTCAACCTATTCATGGATAAATGTTTGACAGATTTAAAAGAAAGTATGTATGGGTTAAGAATGAATGAATTACTCATCAAATGTTTACTCTACGCTGATGATCAAGTAATACTTGCGTCATCCGCTAATGAGCTACAGGAGATGCTAAATATTATGAATGAAGCTTTGAAAGGGAAAGGAATGAAAGTGAATGTAA
The DNA here is from genome assembly GCA_015832385.1 of Elymnias hypermnestra. Classification (NCBI taxonomy): domain Eukaryota; kingdom Metazoa; phylum Arthropoda; class Insecta; order Lepidoptera; family Nymphalidae; genus Elymnias; species Elymnias hypermnestra. The sequence continues at coordinate 2,983,210 of JACTOM010000908.1, forward strand.
ACAAAACGAAAGTTATGCTTTTTGAACGAGATGAATCTATGATGAATGGCAATATTTTGATAGATGGGGAACAAGTGGAAGAGGTGAAAGAATTTGTATACTTGGGATTTAAATTTACAAAAGATGGAATGGATGGTGAAAGTGATATTGAAAGGGGAGTGAATGCAGGGAATATGGTAAATGGTGCTCTGCGCGCCTTTATGAATAGCCAGATGGTGTCTCAAAGGGCTAGACTGGCTGTGCGTGCAGGAGTGTTGGTGCCAACACTTATGTATGGTAGTGAAAGTAAGGTATGCAAGAGATGAATCTATGATGAATGGCAATATTTTGATAGATGGGGAACAAGTGGAAGAGGTGAAAGAGTTTGTATACTTGGGATTTAAATTTACAAAAGATGGAATGGATGGTGAAAGTGATATTGAAAGGAGACTAAATGCAGGGAATATGGTAAATGGTGCTCTGCACGTCTTCAAGAATAACCGGATGTTGTCTTAAAGGGCCAGACTGGCAGTGCATGCAGGAGTGTTGGTACCAACACTTATGTATGGTGGTGAAAGTTGGATATGGCAGAAGAATCACAGAAGTAAAATAAATGCGGTAGAGATGAGAGCGTTGAGAAGTATGAGTGGATTGAAACTGAGTGAAAGAGTTGAAACAAAGTAAGAAAGAGTGTGATAAAAGAACGTTGTGGTATAAAAGAAGACGTAGTGATTAAAATTGTGAAAGGTATGCTTGGATGGTTTGGGAATGTAGAGAGAATGAATGAAAGGAGACTGACGAAAAGAATTTATGAGTCAAGAGTGAATGCGAAAGTTGGAAGGGGAAGACCAAGGCGAAATTTCCTGGACCAAATCTAGGATATTTTAAGTAACGGTCAGGTAAAGAGTACTGTAAACGAACTTGTATGAAAGGTTTAATGAGAATAAAAGAAGCGAAGGAGTTATGCAAGGATCGTGGGAAGTGGAAGGATGTAGTCTCTGCCTACCCGTATGGGAATGAGGCGTGATGCTATATATGTATGTATATATAACAAGCGCGCATGAGTCGAAAATTTAAGATATGCATACTAAATTACACGTTTATTTAATCGGAAAGCGATATGGCACTTCCGTCACTCAAAATAGCGCAAAAAGTACTTACTTTCAATACATGTATGATGTAAAAGATTTGGAATTTATTAAGTGACATCTCTAAAACAATTGGCTGCCTCATTAGTCTAGTGGTTAGCATGTTGAGACACAGACTTGAGATCCTGGATTTGAGTTCCGGATAGGGTAAATTATGAAATCGATATTGAGTTTTCTGTTAAGATTTTGTCGATATTTGACGGTGTATTCCACTCCCGTGCCATGGAGAGCACATTAGGCCGTCGATTCTGCACCTCTCTCTGTTTGTATAGGATTGCCTTCACAACGAAATTTTGGGATACGGAACTCATTACCCGGGCAACTTTTCTCAGGCATCAACGATACCCGGTATTTGTTTTTGCCTGTTATTCTAACGGGCTGGTTTCCACTAGCATACGCCGGCGGGACCATCCAGGTCACCTCGGCTGACATCGACTCCGAATATAAGAATACGAAGAACACTATACAAGAATACGCAATTATTTCTTACTTCTTAGAGCATACTAATATATTTGTAAGTTTGTTTTGAAGGCGGTTCTTTTTTTGTTAAAATTTTTATTTATTTTTTGATTTTTAGTGAATCTGATGTAAACTATATGTGTACACCTAAAAACGTGTGACAATGCAGCAACAAACGTAAGCTAATGCTATTTGATTACAGACACTTATATTTTCTGCTATAAACCGTGCCCTTACTGTAAGCCGTTGAAGAGATCCATTGAGTATCATATTTAACTACGACTAGCGCTTGACCATACCGAAGTTACGATATGCGACTCAAATATCTAGATGGCCTATAGAAGATTCTGCAGAGTATCGTTCATGTGCTCCTAAGAATTGAAGAGTTCCGTCACTTTGTCATGGTATCCATCATCAGAACCTAACCAAACTATCACGAAACAACCCTTGAAGTATGTCCTTTGAAATAAAAAAAAATCATCGAAATCGGTTGGCGTGATCTTGAGTTATTCGTCCATTTGTCGCGCACATGCTTTTGCAAATTTAAGACTTATCCGGTTTTCTCATGGATGCCATCATCAGAACTGGATTTAAAAAATGGGACCCTATGACAAGCACCACCTTTCATTTAAAAAAAAAATCATCAAGGTCGGTCCACCCAGTCGGGAGATATGATATCCTTCTCCTTTTTTTGAAGTCGGTTAAAAATTAGTCTCTATTACCTATGTCATAGTATCGTTGCTGGGCAGATTTTGATAATTATTTTGTTGTTCTATTCATTATAGTTAGGAGAAGCTTCGTATGAAATAAAATATTAACAAAGTTACTCAGAACATCAAAAATTTTGAGCTAACTTAACCACAATAATAACTTTTTTAATGTAACCTCCTTACTGCTTTTGAAAATATAAACTTTTTTAATGTAACCTTATTGCGTTTTTCATAAATGTCAGTGATTGAGAAATACACATAAATACTCTACCCAAAAAGATACTTGTTATAGCTATAATCTTCCCCATCTTCCTTCATGGTGCAGAGGCATGGACGATCCGGGCAAAAGAGAGGGAATACATAGATGGATACCATGGACTGCGAAGAGGACGAATAAGTCTATCCTGGAGCAGCTCCGTATTGACACCAGATTAAGTGCTTCCAAAATATTCTTTATCACTTTGGTCATATTGCCCGACGCCAGCCCAAGGACTTAGACAAGTTAATAATTACTGGCAAGGTAGAGGGCAAAAGACCACGCAGCCGATCACCTAGCCGCTGGTTCGAGCAAGTAAAGGCATTTACAAGTCTTTCCATTTGCTGCGGCCATAAGGAAAGCCGAGGACCGAATAGGGTGGAAAGAACTGGTGATGAAACTGACGTAGGCACCAAAATACGAACACGACCTTCAAACTTGAAGTATACGACTGAGAAGACTCTATATACTTATGTAATGTGTTTTTTATTAAATTAATGTATTTTTTATGCATAATATTATCATTGTGCTCCTTCTCTAAATAAACTATAAGAGTTGGAGATTTTATACTCTAGCATATGCGAAATTTTATTAAAATACGAAGTTTTCGCTTCCCGTGTTAATGTAAACCAATCAAACACAATCTTAAGCTTTATAATATTAATATATGTATTTTGTTGATAGATTAGCTCTTGATGGTAAATGATGATACAATCTAAGATAGAAGCGTGATAACCTGGTAATTCGTGGTTTACCATTAACGGTTTCTACACAGCATTGTACTGGAATGCAAAACTCTCGTATGGCGGTGCCTGATTACTGATTACTACCGGGGCCTCCCATCAGAACAGATCCAGACGAATTAGAAAATGCAATTCTCATTTTCTACTTACAGACATAAATAAGATTGGATGTAATCACGAAACGTGTTCAAACCGTCTCCACATCTGATGACTTCATTCATTTCGTCATCGAGGTTAAGTACTTAACAACTGTTATATCATTAGAGACCTTCACAATATTAAATCAATACTAACAGTTGTCACGACTATTGTTTGAAACATTTAATAAAATTGTCTGTTTATGAGTATACAATACGGTTTTTCCTACAGTTACATTTCATTTTTAGCTATATAGAGTGTACAATTACATAAATAAAAAACACCATGTATTTCAGATACACAGATATACCCTTCTGTCAATCGCTGACAATTATGTCAAATGTCATAAGATTACAATAAAAAAGTTTATATTGTCATAAGAACTAACGAAGTTACATAAGAAAAGTTTATATTGTCAAAAGCGAAGGCGGTTTCAAAAGAATAGTTTATCTTATCAAAAGCTAAAGAGGTTTCATGAGAAAAGTTTATATTGTCAAAATTACTTAAAAGATAACATAAGAAAAGTTTATATTGTCAAAAGCTAAGGAGGTTTCATTAGAAAAGTTTTTATTGTCAAAATTACTTAAAAAGTAACATAAGAAAAGTTTATATTGTCAAAAGCACTAACGAGGTTACATAAGAAAAGTTTATATTGTCAAAAGCTAAGGAAGTTTCATTAGAAAAGTTTATATTGTCAAAATTACTTAAAAGGTAACATAAAAAAAGTTTATATTGTCAAAAGCTAAGGAGGTTTCATTAGAAAAGTTTATGTTGTCAAAATCACTAAAGAGGTTACATAAGAAAAGTTTATATTTTAAAAAGCTATGGAGGTTTCATTAGAAAAGTTTATATTGTCAAAATCACATAAAAGGTTACTTAAGAAAAGCTTATATTGTCAAAAGCTAAGGTGGTTTCCTTAGAGAAGTTTGTATTTTAAAAAGCTAAGGAGGTTTCATTATAAAAGTTTATATTGTCAAAAGCTAAGGAGGTTTCATTACAAAAGTTTATGTTGTCAAAATCACTAAAGAGGTTACATAAGAAAAGTTTAGATTATCAAAAGACCTAAGGCCTTTTTATTACAAAGTTTATATTGTTAAAAGCACTAAGGATTGTAAATTATAATGTTTATTTTGTCAAAAACACTGAGGAGGTTACATTAGAAAAGTTTATATCGTCAAAAACACTAAACAGGTTATATTAGAAAATTATTGAGGTTGCTTGAAATTTCAGACGTTCTACAGGGCCTTGTTATTTGTTTCTTTCATAAAAATCTTTTCCTGATTATAAGAAATAGGACAACAAAAGAATTATCGAAGTCCAGTCGTGGTGATGCCGTGACATAAATAAATAGGAACTGATTTTATATAAATAGATTATTGCAACAACTTTTCCAATATAGTCCTTGACGATAGAACCTTACTAAAGTTCAAACTTATAATAGTTAATGTTATTGTTTGTAACGTTTACCTTTATTTTGATTACACCACAATATCGTAACAAATTGTAAATAACATGTAATTGATAGACACAACCATTGATGATCTAATGATGTCACTCACAGAAGTGATTACGGTTTCAATTGCTCTAATGAATTATATTTCTACTTCAATTTATATTCCTTTATTTATATTTATATAATAAGTCAAGAAGCAATTTGGAATGAATGATGCACATAGAACTATAGGATGGAAGTTGTTTTTTACGTTAACGTTTACAAGATTTCATATTTTCTATAATTATAAAAACGGGGGTAACAATTCCATACTTTCGTCCCGTGTTGCGTATACAATTTGGATAGAAATTAGAAATAAAATTAGATATTGAATTGACAAGTTTCAAACACAAACTATATTGAAGAGTAAAAATAAGTTCAGATATACAATTAAAAATACAACAATAAATCTGTAAAAATTAAAACAATATGTTAATTAATAATTTCAAATTCATAACGCAGCTCAACACATTGCCAAATATTTTGACCTATAAAAGAAGCGTGCACGCGTCTAAAAAGTATATATGAAACATTTTGTAGCGAAAGATGACTGAGCGAAAATCTATTGTCTATATCGACAACTTTAATGGAAAACGAAATTTTCTATGTTACGTTCTCTACTAATGAGAGCTTGTCTATTTCCTACGTATATACAATTTAAAAATCTATAATTAATATTAGATAGTGTTATAGCGACGTGGAGCTGGTTTTATTTAGTTTATAAATGCACTAATACAACTACACCGTTATATGTAATTAATGAGCTACAGGAGATGGTAAATATTATGAATGAAGCTGTGAAAGGAAAAGGAATGAAAGTGAATGTGAACAAACCGAAAGACATGGTTTTTGAAAGAGATGAATCTATGATGAATAACAATATTTTGATAGATGGGGAATAAGTGGAAGAGGTGAAAGAATTTCTATACTTGGGATCTAAATTTACAAAAGATGGAAAATGTGAAAGAGATTTTGAAAGGAGAACGAATGAAAGGAATATGGTAAATGGTGCTCTGCACGCTTTTATGAATAGCCAGATCGTGTCTCAAAGGGCCAGACTGGCTTAGCATGCAGGAGTGTTTATGCCAACACTTATGTATGGTAGTGAAAGTTGGGTAAGGCAAAAGAATTACAAAAGTAAAATAAATACGAGAGATGAGAGCGTTGAGAAGTATGTGTGGATTAAAACTAAGTGACGGAGTAAGAAATGGTGTGATAAGAAAACGTTGCGGTATTAAAGAAGATGTAGTGACTAAAATTGAGGAATGTATGCTTAGATGGTTTGGGCATGTAGAGAGAATGAATGAAAGGAGACTAACAAAAAGGATTTATGGGTCAAAGTGAATGCGAAAGTTGAAAGGGGAAGACCAAGGCGAACGTTCCTGGATCAAATCCAGGACATTTTAAATAAAGGCCAGGTCAAGAGTACTCTAAACTGAAGACCTTGTATGAAAGGTTTAATGAGAATGGAAGAAGCGAAGGAGATACGCGAGGATCGCGGAAAGTGGAAGGACGTTGTCTCTGCCTACCTCTATGGCAATGAGGCGGGATGCTATGTATGTATATGTAAATAAATCATTTAGAGTGAGTGCCTTCTAAATTGAATGCTGCAAGCTTTTATAAGGATATTATTGCTATTAATAAGCGAGCAGGCGTTATAAAATCAAAACGAATATGTTATTGGAAAACGAAATTTTCTATGTTTCGCTCTCTAATAACGAGAGCTTTTCTGTTTCCTATGTATATATGAATTATAAATGTATAATTTATATTAAATAGTGTAATAGCGAAGTGGAGCTGGTTTTATTTAGTTTATAAATGAACGAAAATAACTAAACCGTTATATGTAAGTAGTTAAAACATTTAGAGTGAGTGCCTTCTAAATAGAATACTGCAATCCTTTATTGGAGTGTTATTGCTATTAATAAAAGAGCAGGCGTTATAAAATCAAAATGGATGTATTTATATTTGCGCATGGAATAGTGTTTTTTGGTATTTCATGTTATTTAATTTACAAATAAACATTTTAATGAGCCTTTTGCAGTGTTTTACTACAAGGAGCTTATTATCTGTGTACCAAATTTCATTTAAATTGGTTTAAAAGTTATGGCGTGAAAACGCGACAGTAAAAGTTACTTTCACATTTATAATATCAATTGTTATTTTAAACGTTTAAGGATAAAATTTTTACAATCTTAGATGTTCTATTTATTTATAACAAATCAACAGCCTAATGAAAAGTTTCAAGCTTCTTGCTTTTAAAATCCATCCTTTACAACCCCTTTTTCTCATTAATAAGTAGTCTTTGTTCTCTCTCATGCTCTGGACTATCTGTGTGTGTGAAGTATATATAAATTGGTTCAGTAGGTTCGGTATTTACGATATTTGTAAAGGATCAAAGCTTAATTTCTTGGGTTGTACAATAAAAACAGTAGTAAATAATTATCCACGTATACATTGACTTTTCCAAAGTAATATTGGACAACCTTTTTAGTTTATATTGCATGTGTCTTTAAAGAGAGAAAGGGAAAAGGGAGAGGAAATAGTTATAAAACGATATATAAACAAGAAATGAGACAAATGAATTATAAGTATTAATAAGATATGTACGACTTTATTAACAATATTATTAAAAGCAATATCTTTAATAATACATTATTACTGGCCTTTTTCAGTTATAAACTGTTATGTACTAGAATATAAGCACATACAATTATACTTAAAACTATACAACATTGTTGCGTAGATTTTAAATTAAGTTTACATATTTTTATTTAAAAAATATACATTTATATATAAAAAAGTTACAAATTTTTACACTTTTTTTAGCTATTTGTAAAGTGACACGATTTTAAGGCTTGTATAAAATTATTACAAATATAAAGCAATATATTCTCTTAATACATAAAAATATTGCTGTCTAATTTTTTTAACAATATTTTGGGATATCATTAAAGAAAAAATGGAAATTCTTTTAAATATATTTAAAAACACTAATGAAAAGTGTTTAATAGTGAATAAATTATATTGATATTTGTAAAAAATTTGATCTAATATTAGTGAAATACGAATTAATTTGCCAGCAAAATTGTATCAAAATAGCGGGTGAGAAAGCCTTGTTTTCCCCCGATTTGATAAAAAAAATTGGTTGCTAAGTTAACGGGAGGAAAAGTGGATTCTAATCGGGAGATAACAAGGCACTTTTGTCCCGTATACAATGCTTGAAAAGTGTTCTTTGCATCCCAGAGTAAGAAAAACACATTGTTTTACACTGAATAAAAATTGCCAAACCAAAAGAAATCTTTTAATACCTAGCTGTTCTGTTGATGTCACTGGCTTAATATTCGATCCCGTAGAGATAAGGGGCATTCTGAATTGGATTGTGAATCTAAACCATTATTAAATCATCAAAATCGATCTAGCCGTTTATAAGAACAATCACATACATATATATAAAAATGTACAGATTTAGTTCAAAGTATGGTACGACAGAATCGACCATCAATATATTTGGTGGGACATCATTGATACGGAGTTCAAGTCTTCAGTAGTAAAATTAGTATCCAGCATCTGCATCGTAGCTACTCTTTTGGCTACTGTATTGTCCTGAAATACACAATATATTTTAGATTGTTATTGAAATCGCTGGATTAGCGATAATAAAATCTGATATTCAGCAGCTGTATGTGTCATATAAGAGATAACTTTCCATTTACTAGGTTTACGCACTTCCATTTTAGACTGTATCATCACTTATTATCAGGCAATTAGCTATTAGCAATGAAAAAACACTAGAGATTCTCACCATCACCTCCAGCAGTCAATTGTAAGCTTTTTAAGATTTCTTCGGGTATCGGAGGTGGAGTGGGAAGGTGGTCACCACTGGGATGATAGCCGTTCTCATCAGCAGTATAGGTGATAGAATAGGTCTGTCCATCATCACCCACATAAGAGTAAGAACCTGATACAGCTAAGGATCCTTCTTCAGGCTTTTCACCGGGAAGAATACGGCCTGTAATATAAATTTATACAATGATATAATTCAAGTTGCTCTATTTCTGGAAATATTCTAAAGATACATAACGGTTGTGACAGTCGGCAGCATTATTTTAAATCTTTTTTTTAATAAAATGTATATAAAATACAGCAGCATACTTCAGTAATTAACTTAAACATATCATGAAAATAAAACAATCTTTCAATGTAAATGTTGAAAATAAAAATATTTCTAATAGACTTATTCGGCAAAATTAAGCAGCATTGAAAGTGATGTGTAAGAAAGCTTAATTCTGTAACAAATCTAGTTTATCATAATTAAGTTTAACAGCTGTCTCTATTAATTTAGAATTTGGTGAAGTTAACTAAATTTTAGCATTTACTATTATTCCCTTGATTGCCAAGTTATTTGTTTCAAACTGTTAAACTATTATATGAAGAAAATTGGCTACCTCGTTGGGATCTATTTGACATTAACTATCTTTAAATACCAGTGAAACATCATCATCAAACAAAACAACCTCAGCATTGACCTTAAACAAATAAGGAAGGTCGTTATTATAACATATGAATAAAAAGGGTCCTAAAACGAAACCCTGTGGAACGCCCATTTTTATTACAGAAAGTTTTCCATCGACTTTTTTCCATTGGATTTAGGGACCTAGGATTAGGTAATAAAAATAACTACATACGTAATATAAGTTGGCTTTGAAAAGTGACGTAAATAACAAGTTATAAAATTTCCCAGTTAACTATCATTTTAACTTTGTATTATTTTATTACGTATTAACTAGTGACTAACGTATGTCTGTGAATTGACTAGTACGATGGCTATAAATTATTTAACTACAATACTAAATATATACCTCTGAAAATTGTTATGAATGGTTATTTTGTTTATTTTTCACTAACTGGTATTTGTGACTTTGTCTGCTTATTGATATTCATGTCTCTATAGCACTTTGTTTGATTTCAAATAACTCTCTTGTAAAAGTGTTTTATAATTGTGCCACTATTCATCTAAATTAACGATATATAGGCCAGGGAATTTCTTTTTATTAATACGTCCTAATAGTTAGCTTAAAGTACTTATTAATGTATCTGCAATATATAGTTCTTAGATTTTAACGACTTTTGTTAATGATAAAACAATGGTTGAAGCAGAAACATTCTGTATTTCTTACCGAGATATTGATAATATGATGATTTTTATATAACTTGAGACTAAATTATTAGTTTCTAATCTACCATTCCCTATTTAACATTATTTAAGTTTTATTATTGCATCAAGGAATACCAGAGCTCATGCTTATTCTGCATTAAAATATCGTGGTATCTGTCCAAATATTAGATTTAATTAGTCTGTTAATCCTTAAATATGTCAAGATTTATAAATAGATTTGGAAACTAATTTATTAGAACTTCCACTTATATAAAGAAGTTGCTTGCAGCAATAAGGCCGCCTTTGTACTCACCTAGCTCTAGATTTGTATTTCCTGTATGTGTTTGTGTGCATTAAATCAATTAGTTTTGTCCCAAATTGTAATTAATTTAAAAATGGTTCATTTTCGGTAACTGCATTATCATCAGGTTAAGTTACATCAGATTAAATTACATTAATGCGTCTATAATATATTCTATAACAAAGCAACAATTACTTTTCAAGAGATTATAAGTAACGTTGCTTAAGATGTATGTTTACAACTTTTTATACTTTCAAGCAATAATGTGTACAACATAGTGCTTGTTTTGTAACATTAGTAAATCAATAATGCCTTAAGCAGTTCTCGCAATTCCATAATATGTAAAGTGCTATGTTTTATATAACTCAATTCATTATAAGAAAATAGAATTAGAGTTGGAAAATATTGTTTGTTTATCATTTATTTTTATGTGACTAAACTTAGTTTTACCAAACCCTTAGGTGAATTAACGATAAAAAGCTTGACCAAGCTAATTTAGATAAGAAAGTAATTGTTGCTCCTAAATTAAAGATTATATTGAGACATGGTAAGGTAAGGTAAGTAGCAGCCCATTAACGTCCCACTGCTGGGCCCAGGCCTCCTCGCTCATATGAGAGAGGGTTTTTAGAGCATAGCCCTACCACGCTGCTCCACTGCGGATTGGCAGGCATAGTACACAAGTGCACTCTCTATTCCTTCACTCTCATAGTCCGATGTGACGGTAATCCGACACAACCGGAGAGAGAGATCGGGCGCAGGACCGACGGCTTAACGTGCTCTCCGAGGCACGGGGGTGAATCACACCGCCAACTTCCCAACTTTGGGCAAATATTGAAAAAATCTTAATAGAAAACTCAATATCGATTTAGAAATGGTTTCAATATTTCAATATTCCTCTTCAATATTGAGACATATTGAAGAGGAATTTGTTTGAAATTTAGTCTTTTTGAAGACAGAACTACAAAAACTGGTTTCTAATCACTTTATTATATTAGATTAAAAAAAAAATTAGAGTGTTTTAGGCCACAGGACTGAAGTAAAACGCAACCTTCTATCTTCATTAACTTAACTATCCCTTTCAACTGCCGTTCGTATCACCCGATCACAATTTTCGTGCATTACCCACGAACGCCCACAGTATAAGGAATTAAATTATGGATGCCATTGAAACGTTGCGATAGAAAGGCATGGGAGTGAACGAATTGCTCTAATTTGAATTAAAATATAGTAAACTAGTATGATATTGTAATGATGATGGTAACAAAAAACAAAATACCCGGCTGAGTTTGGTGTGGGTTCTTCTCGAATCAGGGCGCGAAGGAACCCTCGTAACTTTAGATTTTAAGCTGTTCTTGAGTACCGTCATCAGACGTATATTAGAATCAGAGCGTGGAAAAAAAAATATAATTTGACGATTCAAAAGTGCTTTAATTTGCCTACTATTAATGACGATGTCGGTGGAGAACCCTACGCTCCTATGCTTTATGCATTATTTTTTATTGCATTCAGAATTTCTTCAAGTTTTTGTGAAGCTAAACTTAGTGGTGCCTGTCCAGTATTTGGACTCGGGACTTCTCTGAACAATAAATACATTAGTTCCCAAAAAAAAATCGATAATAGTCACCACTTACCATCTTGTTGGGCTTTCGTACCATCGCTAGTTTCGTAAGCGTAATGCCAGCCTTGGTCATCGATCTCGTTTTCGTATCTCAAGATCTGAGCCAGATTGGCGTAGTTTTGTGCTTGATTGCCAATGTTCTGGACGTTGCTGACATAGTTCTGGCCTTGACTGTCATAGTTCTGGCTTTGGCTGGCAAATTTCTGGCCTTTGGTGGCGTATTTTTGACCAGATGGTTCAGTTTCCAGTGGTGTTTGGAGTCCAGTGTTTATGATGGATGCTCTTGCATTTGGTGGGAGATAGGCACTATCTAACCGCGCACATGCGGCTATTGAAGATAGAGTTAATATGATAAACTGTGGAAAATAAAACAAAATATTAATAAAATGTAAAAATATTGTAACCCTTAAATAAATTTTTGTTATTTACTTTCACTTGTTGAAATATTAAGGTCTTTTCGTTAAGATCGTAGTATATTACGCATCTTGCACACTAAAATTTATTTTGACATATAAAAGAAGCGCGCATGCGTCGAAAATTAAAGCATGCGTACTAAATTTAATCAGGAGGCATTGTGATTCTTTCATAATTAAAAATAGGGCTGAAAGTATCAAGTTTCAATAAAGTTGTGATGAAAATAACTTTATTATACTTGTGAGAGATCCAATGTAAAAAGTAAATTGTAAATATTCAAATTTAATGTTTATATTTGATATATATGTATAGATTACCATACCCGTTCAGCGCGAATCTATCTTAGACTGTTTCATCCTTGACCATCAGGTGAGATGAAAACTACTATGCAACCCAAACATTTTTATATAAGATTTTATCAGGAACTCACTCAGCTTTGTCACCTAAAGTCTTTGCCTACATTTTGATAGAAACTTGGATTGTCTCGTTGGTGCAATGGTCAGAGGATTCATTAAGTTATCAGGTATTTTCTTAACAGTCCTACATTTCCATTGTAAGTAGCAGCCCATTGAGGTACCAATGGCTGGGTAAGGGCCACCTGACTCATAGGATAAAGGGCTCAATTGCAACTACACACGTGTATACGCTAACACAAGTACACTCTCTATTCCTTCACTCTCAATCCGACACGAGCTGAGAGAGATCAACGCAGGACCGACGGCTTAACATGCTCTCCTAGGCAAGAGAGTGGAGCACACCACCAACTACATAACACACGGCAAATACTAAGAATTTCTTAACAGAAAACTCAAGATCTACTTTGTATATGCCCGAAGATCTCGAATCCAGGACCTCATGAGACTAATGAGACAGTCAGATACCATAGTAAGACATCATGATGCTTTATAGAAACTATTATTAATGTTGTCGCTCACAGAGGAATATAATTATAATTATTGACTATATAAAGGAATTAATATGTTTTAGAAAGATATTTAAAAACAGTAAAGTGAAATATTTAAGTATTGTTTATATTTATATAAAACTTAAGATTTCCAAGAGGGAGGAAAAAAGAGAGATGTTTGTAATTTAATTGTCATTCAAATAAAAGTGTCCAAAATTAATACAAATAGTTTACTGAAATCTCAAATGACGAATTGTAAATAAAATGCCACATGGTATTTGTAAGTAAGTAAGTAGCAGCCCATTAACGTCCCACTGCTGGGAACAAGCTTCCTCGCTCCGAGGAGCGAGGGTTTTCAGAGCATAGACCCACCACGCTGCTCCACTGCGGATTGGCAGGCATAGTACACAAGTGCACTCTCTATTCCTTCACTCTCATAGTCCGATGTGACGGGAATCCGACACGACCGGAGAGAGATCAGGCGCAGGACCGACGGCTTAACGTGCTCTCCGAGGCACGGGGGTGGATCACACCGCCAACTTCCCAATTTCGGGCAAATATTGAGAAAATCTTAATAGAAAACTCAATATCGATTTTGAATTGGTCTATGCTCTAAAAACCCTCGCTCCACGGAGGGAGGTGGCCTGTGCCCAGCAGTGGGATGTTAATGGGCTGCTACTTACTTACTTACTTACTGTATGTAATACCACTTTTGAATAAACGCTTTTTCTTTCTTTCCTTCATAAAAAAACGCTGCACATTTTCGTGACACTAATCGCTAACACGCGCCTAAAGAAGATTCACTTCAAAAACAACAACATTATTAATGATACACAATTTGTTCAGAAATGTAAAATATATTACTTAAGTTGAAAGAAACAACAAACATTGGGATTAAAAGAATAATGGTATAAAAAGCTCTAAAGATAACTGGTACATCAATTTTATGACTGCCTCATGGTCTAGTGGTTATCATGTTCGACTACAGACATGAGGTCCTGGGTTCGAGTCCCGGGTCGGGCCAATTCGAAATCGATATTGAGTTTCTACTAAGATTTTCTCAATATTTGCTCGAAGTTGAGAAAAAATTGGCGCTCTGAAACACCCCCGTGCCTCGAAGAGCACGATAAGCCGTCGGTCCTGCGCCTGATCTTTCTCGTATCGTGCCAGAACCGACACATTGGACTATGAAAGTGAAGGCATAGAGAGTGCACTTGTGTACTATGCCTTTTTTATCGCTGGGAAAGGCTTTTATGCACCCCGGAAGAATAAGAATTCTTCCAACCGGGAGTGTGGGACTCGCTGAATCCAGAATACCCACTAAAACCCAGCGCATCCCTCGTTATCCTTGGATGACGTCACTAGAGTGTCCCATTTCGCATTCCACTCTAGTAACCTGGATGATGCCGACTATACCAGTCTACAGTTTACTGAATGGAATATTGGAGCGCATACCTGCGCCTATTGCCACCCAGCTTCCTTCGACGGAGAGGAAGGGCATTAGCAGCATCCTTCCTTTACCTCTCATTAGCCTCCTTTAGCGAGATTACGGTCTCGCAAAGCCAATCCGCAGTGGAGCAGCGTGGTGGGTCTATGCTCTAATAACCCTCTCTCATATGAGTGAGGAGGCCTGTGCCCAGCAGTGGGACGTTAATGGGCTGCTAATCATAGCAATTTGAAAGCTTTCAAAAAAAAACTGCCACTAATTTCTTTCAAACCTGTGTAATACTAAATGAAAATTTAACTTTAAAGCGATGAGCGTGAGTTACTCTGTCTGTTAAGTTTTAATGCATAAAGAACTTAAACAACTTTAATTAATTTAGTGATAAAGATACAGATAATATTAAAGACAGATAAATAAATATTTTCCCGAAAATAATACCTTTCTCACTTATTTAATATATTTTAATTATTCTAAAGAAAAATACGTGATTTTAATTAGTTAACCAAACCGTAAAAAGCGGTATATCCGTCTGTCTGTTACGTTTTATTGCTCAAACAACTTAAATAAATTTAATTAATGTTTTTATGAAGATAAAGTTAATATTAAAGACAACTATGAGGCAACTTTTTTGCAAATATATAACTCTAAAACATAAGAGAGATATATAGTCTGTCAGTTAGTTACGTTTTCGCGTCTTTAATATAAAAAATACTATTTAAAAGCTATCTACATTCATGTATTCTAATAAAAAATCTATCTTTTAATTATAGAAGATAATAAATAAAGCGACGAATGGGCATAAAAGCCATTTATTTGTTACTTTTTCATGTTTAAACTACTTAACCAAATCCATGGATTTTTCTAGATAAAAGGGACACTGAAAAAGCACTATTTTATATTAATAAACACTTAAAACTCATTCATTCACTAATTTAGATTCAAGCAGGTTTTAATCGAATTTTTAAACTGTCAAAAATAAAACTAAAAACTATCACAAACTTTCAAAACACTTGTACAAAAAAAGCTCTGAACAAAACTCGTTATAAAAATGCGAAAGCTTTTCAAACGAAACTCTCACAAACGGTTTAAGTATACAAAAAAAGCTCTGGTTAAACAAATTTGTAAGCTTCTCAAACAGAAATGTCACAAATTGATGAAATACTATATAAATATAATAATAAATATTGTACTAACGTATTTCATGGCTCGTTTGATGATTGCTTATAGTGAAATGATGTCTTAGTGAGCTTCTGCCTTCGTTTTATACCGACACTGATAACGCATACAAAACTAGGGATCCCTTCTCGTCTTAACTCGTGTTATGTTTGAAAATCATTGCCAATGACTAATGATGGTCATCGGAACCGTTGCACTGATGATAATTGACTTAATTACTGCATGCGATTTGAAACACAGACAGTAAAATATTAAAGTTATGAGAGACCGAGAAGGAATCAAATTTGAATTGTATATAAAAGGTTATAGTGAAGTAACCATAAAAGATAGACATATGCTGTTAAAGACTTTATTTTACAGCTTTTAAAGGAGAACAATTCTGTCATACATGATTTTTGCGAATCTCTAACCGTTTACGCAACGCAAAAAGATTAAAAACCCTTGACTTTGTAACATTCTCCATTAGTGTACTGCTTCTATTAGTGTTAGCTTAATGATAAATAGCCTATAGTCTTTCATGATGATTGGAAAAGATTTCAAATCAGACCAGTAGTTCCTGAGATTAGCGCATTCAAACAAACTCTTCAGCTTTATAATATTGGTGTAGATTATAAGATGTATACAGAATTGATATTAAATGCCCAGGATTTCACCATTTTATACCTTTCCAGGGAAATTTTACTCAACAATTATGTTTAAAAAATGATAATTAACTGAGAGAGAAATTAATTGAGAGAGAAAATACGGCCTGAACCATTTAGTATTATTAAAATGCTCTCTATTTCGTCATTTATCGTTGACAGTAGAATTTATACGTCAATTTGTTTGCTCCACTTGTTTAAAATAAACTGTGATAAACGGTTTTATTAGAAATCAAGCTAATAATGATGTATATCGTGTACTAAATAATAAGTTCTGTTCACGCCGGCTGTGATCCTATCGAAGGAGACCAGGGTCACCAGAGCCCATAGTGGTGAAGGTAGCCTCGATCACTGCAGACGGCGGGAGGAGAAATAAGGGGGAGAATCCACAGGGGTCGAACTGATGCGAATGATTTTGCACCTACCTGGTCTCCTGGCGTCGATCTCCTGAACGGCGACGAGCTCTGGCTGATGAATGATCACGTGGGTGTGTATTTTGTATGTGTGTATAATTGTGAGTGTGTCTGTGACCTGCCAAGGCATCCAAAGCTGCCGTCGGCGAAGCTGGTCTTCTGTTCCACTCCAAACACATAGGAAAGTTCAACTGCGGCCACTGCGTGGGCGGAAATAACAGAGCCGCGCTTTGACCCGCCGCATTTCGATAGGCGGCAACGAGGTGGCCTCCAAAACACGACGACTACTTCAATGGCACCACAAAACCAAATAACGCGTGGAATTACCGCACTTTCCCGACAAAAAACAAGGCAAAAACCCACGAACCCACCCGTCGAGGTTGACCACAAGCTATCGACTTCTACGACTACAGATAATCTATAAACTATCTTGCTAAATGCTAATAGAACGCAGGAGGCTCTCTCGTGTTACATACGCACGCCTCGTGATAACCAGTGCATTAGTACGTCGGATAGCTTGCAGATGACGCGAGTAAACCGCTTCCGAGGTACCAATGCTTAGCGCCAGATGGCGCGAACAACGTCATAGAACTAACTAAAAGGTACCAGTCGTCATACCACTCTCTCACTCTAGAGTCTAGACCATTTATCAGAGAGAAAAGGATGAA
Organism: Elymnias hypermnestra; assembly: GCA_015832385.1. Taxonomy (NCBI): domain Eukaryota; kingdom Metazoa; phylum Arthropoda; class Insecta; order Lepidoptera; family Nymphalidae; genus Elymnias; species Elymnias hypermnestra. Next base: position 3,000,872 of record JACTOM010000908.1, read on the forward strand.
ATTTCTATAGGGATCGAATTTCAATGGATAAATTGTATCCTAACGAATAAATAAACAAACAATGAAGTCAAACTAAATAAAACCGTTTAAAAAGTACTGTTTATAGTCATTTTAATGACGTAAAATAACGACGAAGTAAACTCTTCATCAGTTTACGAAGCTCTCAAAAGCTTTCAATATATTATTTATTGATGCTCCGCTCTTTCTTCAGCTTTTCTTGATAAATTATTACGTTATACATTGTTTTATACATATAACAAATATCTTTAAATAGTGTAAAATAAAGTCGCCTCAACTGTTCGCTTAGAGCTTTTAAACTATTTAACAGATTTGCATACAGTTTTCAGAAATAGATAGAGTGATTAAAGAGGAAGATTTAAATGTATAACACATAGATGTTATAGTACAGAAAAGCCGAAAAATTCAAAGATTTGTAATATGACGTCGTATCAAACATATTTTTGTGCTCTTAAATCGTAAATGCTGGATAAGCCTTACGAGATAAATCAAATAAATGTACCACCTAATAGTTTATCTTAAAAAGGTCGATAAACAACTCCGTGACGGTATATATAAAAGTAAGTGAGTAGCAGCCCATTAACATCCCACTGCTGGGCACAGGCCTCCTCACTCCGAGAAGCGAGGGTTTTTAGAGTATAGACCCATCAGCAGCTCCACTGCGGATTGGCAGCCATAGTACACAAGTGCCCTCTCTATTCCTTCACTCTCATAGTCTGATGTGACGGAAATCCGACATGACCGGAGAGAGATCGGGCGCAGGACCGACGGCTTAACGTGCTCTCCGTGGCACAGGGGTGGATCACACTGCCAACTTCCCAACTTCGGGTAAATATTGAGAAAATCTTAATAGAATACTCAATATTGATTTTTAAATAGGCCCGACCCTGAACTTGAACCCAGGACCTCATGTCTGTAGTCTAACATGCTAACCACCAATGAGGTAGTTTTATGGTATATATGTCGGAGTGCAATAGTCTGTGGAACGCTGGTGCCATCTCTTTATCGGCGTGGGGCAGAGTCAATAGTGATAATCCGGCGCACGTCTCTCCAGTTCTCGGGTGACGGCCCGCCGGTGCGGTCGACTTTTGAAACTGACGAAGAAATAAATTTCATCCACATAACCTGGATGCATGGCCTTCAGCCACAGTCCGATACTGTCGATCGTTTATCCCACAGACATGTAAAATGTGGAATGAACTCCCACCTACGGTATTCCCGCAAGATTATGATGCACATAAATTCAAGAGGCAAATCAACTCTTACATCGCGGTCCCTATGACGCTGCAGGTGTCCATGGGCGGCGGCAATCACTTAACATCGGGTGACCCGCCAGCTCGTAGGTCTGCCATAATTATAAAAAAAAACTGTCGCGTTCCTAGCTATTATTGTTAAGAGTTTTTGTAAATTGATATCGCTAACATTAAGTGATTGGACATTATAATCTGAGCTAATTAATAAAGTGTTTGATTGCACCAACATTACCCACCAAAGCCCACAGTATGGATATGGAATTATGGATGCCACTAATAACTGTGTCGGCTGAGAACCATACGCCCCTATGCTTTATGCTCCTTCTCTCTTATTCACCGACATATATTTATATAGTAAACATTTATATCTTTTACCTATTATAAAATAATGTGTTAATTACCAAGCTATTTTATATAATACAGTATTATTTTTATCTAATTATATAAATTACATGACGTTGTATATTTCATGTAGATCAAACCTCCTTTTAAGAGCATTACAATAATATGGACATTTTAAAAGATATCAGCGATTTAAAAAGCGGAGGCGCGGGTTGTTGGTTCAGCTAGTTATATAAATAAAAGTAAAGCTAACTAACAACAAGGTCGATGTCCTGATAGCAATTAAATTAATACTCGTCTAGGATCACGTATTGCAAAAACTGTGCTCGTTTTCCAAAAAAATAAACTTAATTGAATCAACTATGCATGTCCTTGATCTCCTTACTACTTGATATCTTTTACATTCTAGTAATTATACGTTCAATCGTTTTTTCTTCGTTCGTTTTGTACATATTATATGAATGTAGACGCTCACTAAGAACGCGTTTTCCATATTCCTACGGGGTTGTAATATATAATGGGAAAACGGTGCACTCACTGACTCGCCATGATATCTCCAAATCTATTCATCTGATTGGGTTATAATTTAGGATTAACATTCCTTTAGTGACGCAGATGCTCACTGTGAACGGGTTTACCTATATTCCTAAGGCATCGACATATATGAGCGAAAGACGGTCACTCACTGTTTCGCCATGATATCTCCAAATTCATTCGCCTGATTGGCTTATAATTTTGGATTAACATTCCTGTAGCGACGCAGATGCTCACTGTAAACGGGATTACCTATTCCTAATAGAGGCTCAGTGAGAACAATGTTTCCGTTATTTCTACTCGATCACAATATATAAGGGTAAAACGATCTCTCACTGACCCATTATGATATCTCCAAAAATATTTGCCTGATTAACTTTATATTTGACAAACAGGTTCATCATGAGATGGTCTCCAACAATAATCACAATTAAGATACTTTCAAAATATCTATTTAGCAATGTTAACTATCAATATTAATATTATCACCGTCAATTTGTATAATTGTGACATTTTTTATTTTCGTTGTTGGTTTAACATTGCTACTGTTTTTGTTATGTTTAATTTAAATTATTATTAAGTTGACATCACTACCATTATATTTAATTATTGCGGTAGAATTATCTGCGAAAAAGATCGATGGTTAAGCGTATTTTCGTGGAAAATCATTTATATACACGAGGAACAATATAGAACTGGGAATACTACCTTGTGGTATTCTGAGCGTTATTTCTTTTATCGCTGATTTATATGTCGTTTGAATTTTTGTCTGTCTTTAAAATATGATCTGAATGTAAATGAAGCTCCATGAATAGCAAAAGCTTGAAGTTTTACTAAAAGACAGTAATGGTCTACATGATGGAATGCTTTAGTCAAATCAAAAATAAACATTAATCGAAAGATAGAAAGTTTAAAATACTTTAAACGTGAAGAAATTAATGGGATTATGGAATACTAGTAATACGTAACAAGGTTAAAAGATGCGATCAAATATTACTCAATAAATTAAAATTTTACTGGTTATTTATTGAGTTTGCACGTTTTCTGATGTGTCAGGGTTAATTGATTTAACGAACCCCAGTTAAATTATATATATATATATATATATATATATATATATATATATATATCAGCAATTATTTTTATTGTTAATAATAAATTGATTGTTTTTTTATTTACCAATAAGAGGTTTCGATTTGTTATTAAATAATAACGAGTACATTTTTAGAGTAAGCAAAGAGTAATATTTATTTAATTGTGAAGATAAAGATATTCCATTCACGTTGGAAAAAGATTACAGTCAAGTGACGGTACCATATCCTTTTCATTATATTTTCCATGACCATGCAAACTGTGTTTGGCTTAGACAACATCACATATCTTCAAAATCATTATTTATTTAAATAGACTCAAAAGCACTTTTGAATCGTCAGTAGTCTGTTCGTTGGTAACAACTATACCACCGCTTCGGTAAGTTGAATCTGCTGAGAAGAAACCGGCAAGAAACTCAACGGTTACTCTTTTAAAGTTATGTATGTTACAATGAGTAATGTTTTGCATGTGTGCAACTGGAATTAAGTCTAAACATTTTTATCGCTCCTATAATCTTCAACATTATAATATGCCTTTTGTATCATTATGTTTTGGACAACTATATGGAGTCAAACCCAGTGATTCAGGTATCTTATTAAAAAAGCGTATGATCAACCCGACAAATGATTTCTCAACCATCTTCACTCTAAAATATGTGATTACAGGTTTGTTTTTATTTCTGGTATTAAAATTGTGTATTTCACTTTTTTGCTGTACAAGTGAATATTATCACGGATATGTAAGTAAGTACTAGTAAGTATCAGCCCATTAACGTCCCACTACTGGGCACAGGCCTCCTCACTCCCAGGAGCGAGAGTTTTTATAGCTTAGACCCACCACGCTGCGGATTGGCAGGCATAGTACACAAGTGTGCACTCTCTATTCCTTCACTCTCATAGTTCGATGTGACGGGAATCCGACATAACCGGACAGAGATTAGGCGTAAGACCGACGGTTTAACGTGCTCTCCGAGGGCACGGGGGTGGATCTCACCGCCAACTTCCCAACTTCGGGCAAATATTGAAAAAATCTCAATATTGGCTCGACCCGGGACTTGAACTCAGGACCTCATGTCTCTAGCCGAACATGCTAACCACTAGACCAATGAGGCAGTACATGATGTATTGCCATTAATTTGGGCTGCAGGAATTTGAACTGAGAACTGCTGCTACCGAAGCGAGTACACATAACTTTACATCCGGGATTCACGCTGCTTTAAAATATTAGACTCCGAATTATATTTATTTTTAGTTCTTTCTAAAATTCTGTCATAAAACAGTTATAACAAAATTTAATGGATCTATATAAATAATAATTCCGATGGAATGGACATTTACTCAATAAAATTTAACAACTGACAGATATTGTATTTATAACGAGTCCACTATGAATTTGTTATAAGAATTAGAGAAGATCCTGATTTGCCTCAGAAGGAAGCATCAAGGTTTTGTCGAGATATTCTTTTATATAATTCAGTTATAATGAAAGAATTACGTTATTCATGACATTGAAAAGGTATGAGCTTTTGAATTAGCTACGTAAATTTTATTTCAAATTTTAAAATCCAAATGGTGGAAAAGCTGTGAATCAATTACGACAATACTTTAACGTAATAAATACAAAAGACACCTTATCCCTTAAGAAACCAGAAATTTCATTCATTACATGACCAATGTCGCGATCATTTACTAGTTTACACACAAATAGAAAGTCGAAATTTGCAAATGCAAATTTTATTATTAAATATAAGATTCTCCTCAAATAGTCATTGAACATTTCTAACGTAAAGATTAACGAAATGTTTTCAATAAAAAAAATTATGTAATATTATAAAAGAGAAAGGTAAAATTATACAAATTACACCATCAACATATTCATTTATTAGCAAAGGCTCCGCTTAGGATTGAAAAGACGATGTATCTATAAAGATAACATCATAAGAACTCTCAAATATGGACGAGGGGTCATTTGAAGGTCACTAAATACGTTTCAAGGAACAGTTCTCCGATAATATAAAACCTTTATTAAAAGAAAGCCTAAAAATCATTCTGTAATTTGAAATATTTTAGAGAAGACGAAAAAGCTTATAAATAAATGAATTGAACTAACATAAATAGAAATGACATTGTAATGTTGATAATAAACAAATATTATAAGAACAATTAAACTCAATTACGCCATGTGTTGTATGAAAACGCCACCATAACGATCCGTGTACTAAAGCACAGCGTCTATCCAATTGCAACATGGTGTACGTCAGGGAGATGTTATCTCCCCGAAGCTATTTACTACGTCGTTGGAACACACCTTCAAGTTTTTGGACTGGAACGGATTCGGCATCTATATCAGCAGAACAAGTACCTACGTATGATAGTAGGAGCTCCGAGGTACGTCTGAAATGACGTCATCCACCGTGACACCAGGACGCCCACCGTGGAGGTGTTCGTCCGAAACTTGGCGAGGAGTATGTTCCGCCACGCGGACAAGTCCCCACACATACACCTCCACGGCATTGCTAGCCAGCACCCAAGAGCAGGAAACACTTGGCGTCCTGCCTCGTGAGCTTCTGCTGTCACCGCCTCCTGATGTAGGCGATGATGACGGCGACGACGACGCAATATCAGTGGCAATACCCGGACTTGACCATTGAATTAATTGACCTAGATGGACCCGCTAGCGTAGCCAGCAGGAACCAGCCCGTATGATTGCGAGCAAAACAAAATACCAGGCATCAAATTGATGTCTGAGGAAGATGCCTGGGTAAGGAGGCACTGCCTCGAGGCCCGCAATCCTAAACTTAAGTTGAGAAGATCCCAGGACAAGGCATCTATATCAACGGCGAGTACATCACTCACGTGTTTGCCAATGATATAGTCGTAATGAAAGAGACTCTGAGAGATCTCAATACAATGCTCGATGACATCTGCAGTTTCTCAACAGGTGGATCTTAAAATGAACATGGATAAGACAAAAGTCATGTCGAACATCCATGTTTCGTCCCACCCGGTCACTGTTCAGAACTTAGCATTCGAAGTTGTAGACGAGTACATCTACTTGGAATACACAATCCAATTAGGTAGGTCTAACTTCGAAAACTAGATCAACCGCCGAATCTAACTCGGATGGGCAGCGTTAGGAAAACTACGGGACATCTTTTCATCCATAACTCCTCAATGCCTGGAGACTGTGGTCTTCGAACAGTGCGTGTTGCCAGCGATTACATATGGTTCCGAGACATGGCCGCTGACTGTAAGAAGACTCAGAGTCACTTAACGGGCAATGGTGACGGCTATGCTCGGGGTTTCCTTACGTGATGAAATTAAATATGAGAAGATCCATAGGATAACTAAAGTCACCGACGTAGCCTACCAAATTGCAAAGCTGAAGTGGCAATGGGCAGAGCACATAGTTCACAGAGCCGATGGACGTTGAAGCCCGAAGCTGCTAGAAAGGCGGGCTCGCACCGGAAATGCAGCGTCGGCAGACTCCCCACCAGATGGACCGATGACATCAGGCGGGTTGCTAGCAGCCGCTGGATACAGGTGGCGCAAGATCAGACACATTGAAATTCATTAAGAGAGATCTTTATCCAGCAGTGGACGTCCAAAGGTTGAGAACACGACGACGAGCTTTCAATAAACCGTTAGAGCTTTTATGCGAGCTTTCAATAGATGGTAAAAGATATATGAATTTAACATCAAACGTTATCAATAACAACTTTATAAAGTATTTGAACTTCATAAGATAAATAATAAAGTGATTTTTCTACGATTTGAATAAGATATACATAAGGGGAGTGTATACTATTAATAGTACCAAAAATTCCCATCGGTGACTACCTCATTGATCTTATGGTCAGCTTGTTTGCCTACAGACAATAGGTGTTGGGTTCCAGTCCCGGGTAGGGCGTCATTGAGTTTTCTTTTAAGAAATTGTCAAGTATTTGCCCTTTTGTGTTATTGTCGGTGTGCTTCACCCATGAGAGAGCAGAAATTGAGAGTGCACTCATGTACTATACCTGTCAACCCTCAGTGGAGCAGCTCAGTGAGTCTATGCTCTAAAAACCTTCTCTCCTATGAGCAAAGAGGCCTGTGCCCAGCAGAAGGACGTTAATAGACCATTCTTTTATCCATCTGGGTCTGTCTTGACTTCTAATTAGAGCAATACACGTAGGACTTTTATTAAGTTTACGATCAGCTCTGTAATATCACCATCAGTTGTAATTTGTAATTTATTTTTATTAACGTCAATCTGCTGGCTTTAGGCATCGTCATAGGAGAGAGGTCAAGCTACACATTCCTCAGAAATGCTTCCTCACGATGTTTTCCTTCAGCGTAAAGCCCAATGATGGATTGAAAAGAACATTCAAGCTTCTATTTCTAAAGAGAATATTTTAGTTTTAATAAAGCTTTGAAAGGGAAGTGAATGAAAGTGAATGTAAATAAAACGAAAATTATGCTTTTTGAAAGAGATGAATCTATGATGAATGGCAATATTTTGATTGATGGGGAACAAGTGGAAGAGGTGAAAGAATTTGTATACTTGGGATCTAATTTTACAAAAGATGGGAATATGGTAAATGGTGCCCTGCGCGCGTTTATGAATAGCCAGAGAGAGTCTCAACGGGCCAGACTGGCTGTGCATGCAGGAGTGTTGGTGCCAACACTTATGTATGGTAGTGAAAGTTGGGTATGGCAGAAGATTCACAAAAGTAAAATAAATGCGGTAGAGATGAGAGGAGTAGAAGTGACAGGACCAAATCTAGGACATTTTAAATAAGGGCCAAGTCAAGAGCATTTTGAACCGACGAACTTGTATGAATGGTTTTAAGACACTGAAAGAAGCCAAGGAGATATGCAAGGATCGTGGTAAGTGGAAGGACGTGGTCTCTGCCTACCCCTATGGGAATGAGGCGTGATGCTATGTATGTATATTTTAGTTCATTTCATTTGATATATATACAGGTAAGTAGGCAGTAAGCAGCCTTTTAAAGTACTTCCTTATATAAAATTTGTATATATATATAAAGTGCGATGTGAAGGAAATTGACCTAACATAAATAAAATAAACTGAAATGACTTTGTAATGTTGATAATAAACAATTATTATAAGGACAATTAAATTTCTACGCCATGGCCAAAGCTTTTACGCGAGCTTTCAATAATTGTTGATAGATAAATAATTCATTATTACAATATTTGAAAATATGTATATATCTGAGTGTAATGTTTTCCATTTACTTTAAAACGGATGTAGGAAGTAAATAAATCCTCGAAATTCAATTTAAATACAGTAGCAAATTTATAATCATGCAAATTATAAACATAAACGTGATAATCTATGGAAAAACAATTAAAGAATTTCAAATACCTTCAAGTTATCAAAGCCTTCGTGATGATTGAACGTGGGAATTCAGATCAAGAATTCTTTTAATGGTTATCGAGTTCTGATTCATGATTGATAGTTTAATATCGCGTGACCTCTATGGAAATGTGTATCGCTATAGGTGATAGTTGATGGTTCCAGGTTTAATATTTTAAAGTTCAAAGCAATCCACTAAAACCCAACGTTTGTTGAGGTATTCGTTTCTGGTTTACCGGATGAAACCGGCTCACAGATGTTCTATAAGGGGAGAAGTTGTAAATACCAAAAGAGTCTTCTGGTTCTTACTTCCCTCCGTCGGGACTAGAATGATTTGACCGCATTCACTATCTTCCTTTGTCGTGTCTTTTTTAGCGAGGTAGTCTCACAAAAGGAGGTATCTATATAATACCTGCCAATCTATATACCTGTTGCTGTGGTTCTCATGCAAGACATTTTGTTGCCGAGTGTTGTGTCTATAGGGGCACCGTATTCGTGACAGATGGCCGATTATTCACATCCTACAATCTGGAACAGGTATTTGCTGGAAGATCTTTTCGTCCAATATCCCTCAGTTCCTGAAGACAAAGTTCTTCGAACAGTGCCTGTTGCCAGTGATGACCTACGGTTCTGGATCGTGGTCGCTGAATATGTGTTTCATACGAAAGCTCAGAGTTACTCAGCGGGCAATGGAGAGGGCCATGCTTGGAGTTTATCTACGTGGTCAAATCAGAAATGAGGAGATTCGTAGCAGAACCAAAGTCACCGATATAGCACTACAAACCGCGAACCTGAAGTGGCAATGGGCGGGGTACATAGTCTGACGGACCGATGGACGTTGGGGCTTGAAGGTGCTGGAGTGGCGACCCCGCACCGAGTGACGCAAAAAATAAATAAAAATAAAAATCGCGCCTTGTGGGCATCATTTCGTGAGACCTGTGTCCAGCAGTGGATGCCCGTCGGTTGAAGCGATGCCAGCGACGATGATTTGCCGAAGCAACCATAACTGGTAAGCACCCGTACCAATCTGTGGGTAAGTGTTCAGTGCCCTTTGCCCAGCCATTTCTCCAGATGAAGGCGAATACACCATGGCCCCGTCGACTACTGGAGACTCGAGGTCTTCCGTCCATCTTTGGGTCAAGGCTTTGTTGGCCAGAATCCTGATCCTCCTAACCTCGTCGGCGTCTGGTAATTATCCTCTAGTTCTCGTGGCTACTCTGTGCTGGTAAGCAGCCGCGAGGACTTCCGCCCTCCGCTTCCATGGGCTCTAATCGTGATTATTCTTTGAGCCCGCTGTAACAGAATTTTATTCGCTGCACTTAGAGCATTGATTTACACGAGTTCTCCATACAGTACCATGCTCGCTATAATTCCAGCATATAACCTTCTGCAAGGTGATACTGGTCCTTCCACGTTAGGTAGCGACCATCCTTACGAACCATAGACTGTTTGTTAATCAATCGTTAACGCAATTGATGTTTAGATTTCTTAATAGTAAATATATATAGTAAGGAAACTTAGATGCTTGATTTTTGATGAAGGACTCCTCCTTGGGAAGAATAAATCAAGCATCTAGACCCAAAGTAGCAGCAGACTCATATTATCCCAGAATACTCCTAGGATATCTCCATATTCTGGGATATTGTGAGTCTATGCTCTTGTAAGCCATCTTTCTTATGAGTGAGGACGCCTGTGATTAGCTTAGCTTACTTAGCTTTTTTAAGATAACAAACAAGCTAACAGTATCACTGAAGTAATAGTTGAACAATTTTATTGATTATGTTAATAAATAATTCATTTTTATTAGTAAAGTTTCCAGACATAAGATTGTCAAGTAAAGTTCACACTTCGATTTGGTTAAATGAAATTATTATAAGTGCATTTCAATATGAACCTTATTCATAAGGAATACAGTTGATAATTACATTTTACATACATACATAGCATCACGCCTCATTCCCATAGGGGTAGGCAGAGACAACATCCTTCCACTTGCCACGATCCTTGCATATCTCCTTCGCTTCTTTCAATCTCATTAAACCTTTCATACAAGTTCGTCGGTTTAGAGTACTCTTGACCTGGCCGTTATTTAAAATGTCCTGGATTTGGTCCAGGAACGTTCGCCTTGGTCTTCCCCTTCCAACTTTCGCATTCACTCTTGACTCATAAATCCTTTTTGTCAGTCTCCTTTCATTCATTCTCTCTACATGCCCAAACCATCTAAGCATACCTTTCTCAATTTTAGTCACTACGTCTTCTTTTATACCACAACGTTCTCTTATCACACTATTTCTTACTCTGTCACTCAGTTTTAATCCACTCATGCTTCTCAACGCTCTCATCTCTACCGCATTTATTTTACTTTTGTGATTCTTCTGCCATACCCAACTTTCACTACCATACATAAGTGTTGGCACCAACACTCCAGCATGCACTGCCAGTCTAGCCCTTTGAGACACCATCTGGCTATTCATAAAAGCATGCAGAGCACCATTTACCATATTCCCTGCATTCACTCTCCTTTCGATATCACTTTCACATGTTCCATCTTTTGTAAATTTAGATCCCAAGTATACAAATTCTTTCACCTCTTCCACTTGTTCCCCATCTATCAAAATATTGCCATTCATCATAGATTCATCTCGTTCAAAAAGCATAACTTTCGTTTTGTTTACATTCACTTTCATTCCTTTCCCTTTCAAAGCTTCATTCATAATATTTAGCATCTCCTGAAGCTCGTTAGCGGATGACGCAAGTATTACTTGATCATCAGCGTAGAGTAAACATTTGATGAGTAATTCATTCATTCTTAACCCATACATACTTTCTTTTAAATCTGTCAAACATTTATCCATGAAAAGGTTGAACAGCCATGGTGACGCAACACATCCCTGTCGAACACCTCTTTCGACAGGAAACCACTCCGTGTACGCTCCGTTTATTCTGACACAGGCACTAGAACCCTCATAGAGAGACTTCAATGCTTGGATCAGACAACCGCTCACCCCATACGTAGATAACGTTGACCACAGCTCATTCCTGTAAAATGTATTAAATGTATTGCATTAAAAATGTATTGCAGGGGATTATAAACTTTATAACTTATAGAAAAGGTGAACTTTTCTTTATAACGTGATGAACTTAGGAAGGTTAGAACCTTCGTTTTGGAATTTAGTATTTGAAGATCATCACGATATTTTATATGTTTCCTTTATAATCTATTTCTTAATTAAAATTCTCCAGCGTCGTTGTCTTATATTGCTTAAAACACTATTTCTCGTGACTTTGTCTTCATGGAAAAGTATGTTTGGGCAGCATTTTTAATTATGTAGGCTTTTTATCTAACAAATTTGATTTAAAATGGTTCAGAAGAAGATCATTTATAATATTAGTAAAGATTGATATTTTACACCCTTGAGAGTAAAGCTTCTCTTTGAATGTTATATTTATTTATATCGAATAAACAGCATAAATAATAAGTTTCAAGCTGCTAACTTAAAAAATGACGATACCACCAACCAACTTGTAAAACCTTTTTTCGCATTAAAACGTAGCCTATGTCCTTTCTGTTTCATTTTAATCGCTTCATAAATTATGGCGTAAAAGCAACAGATAGACAGACTTAGGAATATGAAAAAATATTCGATTAATAATCGAACATAGTTTGATAGATGGGAAACAAGTAGAAGAGGTAAAAAAAGAACATGTGAAAGTGATATTGAAAGGAGAGTGAATGCAGGGAATATGGTAAATGGTGCTCTGAACACCTTTATAAATAACCAGATGGTGCCTCAAAGGGCCAGCCTGCTGTGCATAGAGGAGTGTTGGGGCAAACACTTATGTATGGTAGTGAAAGTTGGGTATGGCAGAAGTATATCAAAAGTCAAATAAATGCGGTAGAGATGAGAGCGTTGAGAAGTATGTGTGGATTAAAACTGAGTGACCGAGTAAGAAATAGTGTCATAAGAGAACATTGTGGTATAAAAGAAGATGTAGTGACTAAAATTGAGAAAGGTATGCTTGGATGGTTTGGGCATGTAGAGAGAATGAATGAAAGAGACTAACAAAAAGGATTAATGAGTCAAGAGTGAATGCGAAAGTTGAGAGGGGAAAACCAAGGCGATCGTTCCTGGACCAAATCCAGGACATTTTAAATAACGGCCAGGTCATGAGTACTCTAAACCGACGAACTTGAATGAAAGGTTTAATGAGAATGAAAGAAGCGAAGAAGATATGCAAAGATCGTGGCAAGTGGAAGGACTTGGTCTTTGCCTACCTCTAAGGGAATGAGGTGTGATGCTGTGTATGTATGAAGGTACAATTTAAGGCATTTATTGATAAATTTTACTATTATTTCGCTGAATTAGGTACATGAGAAGCAGAGGGAGGACACTGTGGACGTTTTCCTACATCGCAGAAGCGTAGGAGGTAGGAGGCGTAGATCTACGCTTCTCCTAGCTTCTCCCTAAGTTTCCCAATCGAACTCTGGTGCTACACTGAAAGATGGCGATGAGAAGTGATGTAATGTATGCATGTATGGACTAATAGGAGCATCAATGAAAAATATAACAGAAGTGAGGAAAATATATTAAAATAAATCGACCTTAGCCTTAATCCACGAATACCGACATTTACAATTTAAAAAAAAATGTCTAAATTTAGTTATTTATCTTGTAAAATATTGCAATAACAGGGTATGTATTAGTATATACGTGTAAAGTAATTAAAAGTACAACACAATGTTTCCAAACACAGGTTGCAAGTTGGATTCCTCTTAGTTGAATTGACGCTATGTCAAAACATTCCAAGGGAAAGGTAAATATTTCACGTACTTATTTGAAATGAATCATAATTCCAAGTTTTTTTTATTTTCCTAATGTGTCCTAATTTATACAACGCTGGAAAGCAAAGACGTAGTAACCAGCAAGCCTAAAACTATTCCTAACTTCCAAATATATCGACAGTTTACACTATTTTTAGTATTCCTACAACTTTAATTAGGTAACAGTTTTTTTGGGTATTTGTTGAGGGAAGGGAAGGGATTATTGATAGCTTTACTTTCAAGAAATATCGATCTACGAACACCAAATCCAAAACGAGCGTGGTTTTCACTAAATTAAAAAATCACACTATTTGATGTTTAACTCGAAAAATATTGACTCTAGAAAAAAATTGATAATAACAAAAATTATAGGAAATTTGATTCCAAACAACTTTGGTTATTACCGTTTTTGAGATAAAGTTGAAAATAGCTGAGTTATTGAATAACCAAGAAAAGGTAGTTGAAATAATTAAGAGATTAAACCCACGGATGGTTAACGATGGGTTCACGTAACGTTTGAACTATCAAAGATTACGTTATCAATGACAACATATAATAAGAAAGTCTGTTTGTGTGTTTTTTTATCCTAAATCTAATCAAAGAGGCATGTATTATTTAGGTTACATGTCAAAGTGAGTGGTTCAGCGGAACATAACGCATCTCTTGCAATAATTACAACATTCTTGGTATTGTATGCGTGAATTGGAAATATTTAGGTCCCTTCACTGTTTTGAAATGATTCAAAGTAAAATTTAACACACCATATACTTCGTGTATCTAAATCTATAAATACTGATCATCCAGTGGTCAAAATTCGACCGTAATAAGTTTCTATTATCAAAGACTTTCATCACAAAAAGTGACGTCATCACCACACCTAAACCGGTTACGATAATTATTTTGTTATTCTATTTGTTATAGTCAGAAGAAGGTTCGTATGAAAGAAAAAATTAACAAAGATACATAAAATATTCGCTATTTTAAGTGTGACTTTTCAAATGTAACCTCCTTAAGGCTTGTAACAATATAAACTTTATAATATAAAGTCCTTAGGTCTTTTAACAATATAAACTTTATAATATAAAGACCTTAGGTCTTTTAACAATATAAACTTTTGTAATATAAAGTCCTAAGGTATTTTGACAATATACACTTTTGTAATATAAAGTCTTCAGGTCTTTTAACAATATAATGTTTATAATATAAAGTCCTTAGGTCTTTTAACAATATAAACTTTTGTAATATAATTTCCTTATGTCTTTTGACAATATAAACTTTATAATATAAATTCTTTAGGTCTTTTAATATTATAAACTTTATAATATAAAGTCCTTAGGTATTTTGACCATTTAAACTTTGTAATATAAAGTCCTTAGGTCTTTTAACAATATAAACTTTTGTAATATAAAGTCCTTAGTGCTTTTTACAATATAAACTATGTAATATAAAGTCCTTAGGTCTTTTGACAACATAAACTTTATAATTTACAGTCCTTAGGTCTTTTAACAATATAAACTTTGGTAATTTAAAGTCTTTAGGTCTTTTAATATCATAAACTTTATATTATAAAGTCCTTAGGACTTGTAACAATATAAATTTTGTAATATAAAATCCTTAGGTCTTTTGACAATATAAACTTTATAATTTACAGACTTTAAGTCTTTTGACAATATAAACTTTATAATGTAAAGTCCTTAGGTCTTTTAACAATATAAAATTTTGTAATATAAAGTCCTTCGTGCTTTTGACAACATTAACATTATAATATGAAGTCCATAGGTATTTTAACAATATAAACTTTTGTTAATATAAAGTCGTTAAGTTTTTTTAACAATTTAATCTTTGTAATATAAGCTCCTAGTGGTTATGACAATATAAACTTTTCTATTGAAACCTCCTTAGTAATTTTGACAATATAATCTTTTCTAATGTAACCTCTTTAGCGTTTGCTTTTACAATGTTGGTAATATTAACCCCCAATAAATTGTACAATTTTTCAAGCCAGAGTTGGTCGTTAGTATATATATTAAACGAATTATTTCGATGTGTAAATCACAGACAGATAAACGAAATTTGTTTATTTTTATCTTTGTCGACATAAGCAATTAAGAAAAAAATTATATAATAGCGCTTCCAAATGGGTAAGATGCGATTAATTTGTTACTTGTATAGTATTATAAATTAAACTATGAACCTTGACTGTAAATACATTTGATATGCAGCTTAAGGTATAAGCTTTTAGTTTTTAAGAATTAAATATTTACTTCATAGATCACAAAAAAGATAGATTGTCAATCTATATTTTCGGTAACTGTATAAAAATATAACTTAAATTTGTTTCTTTATTTTGCCTTAAGATTTTTTTTAATTTTTTCACTTTTTATCTAGTCTTTCGCTAGAAACATATATGTATAATTATATATATAAGGTGATAGGAGACCGCTCCCGAAAACGAAGACAGACGATAGTATTTATGACACCTTTGACGATGGGACGCAAAGAATCGATCCTGATAAAAAAAATTATATACATTACTTTATAAAACCAACAATGAAACACAATCAGCGGCTAAATTGAGAAAACGTGCGTTGACCCGTGCGTTCAAAGCCGCAGCACGACGGTTTTCCTCACTATTTTCTGTTTTCGCTTTCGGGAGCGGTCTCTTACCACTTTGTGTAAGAGGAGATAAATTATGCTGAACCTTTGTGTGAAATATTTATATAATGTTGTAAGCATTCAATTTAATCTATACATGCAAAACTCTAATTTTAACTGTCTTGTAAAAAAAATCTGAAGCTTGTATCAAACTGACATTGATTACAATCACAATCACTCTACATCTATTAACAAAAAACAATGGAACCATGACCTATAGTTTGCGTGTGGTACCATTATTTAGCCACATTTAATGATATATTATTGTTTTGAATAAATTGTTATTGAGAAATCAAATATAACCTAATTTGGTTAATTTAATAGTTTTTCTATACCTCAGAGGAAATATAAAAACGACCTTAATAACAATGCGTGTTTGTGTTTAAGCTAGATTTAAGTAAAGTTTATTAAGCTCAACTATTCATTTAACTCAATAATATCAGTAGATACAGGCTTTTACAGAACTTACATAATACATGATATAAACAATAATAACCTTAGATTGTCCGGACACGCTTAATGGGCCCACGATTTTAAAAGGAAATAATCGTCGCTTACCCCACCCGGCACGGACGTTTTTGCGTCGATTGTCCCGCGGGTTGAATGACGCTAAAGAGGTTTTGGGACTTAAATGTTCATGAAAGACTACCAAAAATTAAGACTGGTGTAGTGTTATGTTGGGCTAAACTTTGATATAGTGAAAAAAGCCTTTTTGTATTCATAGGCTCATATCATAAAAATTGAAACTTACCTCAAGGGTTTTCATTGTTATTCACATTACTAATAAACACTCACAGTTTATAAATTACCACAAAAATACTTCACGTCCTTCGACGCGACTATTCTTTCTATTGTCTGGTGTTATCTCTAGGACATAACACCAGACAATAGATATTTTATTACGACAGTTACCGAGAAGTGAAATAAATAATACACATTGTGACTTAAAAAGAAAGAGATGCTTATATTTTTGTTACGCGTTGAAACAGAACTATCGTATCATGTCATCTAGTAGTTGACACGGGCAATCTGCTTCAAATCAACCTTTAAACAATCTTCGCACCATAATTTATACCTATAATAAAAAACACAAATAATCACCAATAAACACTCACAGTTTAATCACAAAAAAAGCTAAGGACATTCGACGCGACACACGCACCGTAAGTAACGGTCACTCTGTAATTGATTTATTTTGTGTGTTTTCTGTTGTCTGTTGTTATCTCTACGAAGATTTTGTTACGACAGTTACCGAGAATTGAAATAGATAATACATATTATAATGATTAGATATCTTACAATTTCATTTATCTGTTAGAATAGTAGCAATTAAGCTATTAATTATATAAAAGCGGTTGTAGCGGTTTCACATCAAAACTACTGAACTGATTTAAATGAAATTTGGTACACAGATAGTCTATAGCCTGAGAAAGGATATAGGCTAAGTTTTAGAGCGATAAAGGGTTTTAAGGTAGCAGAAGTATCGTCATTATTAGACTTAGAAACTTGGAATTTGTTGGACTATTGATTCGATATAAATAACTATGACATTCAAAGTTTGTAAAAGTTTTACTCACAAGGGTGTAACATAATCCTTACTAATATTATAAGTACGAAGGTATTTCTGTCTGTCCGTTTATCTGTCATGCAATTACGCGAAAGTATTTCTGGCTCTCTTTATGTCTGTCACGATTTCACGTCAAAATTACCGATTGATTTACAAGAAATTTGGTTCACAAATAGTCTAGATCAGTGACTCTTAAACTTTTTAGGTCCGTTACTCTTATAACCTAACTATGATCATTGATTTTACGCCACCGAATGATAAACAAACAATAAGTGTTAATAACAATACGTAGACTTTATTAAACAGAAAAGCACATGAGAAATTGAGATATTTTTACATTAAACCACATTTATAAACTAGGTTTCACTCAATAAATTTATAATAAACTAAATGAAGAGTGATATCACAATCGCCAGTTAAAAGGTACCCCCGTAAAAAACAAGTTTTTCCCCCCGCGAGGGTAATTGCCCTGTCCATTGCCACTTCAGCTTTGAAATTCGGTAGGCTACGTCGGTAAATTTAGTTCTCCTACGGATCTCCTCATTTCTGATTTGATCACGTAGGAAAACCTCGAGCATAGCCATCTCCATTGTCCGCTGAGTGACTGAGTCTTCTTACGAGCCCCGTAGTCAGGGGCCAAGTTTCGGAACCACATGTAATTGCTGGAAACACGCACTGTTCGAAGTCTTTAGTTAGACAATGGGCAGGGGACATAGTTCGCAGAACCGATGGACGTTGGGGTCCGAAGGTGCTAGAGTGCCGGCCTCGCACCGGAAAACGCAGCGTCGGCAGACCCCCCACCAGATGGACCGATGACATCAGGCGGGCAGCCGCTGGATACAAGTAGCGCAAAATCGGGCCCATTGGAATTCATTAAAAGAGACCTTTGTCCAGCAGTGGACGTCCATCGGTTGAGACGACGACCACGAGGGTAATAACCTCCAGATTAGGAACCCAAGGTCTAGATCCTCAGAAAGGACAATAAGCTATTAATAGAGAAACTCTGCACTGCAAATCGCTCATTACGGTATTTATACACATCTTATTTATTAAATAATTAGTCAAAACTATTAAAAATTCTTCCCAAAACAATTATTTCTCATCCGCTTTCTCCTCTGCATTGCGCTACACAACAAAGTGACCAATTAATACATGTGAATACTTTATGAAAGTACTCGAGCGAGTTCAGTTTATTGCATTGACTTGTTTATTAATTGATGCCACTTGTTTATTTTGGACTTGCCTCTTACATTTTGTAGGTCAAATGTCTAAACGTTATTTTGTAAGGTCAAAGAAATAGATTTCCCGTATTTTTATATAAGTTATTTGCGTAAAAGTAAGTAAGTAAGTAGCAGCCCATTAACGTCCCACTGCTGGGCACAGGCCTCCTCACTCCGGGGAGCGAGGGTTTTTAGATCATAGACCCACCACGCTGCTCCACTGCGGATTGGCAGGCTTAGTACACAAGTGCACTCTCTATTCCTTCACTCTCATAGTCCGATGTGACGGGAATCCGACACGACCGGAGAGAGATCAGGAGTTATTTATTAGCGTATATACAATAAATATACGTCTATTTATTTAACAGTTATCTTCTCACTCCTTTCTATGACAGTCACCTTAACTCTAGAATTGTCTAATAGAGTGATAAGACCACCTAATTTCATACTAACAGTATTGAATGCTGAGGAATTGTATATTTTCTTTATATCGTGGCGTTCCATAATGCATATTATCTGTTTATCTTTATGCTAGAAAAAGACTTCGGTAAGAGAAGAGAGAGATTTAATTTCTAACTCTTTTAGATAGGAAGTACTTGGGACCAATCTTCCTCTACCACCCTAATCACTTCATTGGTAACAAATCTACCAACGGTTCTGAAAGTTATACATACCGCTGAGAAGAAACTGGAATTATGAATATCCAGATGGTGTCTCAAAGGGCCAGACTGGCTGTGCATGAAGGAGTGTTGGTGCCAACACTTATGTATGGTAGTGATAGTTGGGTATGGCAGAAGAATCACAAAAGTAAAATAAATGCGGTAGAGATGAGAGCGTTGAGAAGCATGAGTGGATTAAAACTGAGTGACAGAGTGAGAAATAGTGTGATAAGAGAACGTTGTGGTATAAAAGAAGACGTAGTGACTAAAATTGAGAAAGGTATGCTTAGATGGTTTGGGCATGTAGAGAGAATGAATGAAAGGAGACTGACAAAAAGGATTTATGAGTCAAGAGTGAATGCGAAAGTTGGAAGGGGAAGACCAAGGCAAACGTTCCTGGACCAAATCCAGGGCATTTTGAATAAGGGCCAGGTCAAGAGTACTCTAAACCGACGAACTTGTATGAAAGGTTTAATGAGAATTAAAGAAGCGAAGGAGATATGCAAGGATCGTGGCGAATGAAAGGACGTGGTCTCTGCCTACCCCTATGGGAATGGGGCGTGATGCTTTATAGGTTTAATGAATTTTATTCTCAACATGCACTTAGTTATGAACTTTAAGCGGTTATAGAGTGTTTTTTACCAATTTTATAAAATTATATTATCTGGTAAACTGTTATACAATAGTTCTGCTACAAATTTTATACTTTTGTATATATGATAAGGCGAACTGGTTTTCTCCGTAACATAACGTAAGAAATTCAAATTTGTTTTCTTTCAACGGATGTTGCTATAACAGTCAATATCTAAGCTAATGTATTATATTTACGTGTTGAAATGAATTTTATAATAACAATAAAACAAAGCACAGCGAGTTTAATCATAATTTCTTCACTTGAACGCATTTTTTTATGATAAATTTGGAGCGGTAAAAGGTTAGTAATGTGGTCATTATGAATTGCGGCTAGCCTTTCGTACTAGCGTAAATAATAAGAACGAATTAAATTTTTAACACATTTCCATTAATTTTAAATGTATTTTTGTATGTGTGTACAATTTCAATGTAAAATGGGAAGTAGCAGCCCATTAACGTCCCACTGCAAACATAGGCATCCTCTATCATTTTTTTTTTATTGCTGACAGATTAGCGCTTGACTGTGATCTCACCTGATGGTAAGTGACGATACAGTCTAAGATGGAAACGCGCTAATCTGTTAAGAGGCGATATACCCCTTACGGTTTCTACACAGCATCGTACCGGAACACAAATCTCTTTGTTTGGCGGTACGTTTTTGCTGGTAGGGTGGTAACTAGCCACGGCCGAAGCCTCCCACCAGTCCAGACTCAGACAAATTAGAAAATACAATTTCCTAAATTCGTCCTACCGGGGATCGAACCCGGGACCTCCGCTAGCAAAGCGAATACTCGCACCACTGCGCCAGCGAGGTCGTCAATTCATATGAAGAAGAAGAAAAAGAAAAAGAATGTTTTTAGAGCATTGACCCACTATGCTGTTCCACTGCAAGTTGGCAACCATAGTACGCAAATGTACCCTCTATTCCTTCATTCTCATAGTCCGTTATGACTGTAGATACATACATACATACACTTATATAAACAACACTATAGAGTACCACATCTAGCACATGAGCGTAACACAAAACCAATATTGGCTTTAGGTAACCATTTACAACTAAATGCGTAGTTATAATGACAATTTTAGCAATATAGACGTAATGAATGCTCATCCAAACGCATATAGGAAACGGCTGGTACAGAAAACCAACAATGTATAGATAGCTAAAATTGTACGTACCATCAGTAGTACGCTTCTATATGTATTCGTTTTTGGTAAGTAGAGGTTAACAGTTCTGGTGCATAAATGAGTTATATGTCATATCCATATTATTTTATTAAATATGTACTTGTGTACTGTTTGTTGACAACAATAAATTAAAAAAAAAAATGACGGAAACCCTACACGACCGGAGAGAGATCACACATAGGACCGACGGCTTAACATGCTCTTCGAGGCACGGGGGTGGGGCACACCGACAACACACAACACGGGGCTAATACTTAGAATGTCTTAATAAAAAACTCATCACCTCTCATTTAACAGGATAAGTATTAATACAGAGGTATGAATAATTAGGTTTGATTATTGTCGACAATTTTATTAACATTTAAAAAAGTAGTTGCAGTGGCTTAACTACAGCAGTTGGACATATGGTATTATGGACTTTTTTGTAGATATTAATACGTTCTATAATATTGTAGAACATTTTTTTGTCATATCATCAAAAGTTTCCACAGCGCACGCGATGACAAATTTGTTGAGATCAATTTTTTCACACCTTGAGTTACATTTATGCATTTTCATTAGGCATATTATAGTAAGTAATATTATTCTGTGAAATTGCAGCTTTATAAAGTAGTAGTTCTTTTGTGAAAAAAACGTGAAAACATTCTGTGTAAACTATCTGATGGCCTCGCTGGCGCAGTGGTGCGAGTACTCGTTTTGCTAGCGGAGGTCCCGGATTCGATCCCCGATAGGACGAATTTAGGAAATGGTATTTTCTAATTTGTCTGAGTCTGGACTGGTGGGAGACTTCAGCCGTGGCTAGTTACCAACCTACCAGCAAAAACGTACAAGTACAAGCAAAAACGTAAAACAAAGAGATTTGTGTTGCGGTACGATGATGTGTAGAAACCGTAAGGGACATATTGCCTCTTAACAGATTAGCGCGCTCATCCTGTATGGATCAGAGTGCTGAGCTACCATAGGGGAGAAAGAAAGGAAATTACATGCAGCGGAGATGCGAATGTTGAGATGGATGTGTGGAGTGACAAAATTGGATAAGATTAAGAATGAGTATATTAGAGGAAGTGTGTAGAAACCGTAAGGGACATATTGCCTCTTAACAGATTAGCGCGCTCATCCTGTTTGGATCAGAGTGCTGGACTACCAAAGGGGAGAATGAAAGGAAATTACATGCAGCGGAGATGCGAATATTGAGATGGATGTGTGGAGTGACAAAATTGGATAAGATTAAGAATGAGTATATTAGAGGAAGTGTGAAAGTAGCACCAGTGACCGAGAAGTTAAGGAGTGGAAGGTTAGCCTGGTATGGACATGTAATGAGAAGGGAGGATAGCCATGTATGTAAGAGGGTTCTAAATATGATGGTAAGCGGCAGGGCCGGGAGAGGGCGACCAAAAAAAGTGTGGATGAATTGTGTGAAAGAGGATATGTGTATTAAGGGTGTGAATGTAGAAATGACAGCGGATAGAGTGAAGTGGCGAAAGGAAACATGCTGTGCCGACCCCACCTAGTGGGATAAGGGCAAGAAACAAAAAAAAAAGGATTAGCGCGCTTCCATCTTAGACTGGATCACTTACCATCAGGTGAGATCACAGTCAAGTGCAAATCTGTCAGCAATAAAAAAAACTACACATAAGTTAAAAATATTACAGCTTGTAAATTCAAGAATTGAATATAAGAATACGGTCTATAACAGCGCTAGTGTAAAAGTTTTCAAACATCTTCAGTGTTTATAAGGTCGCTTCTGAATGCAATTACTGTTGCGTGCCAACCAATTTAATTTATACAGTATGATTAAAAATTTTATTTTATTATAAATTTTTTCAGTAATGTAAAATATTCTGAGAAAACCGGTATACCCCTGGAGCAATTTTGGCATATGTGTAGTCTGCCAACCCACAGTAGAGCTGCGTGGGATGGTAATGCTTTAAAAACCCTCTATTTTCTGAGGAAGGAGGTATTCAACTAGGGAATATTAGTTTTAGCCTCCCAAAGGTGGGCACTAACTTATGATGTTCAGTCAGATCTGGCCTAGTGCTAGAATGCGCGAGAAGAAGAAATATATGATAAATACTTGCCGAGCAGGAGAGTTGTTTAATAGGCCTCTCCCAGAGTTGTATGACACATTTCGCTGTAGACTCCCGAGCGGAGTAGATCTCCTAGTAAGCGGGACTTGTGAACATCAAGAACCAGAACCGAACCACGAACATTGAACCTGAAGACCACTGATGAAACAACTGACGACCGAATCACCGAACCTCGAAGACCCAAGCAATGAAGAACTGAAGACCGAAAGCTTTCAAGAATTGCACATCCCAAACCCCATGAACCGAAGATTGATGATCGAAACCCGAACCACACACAGTCCACTGAACTCGGAGGGATTCGTCTAATCTTGAATCCCTCCCCAACAGGTATCATTAGCACTATCGTCTGTCTTCGTCTTTGAAAAAGTCTCCTAATACCCTGTATATCTTTTTATACCATACAAATTATGTGCAAATTTCGACATTAAATATGTCTATCTGACGAATTAATAGTAAAAGCCTATTTGGATAAAACAATTTTAGGTTTGATTTGTAATTTTGTGAACATCCTGTATACGTAATCCAGTATTTAATTGCAATTAGAAGATTCAAGTGGCCGTTTATATTTGCTTGACATATAGTTAAGTAATACATATTTGTATTTGTGAATATTACAACAATTATGTTTATATATATGTATATACCTATATCTAAATAACACACTCACAAGCTCACTCTCTCTCTCTCTCTCTCTAATCCAACACACTAACACACAGTTAGTTCTGGAGATTCCATGACAAGTGAGCCCTTCTTAGTGACCATTTACATTAAGACAAGATTTAACTATGCATTTTTATTTTTGCTCGAAAATGCTTTTATCCACACACCCATGAGTCAGAAATCTGGAGATCGGCGACCAAGAAGGCCTCGTAATACCCACTAAAACCTAACGTAATCCTCTTCATCTATTAATGAGGCACTAGGGGTTTAAATTTCGAATGCATGATGAGTCCAACTGAGGATTCATGGAGGCCGGAGGTCTTGAGCTTGAGGACTAACACAAAAAGACACTGCCTTGTAGCCTTCTCCGGTGGTGTGAAGAGAAACTATTCCATGTTTGCGATGGGACCCATAGTTTCGCAGATTTCGGGACGTAGTGTTCATATTCGTATTCGTATTGACTGTTTTAATAAAATGCGTGAATGAACTTTTTATAAATTCTAGCAGGCTTCATAAAATAAAAAAAAAATCAGTCGGACTTATCTAGGGCACCAGGGAAGAATGCGCAAGCTGAACCTCTGGTGTCTCACTTGCGGATGAAGAGGGTTCCGCTGGGTTTTAGTGGGTATTGCGAAGTCTTCTCCCTCGCTGCGTCCCACACTCCTGACCCATTCTGGTCAGGGTAAGTGCGTAAAAGCATTTCCCAGCGCAAAAAAAAGGCTTCATAAAATGAACAACTCATTTAAGGGTAACTGTATACGTTTCTATAATAAACTCCCACAAGACGTTCTAGAGATAAAGAAAGTTGATAGAAAAGTCTTATTATAAGTTGCAAGATTACTTAGACGATAGAAACGCGTGGGAGTGAACGAATTGCTCCAATTTGAATTGAAATATATTAAACTAATATGATATTGTAATGACGATGGTAACCAAAAAAAAAAAACCCGACTGAGTTTGTTGTTCTTCTCGGATCACGGCGCGAAGGAACCCTCGTAACGTTCTTGAGTACCATCATCAGACATATTGTGGAAATATTATTTGACGATTCAAAAGTGCTGTAATATGCCTACTTGAATAAAAATATTTTGATTTGATTTGATTCTTGGTTCTAACGTAATGTAAACGTAATACTCGGCAGCATACCGCTCGGGTAACTCAAGCATATTTCAATGATATGAATATCATTGTCATGGAGTGGACGGCAAGATCACCGGATATAAACCCAATAGAGCACGTTTGGGACTTGCTGAAAAGAAAAGTTAAGTCCAGAATTCCAGCTCCTGCCAACGAGGGCGATCTGCGAATCACTGAAGTTGAGGAATGGCGGAGACTATCCCAGGACTATCCATCGATAACATCATTAAATTAAATGCTATCTATTAAGAATCCAAAAAATATCAATAATTGTAAAAAAAGAAAGAAAATACCCGACTGAGTTTGTTGTGGGCTCTTCTCGGGATAGGGCGCGAAGGAACTACAAGTGTTCCTTTAGATTTTAGATTTTAAGTCTTATTTTTACACCATCATCAGACGTATATTAGAATTAGTGTGTGGAAAAATATATTTGACGATTCAAAAGTGCTGTTATACCTAATTGAATTAAGATATTTTGAGTTGAGTTGAGTTGAGTATTTGCTAGATGTTCTCGGGGTTATTTATCGGATCGAACTGTGAATCTAATCTCGATCATCATCTGATGATACAGACTAAGATAGAAGCACACTAACCTGGTATGAGGTTGATCTTATCTGGATATAATCATACCAGAATGATATTTTTTTTGTCTAGACACGTATTTGTTGAAAGGGTGGTAACTAGTCACGGCCGAAGCCTACCAGTCAATACTCAGTCAAATTAGAAAATGTAACTTGTGAAAACAAAGAAAAAATTCAAAAAATACATTGTTTTATCGTGGAAAATATTTGCAAAAACCTCAAGAAATATTGTAAATACTATTATTTTTAATTTTTTTCTTTCACAAGTATATTTGATACTAATGTAGTGATAGTAAACTAGATTTAGCTTTTATAGTAAAGCTCTTGTTTATTAAAATGTGTAAATATATCCATCTCTTTCACGATAAAAAAATGAGCCTTTAAACCTTCAGACAACGTAAATTAATATGAATAAAACTTTCAAACTGCACTTTTTAGACTAACTTTTCTTGTAACGAAATAGACTACATCTTAGATTAAATTTAAGCTTAGTTTTTCTTAAAATATTAATAAGATTCAGTAGTTTTATATGTGAATGCTACGTGTCCTTGTGTTGTTATAGATTTTTTTATTAACCTTTCTTTAATTTTATATGTACATGTAAATTTATTATACAATTAAGTTACCTACGGGACGGTAATATTCCGTTGCATTTAAAATGTACCTTAACATATTCCTTGTAACATCAGCTATCCTTCATAGCTTACAACCGGAAGTCCCACTGAAATCGGTACAGTATTTATGTTGTTTTGTTGTGTACTATTATGTCCTACACAAACATAGTCGTCGTCGTCGCTTCAACCTATGGACGTCCACTGCTGGACGTCTCACGAAATGATGCCCACAAGGCCCGATCTGGTGCCGCCTGGCTTCAGCGGCTACCGGCGATCCTCCTTATATCGTCAGTCCACCTTGTGGGGGGTCTTCCTACACTGCGTCGTCCAGTGCAGGGTCGCCATTCCAGCACTTTCCGACCCCAACGTCCATCGGTTCGTCGGACTATGTGCCCCGCCCATTGCCACTTCAGGTTCGCGATTCGTAGGGCTATGTCGGTGACTTTGGTTCTGCTACGGATCTCCTCATTTCTGATTTGATCGCGTAGAGAAACTCCGAGCATAGCCCTCTNCACCATTCGCAGCTAAGACGCCACACACGACAGTCACAGGAAGCACTCTGGCTCTAGTATAGAATATTAGAAGGCGTTTCACTTATAACCATTTTTCTACATTTTGACTGAACCGGTATAGTTTATGTGGTGAGCCAGTTCGAAGGGGCTCACACTTATACAAATTAGAAAATACGATTCTCTAAATTTCCTCTGCCGGTAATCTTGCTCAGGAACACTGCGGAGAGATTGCTTCCACACTGGAAAACCAACACGTAGTAGCAGGTAAATCCAAACTGCTACCGATATGCACTGGAAGCCAATTGCTTCCTGCGAGTTATTTCGCAAAAAAAGATTCTAGGCAGAGGGAGAACGCCGCAGATACCTCTTATTGCCGAGGGAAGAGGGAGAACGCCGCGGTTTAATCTTTTCGCCGAGGGAGAAGGCTTGTGCAAAGACCAGGTTTTAATAATAATAATAATATTTATTTACTTCAGACAACAAAGATCCATGAAATAGTTTAGTAGATTAAACATGTAATTTTAAATATCTAAGCCTAATTATTAATAAATTAAAATTAAAATTAAAATAGAATTAATAATTATAATACTAAAATTGAATCAAAATGAAAATTATATAAAACCCACCCAAAAGTGCCCACTTTTTGCCCAACTCCTTCATCTATTCTGAATTAGTGGTTTTGTGAAGACAAAATGGGATGCCAGAGTAGAATATTCTTCGGAGTGCCTCTGATTCCTCACTCAAGTTTCAAGTGGGTTTCTTCGTGTGTGTTCTGATCCTTTTCAGCAAGTTCCTGGTGATTGTTCGGTTAGGGTGTGCAAATGTATTTCCCAGCGTAAAAAATATATTTTGGACTTACGTGTTCCTACACCGAGGAGATCGTCGACAAGTCGTAAGCTGTAAAAGGTATTTTAGACAGAGACAGTCTTACGTTTACAGTTCAGCTATGAATATGTTTGTAGGTCATTCAATTATGTAATTTACATTTGTGATGGATGGGATTACAGTTATGCAGTCTGAGAGAATTATGAACTTTTGTTTTCTATGACCTTCGTAAATTTGAACATGTTAAACTTTACGATTTTATTTATGAAAAAAAAAACAACTAAACTATTTTAAGCTTGTGGTGTGAGAGTGACGATATGTAACATAAATAACCATTTTAATTACTCTCAGCTAAATGAAGTACTAGTCATTAGAGATCTTGGTATCATAATCGATGGTAAACTTACCAAGCTTGGAAACTGCTTGGATTCATTAAAAGGAACACCACAGATTTCAAAAGAATCGGCAGTATTATAAGTATATATAATGCGTTGACGAGAAGCATACTAGAATATGCAGTCTTAGTACGGAACCCGCACTATAAGACACATATTGCAAGGATAGAGCGAATTCAATGCTCCTTTACGAGATACCTAGCGTTTAAAGAGCAAATTATTTAACACGTCTCACATTTCAACATTCAGACACTAGAAAAGCGTAGAGTAGTCGCTGATTTAATGACCCTTCACAAAATTATTCACAACACTCTGATTGTCCAGACTTGTTGGGTCAAATCAACATTAACGTCCCCAGATGTCCCCCAAGAAATGACATAAAAAAATCATTTATTCCACATTCCTTCAAATCAAACTGAGGCTAATCTTCCCCTTTAAACAGGCAAATGATTGTGGCAACAGGCATTGTGTTGGTCTCATACTTATATTAATATTCATATTGCTAATGTTGTCATAATGGTCAATAACATTTATGAATCAAATATTATTTTAATGTACCAACTAAAGATGATATTAGTAATCGACTTACAATCTAAACTTACAGCTTCCTTTGTGTCATTTTTTATCATTACCTTACCTAAGAAATTTTAGTTTGTTCTATTAAGATTAGAGTAATTCATTCACTCCCAAGCTTTTTTATCGTTCAGAGGAATACCTTTAAATTATAAAACAATTTCCCAATTAAAGTAATAGTAAGTAGCAGCCGATTCACGTCCCACTGCTGGGCACAGGCTTCCTCACTCCGAGAAGCGAGGGTTTTTAAAGCAGGCAGATTTCCCAATTAGCTTTCACTTAAATACGGATTATTGTTTATAATATCTACTTTTTAGATGCCTGCCAACCCCTAGTGGAGCAAAGTGGTGTGTCAATGCTCTAAAAACTCTATCTCATACGATTGAGGAGGCCTGTGTCCAGCAGTGGGACGTTAAATAGGCAGCTACATATTTTAGCTATTTAGTGAAGTTTTTACATTTATTCAGTGACATCTCAATGAAAAATGCTTTTATATATAGCACAATTCTCATGACACTTGTATGGCGTCGTAGTTTATTAATAGTTTCGTCGTAATTTAAAACATACATTGCCTTCATGTCTTAAGACAACTTAATGTAATTTCTTTATAATTTATTAACGTAATTTCAATGAAAAATTACATTTTCTTAACAAAATTCTACACTTTCGTTACGCGAGCTATAAAATATGCAAATTACTATAATGGAATTCAAAGTCGACCCACGCATTGAATAAACTCGGCCGCATACGATCCGGGTCTTCAAACCCTAACGGACAGAGGATCCTATCAAAGAAAGTAACCTCAACTAAAACTTTTTTTTCCACCTGGAAAAATGTAAAATTAATTGTACTAACTTAATATTAGCCTTAACGTCTCTCTCTATTGGCGCTATATATACCACTCTTCGGACTGGTATATTATAGACCAACTTCTGTCCTATGTTTTCGAAGGACCAGCCTTTGACGATGTATGCCCCACTCTTCGGACTGAGGTAATATCGGCCAAAGGCAATTGGTTGTCTTCAGACTTCCGTTCCGCACAGCTTCGGTTGTCCGGTTCGCTTCTTCTCGAAGCCTGCACGTCGGGAGGCCACTGTTCGCAGCTGACCTCTTAATTTGGCAGTCTTCGTCCTTCGTGCTGGCCGGGCGTTGTCTCCACAGTGCTGGCGGGAGTGTGTTGATATATTCTTCGTAATATATCAAGATGATGTGCCTCAAGATGGTTTCTCGACGAAGTTCTCAAAGTTATCCCTGCGATCTCGGAGAGGTACGTCGACGAGATCTTAGATAACTTCGATAGTGTTATCAAGTCTCATCAAGTGGGGTTTCTTCACTTGGTAATGTTGTCACATATACTACATCACACTTCAGACTTCCCCTTCACACTTCACACTTCACACTGATTTCATATCCAAAATCTGGATATTATATTCCGCCCCGGGAGCACTCCCACCCCGACGTCTTCAACTTTCCACATTCCGATTCCACGCTTTCGGATTTCAAGCCAGTGCACATTTCTTGCATCCCGTTGTGCATACCTGAAGGTCCGTCGGGCTTAATAACGATCGCGCTTTGTTTCCCCCGGCCAAGCGGTCCTTAAATAATAGCGCACATTTCAAACCTTTCTACGTATGGATCGGATCTTAAAATCGGACCTTGAAAATATCCCTTTGCCTACATGTGGCAGCTAACGCTCAGCCGTCCGTAACACACTCTTTCTATCTTCACTAATTTATATCTCCACCTCAACTTCCGTTCGCCCCACTTTTCGTAACGCTCTCGTCACGCATTAACCAGCTTACCACCGAAGTCAAGGGTAATTAAGAAAGTTTTACTACATTTATGCGGGAATCGTGAATGTTTATCATGTGTGATAGAGTGAATGCGAGACGAGGCATTAATTAATCGTACTGTTCGATTAGAATTAGATTTCGTAAATCCCATACCATTATAAGTTAGGAATCTAAGTAAATCAGTTAAAAAACATTTTAAGTTAATGAAGTTACAAAGGTATTCACCTGATGTTTATTTCGTCCCGACATACATATACATGTAAGACCACTGAAGTAGAAGAATTATGCCTTATCGCATAGAGGCAATTTCTAGCGGGGAACCTTAGAAATGGGGAGAGTTTGTTAAGACAATGGCTAGGTTATATCCAAATAAATATTAGATTTATTTTTAATATAACAATAACTTAACAAAATGCAGCAACATTGTTGTCACATCATCCTGGAAACCTGTTTTAACCAGGTGTTTCCTGGATATATCCAGCCAACAATTAATGAATTCATAGAATACAATTGGGCTTTACCACTTTACAATAACCAAAAGCAATTTGTATTAGGTTTTTATTTTTATCGTTGACAGGTTAGCACTTGACTGTGATCACAGCTGATGTTAAGTGATGATGTTATCTAAGATGGAAGCGTCTTAATCTGGAAAGAGGAATTTATCTTTTGTGGTTTCTACGTATAGCATCGTACCAAAACACAAATCTCTTTGCTTGTACGTCTTTACTGGTAGGATGGTAACTAGCTATGGCCGCGGTCTTCTTTTTTGCTGGGAAGTGCTTTTAAGCACATATCCCGACCAGAATGTGTTAGGAGTGTGGGACTCGACGAGGAAGGAGGCTCCGCTATACCCGCTAAAATCCAGCGTAACTCTCTTCATCCGTGGGTGAGGCACCAGGAGTTCAACTTGCGTATTTTTCATTGCATTCCATCTACTATTCCCCTTCTTTCACTCGTGGGCCCCTTTTAACGAGATTACAATCTCGCAGACGAAACAAGTCACGGCTGAGGCCTCCTATTAGTCCAGACTCAGACATATCGAACCCGGGACCTCTGCTAGCAAAACAAGTAATAGCCAAAAAGTACTATCTCTTGACTGCCTCATTGGTCTAGTGGTTAGCATGTTCGACAGACATGAGGTCCTGGGTTCGAGTCCCGGGTCGGGCCAATTCAAAAATCAATATTGAGTTTTCTATTAAGACTTTCTCAATATTTGCTCGACGTTGGGTAGTTGGCGGTGTGATCCACCCCCGTGCCTCGGAGAGCACGTTAAGCCGTTGGTCCTGCGCCCTCTCTCCTCTTGTGTCGGATTATAAGAGTGAAGGAATAGAGAGTGCACTTGAGTACTATGCCTGCCAATCCACAGTGGAGCAGCGTGGTGGGTTTATGCTCTAAAAACCCTGCTGTGCCCAGCAGTGGGACGCTAATGGGTTGCTACTTACTTACTTTACTACTATCTCTTGCAGTAGAGTTAAGTGTTGACGACATTATATGTATATATGTACTCACGTATTATGTTACTTTATTTATGTGATATTAATATCTTATTATATAAGTATTAGGATGTAGTTATTTGTTTGTGTGTTTATGTTGTTGCCTACCTTCCTTCTTCGCTACTTACAGTTTTTTTAACTCAAGGTTATTGTACTTTTTTCTTCTTCTTTCTGTTTAGTTAAATTTATTATAATATATTACTTTTAAGGTGCAATAAAGTTTATAAATAAATAAATAATAGTCGCCTGTGTGTATATTACCGGCCTAACAGTTCATAGGCATTATATGTGGGTCACCGGTTCAAGTTGAGTTGCGTAAACATATCTTGCTACTCGTCTTACAAATTATTGTTGTAATGTCCGCATTATTTTAGTAATTAGCGTTGATTTGAACTCGTTTTTATTACGCTTTGTAATTTGAATGTAATATTCATGGTTAAATGTAATATTTAACCTTTTACTGATGGTACTGCATTGTTTGATGGTTGCGTCAACTTATGTCATAGAATTATGTGGATATATATTGAGGAATATATAACAAAAGGCCTTTATATTCTATCAAAGAAAAAGGAACCTCCTTATATATCTTTAGATAGTATAAAATGAAGATATTCATAGAGTTTTCACCAATAGAGATTCAAGAGGAAGCTTTATATGTATATTAGATACATAATATGTTTCTAATATGTTTATTTATACTAATCTTATAAAGTTGAAGAGTTTGTTTGCTTGAACGCGCTTATCTCAGGAACTGCTAATCCGATTTGTAATATTTTTTCATTGTTAGATAGCTTATTCATCGAGAAACACTATAGACTATATCATCACGCTAAGCCTGAAAGAAGCGAAGCTTCACTAAACAGTATTTCAAAATCGGGGTGGTATTTTTCCTTTTGCGAGCTTTTGGGTGCCTGCGCTTCATAAATGGTTAAAGTTTCGCAAAAGTTATGTATGACAGAATTTTTCCTCTTTAAAAGTTCTAAAAAAAAGATAGGATAGCATATACCTATCTTTTAAGTTACAGACGGAGTCACTTAATCTGTAATATAAGTGCTAATCAAAAACCTGTATTGCGTACAGACATGTAACGGAACGTAATCTTTAATTAAAACTATAATTGATTTAATTATATACAAGCAGATATGAAATGAATTCAAATAGTAATATTAATATATCATAGATATAATTGCAATGTACGATGTTAATGTTTAAAATAACAACTAGTTTATTATAGGAATTCTATTTACATGTCATGTCTGTTTGTAAACCGTTTAAGTTAACGGTTAAAGGTTCGCTAAAATAGTGTATGACAGAATTATTCCCCTTTAAAAGTTCTAAAAAAAAGTCTATAGTAGTATATATCTATCTTTAAAGGTTGGCTCTCTATGACCTATTTTATACTAAGCAAATTTAATAATTTATACTATGCGGGTGATATTGCGAAGAACAGCTGGTTCTTCATATTGTCAGCTTGAAATCGAAGCAGGGTTGTCATCGAAGCGAGTGAAGACTACAAGGCCAAATCAAGGACTACAATCGATCAATGGACAGGTCGTTAGAATTATCTCTTCAATAGGGACTGTGGTACTCGCTGATAACTAGAATACCCACTAAATCCCAGCAGTTCTTTCCTCATCCATGAGCAAGATCACTAGAGGTTCCCCAAACGCATTCCATTTAAGTGACCCAGATGAAACCTAAAAACCTAAAAGCTATAAGAGTGAAGCATGAAGTGTCATACTCACCCTTCTCCGGTGGAGAGGGAAGGCATCAGCCTCTTCCTCTCGTTGGCCTCCTTCAGTGAGATGACGGTCTTGCAAACCGCTTTTACGTCGTGTAGAGTAGGATATAGAGTGGCAAATCACGGTGACTCAGGCCGTGGGATAGACTGCGGCGGCTAAGTCAATGCTGCGGCCGCTCTTTATCTCAAGTCTTCCAAGAAAAGGAAGCTGAGGGTCTACGGAGTTTACGTCCACTCTAGAATGAAATATACGGCCCCTGCCAAGTACTCCTTCTGCTTAGGGCAACAGAAGCGAAGTCTGCAGATCCAGCAGAACAAGAGCCTGCGTATGATAGTAGGAGCTTCAAGGAATGGCGTAATGTACCGCGACGCCAGAACGCCCACCGTGGAGGTGTTTGTTCGCAAGCTGGCGAGAAGGATGTTCCGCCTAGCTGACAATTCCCCGTGAGATTGCCAGCCACAATCTTAGAGTGGCAAACACTGGGCGTCCTTTATTTCGTAAGCTTCTGCTGTCACTACCATCCGTTATGGGTGATGACAGCTTAGACGACTTGTGGCTTGAGGCTAAACCCGGGTAATTGGACAAATGCCCAGAGGCCCGTAATCCTCAATTCAAATTGAGATGAACCGGGAACGGAGATCGCAAAAGATGGCAACTACCTATTAATTCACTAGCGAGAATAACGACAATAATGCTTTCTAGTGAAAGATCTTCTAATACTATCGACGAGAAAATATATCACTGGAGTGTCTACTCCAAACATTCTGCCAGAGTATGATGCACCGCAAATACAGGGGCACCATGCTCATGAGAGGCTGGCGTTCCTCAGGGAAGAATTATATATCGTGGAAAGCCTTTGTTTAATCTTCATCTCTTCTAGAATGGAGACATTTATTCTTTAGTGCAGGGGATATAATTTTTTTAAAAATTCAAGGCTCTTACTCATTGTACCTGTCAGTACCCTTGAGCGTCTAGGCTTCTGATCCATATAAAAAAATGGGAAAAAAAACTAAGGTCCTGACAACGTTTACTTTTGTCCTTCTCGGCATATTCCGCTTCGTACAGATTTTTTCTAGTTGGCTCATTGTAGATTTCGTCAAGCCTATTCGTCGTCTGAGTTCATGGATCCACCTGAAATTTTTCAGATAGGATCAAAAGCACTTTTAAATCGTCACTGGGTTGTCCCTTTATAACATCAGTCCCTATCATCAGTTAGGTAAGTGGATTCTACTGAGGAGAATCTTCAACATGTACTTTGCAAAAGGATTGCGGAATCTTACTGAAAATGCGAATGCTCAACCAGTTAAATGATTTCTGAACCTTTAGCACCCTGAAATACGGCCTTACGAGTTTGTTTTTATTTCTTATATTAATATTGTGTAATTCGCTTTTTTCGCTGTATGATTCTCTTGACGATATTGAAACGACAGGAAATAGCTGGTATCAAATACAGTTAGTAGAGTTCACACATTTCAATATGTCATCCCAGTATTTAAATCTTGTACAAAAACAATAGACAGACAAAAGAATTAATAACCGAAGACAGAGATGTCAAGGTAAGCTTACATTAGGTTATAATGCAAGTCATGACTTTTAAGTTTTAATATTATAAAAGCACAAATAAATAATAACAAAGCACTTAAGTTGAATCTTTAGATTGTTATCTGATACTAATATATTTTAGTGTGAGAAAAAATGCAGTTTTTCAGCTTATATGTAAGTTATTTTAATTGCAAATTCAACAATTCTTTGTTCAGGAAGCTTTTACAGTGCTTTTGAATCGTCAAATATACTTCATTTTATTTTATTTTATTCTTTATTGGTAAGCAAACGGCGTACAATTTTGACACTTTTTTTTACATTACATTTAACGCAAAAAATAAGACCATGACAGATTACGTCTATTTACATAAACAAAAATTTACAGAATAAAGGTAACTTAAATAATAAGGCAAACAACTTTGGGTGTGCACGAGTTAGAGCGTGCGTGTATGTGTTTGCGCGCGCGTGTGTGTGTGCGTGTGTGTGCACGTGCGTGTGTGTGTGTGTGTGCGTGGGTATCTGTGAATGAATGAGAGAGAGTGTGTGTATGTGTCCGTAACCACGTGTGTGTATTTATGAATGTTTAAATATCCCTAATGAAAAACTTTTTTTTCTTAAAACTATGAGATCTTTTTTTTGAGTAATATGCGCGTGTATGTGTGTGCGTGTGTATCTGTGAATGAATGAGAGAGAGTGTGTGTATGTATCCGAAACCATGTGTGTGTATTTATGAATGTTTAAATACCCCCAATGAAAAACATTATTTTTTGTTAAAACTGTAAGATCTTTTTTTCCCCCATTAATTCCTTTTTATATTGCAACTTTGATAAATGGAAGAAGTCCAATTTTGGGTATGTGTTATTATATTACATATAAGACTCGGAATCT
Source organism: Elymnias hypermnestra (assembly GCA_015832385.1). NCBI lineage: Eukaryota > Metazoa > Arthropoda > Insecta > Lepidoptera > Nymphalidae > Elymnias > Elymnias hypermnestra. The sequence goes on from JACTOM010000908.1 coordinate 3,037,061, forward strand.
AAAATTACGAGGATTCCTTCGCAACCCTGCTTTGAGGTAATCTGAAAATTCACTAAAACAAAGTCAAGTGGGTAAGTTAGTTGCAAATAGATTTCATTGAGACTACCTTTAATATAGGATTACTCTCATTAATATTGCCGAATTTGGTATAAATAAAAAAAGTATGATTTATAGCTTCCATTACAGACCAAATGGAGATTGCACAATAGGTTTTGCTGATACCGATCGTAGATACTTTTAAAGTGGATCACACATAAAATGCGTAGCTATTTTTCAATTAAAAGCTTGCTAAAGCGCACTGTGCACTTTTTTTGTAGACATTGAATGAGACTGAGCGGTCACGCTTGGCTTTGTAAAGCTCGCAAGAGTTATAATCAACTCGTTACGGCTATTAAAATTTGAGTTACATACATATAATTACGCCTCATTGCCATAGGGGTAGGCAGAGACCACGTCCTTCCACTTGCCACGATCCTTGCATATCTCTTTCGCTTCTTTCGTTCTCATTAAACCTTTCATACAAGTTCGTCGGTTTAGACTACTCTTGACCTGTCCCTTATTTAAAATGTCCTGAATTTGGCCAAGGAACGCTTGCCTTAGTCTTCCCCGTTCAACTTTCCCATTCACACTTGACTCATAAATCCTTTTGGCCAGTCTCCTTTCATTCATTCTCTGTACATGCCCAAACCATCTAAGCATACCTTTCTCAGTTTTAGTCTATACATCTTTTTTTTTATACCACTACGTTCTCTTATCACACTGTTTCAATCCACTCATGCTTCTCAACACTCTCATCTCTACCGCATTTATTTGACTTTTGTGTTTCTTCTGCCATACCCAACTTTCACTACCATACATAAGTGTTGGCACCAACAATCCATGCACAGCCAATCTGGCCCTTTGCGACACCATCTGCCTATTCATAAAAGCGTGCAGAGCACCATTTACCATATTCCCTGCATTTGCACTCCTTTCAATATCAGTTTCACATGTTTTGTAAATTTAGCCCCCAAATATACAAATTCTTTCACCTCTTCTTCAACTTGGTCCCCATCAATCAAAATATTACCATTCATCATAGATTCATTTCTTTCAAAAATCATAACTTCCGTTTTGTTTACATTTACTTTCATTCCTTTCCCTCTCAAAGCTTCATTCAAAATATTTAGCATCTCCAGTAGCTCATTAGCGGATGACGCAAGTATTACTTGATCATCAGCGTAGAGTAAATATTTGATGAGTAATTCATTCATTCTTAACCCATACCACGGGAGTAATATTCACAAAAGCGATTGTGTAGCTATTAAAAGTTATTTTCAAGTAAACAGGCATTACCAAAAGTTCCGCGTTCGTATCATCAATGCGTCGATCCTTTTTGAATGTAGTTGACCTTTTTTTTATTCAAATTGCTACAGATGAGACGGTAATTGTGAAATAATTACTGTCGATCATAACTTTAAGCTCACAAATAATGTTGGTCGTTGTAATCGCTGCCAGAGGCAATGAATGGTCAATTATTGAGGCAGGGCTGTATGCGTATGCTTTGTTTTATGCTAATTTTATATTTATTTTGCGTATATCATTTTATGGTATTATTCTTGTATCCGCTATAATATTTCAGAGTTCCTTTACTTTTTTATATAGAAGGAAATCTTTGTGACCTATAGATGCACCTTGTAAACATGTTTTTATTTCATGATATCGTAATTCAATGTCATCGTGTCATAATATGGATTTAAAGTGACGAATGTCCAATCACATTCTCGCGATTAAAGCATGTGTCATAAAATCACATCCTCCTCACTGGATGCATATTTTCGCAAAATTTTGTTAGGCTTAGAAATGATTTGCATTGAGAGATGTAGGGTAAGAGTGGGAATCTTCTGAGACTCATCTTACTGAAGAAGATCCTCAAGAGTGAAAGAATGCAATCAATGCTCTCTCGTATCTGCTAAGGAAGTACGCACTTCTTTGTGCCTCCGTAAACCTCTTTCTATTTTTCCATGGCATTAGCGTAGTTTGCCTAAGCGAACTCCTCGTGTCTCACTACTAGATAAAGTAGATTAACATAAGTTTTAGTTGGTTCTTTTACCGCTCCTGTATTAGCAAGTGTATCAATTCCTATCACACCATTAGAAGTTACGTGATCTAGACATTTTGATAATATAAACTTTAAAAACATATGCTCAGATGGTTTGGGCTCGTAGAGAGAATGAAAGGAGACTGACAAGAAGGATGTAAGAGTCAAGAGTAATTAAGAAAGTTGTAAGGAAAAGACTAAGGTGAACGTTACTGGACCAAATCCAGGACATTTGAAATAAGGGCCAGGTCAAGAGTACTCTAAACGGACGAACTTGTATGAAAGGTTTAATGAGAATAAAAAAAAAGAAAGAGATGGATGGAGGGATGGAGGAGCGTGATGCTTTGTATGTAAACTTTGTCGCAAGATCTGTCTCTTTTTTTTAGCAATTTTGCGTCTTTCTATTGCTTAATCCACTGAAATTCACCATGGGGCATGGAATTATGAAGTATAATTTTTTTATCCGAAAATTACGCAGTTCCATTATGTTTACAGCTATTTCTAAATTGTAAATTATCTAGAACCTCATCCAGAAGTTTCACCTAGCCATAAATCAAGCTACTTGAATCATTTGTTACAACGAGATAAAATAATTTCTAGTATGGTCACAGCCCTGATAAAAAATGTATGATATATATTTATGGTAGGATGCACAGTAGCAATTACCATGTAGAGTACGATTGCTTAATAGAAAACCTTCGTATGTTGAATAAGCTTAGACGGCTTAAAGTTAGAAGCATGACTTTTTAGCAATGATTTGATAGACCTTTAATAGCCCAAGGGATAGATACGGTTTTGAATTTTAATAAGGCACCACTAAGGTCTTTTAATAAAAATTTATCTTTCTAATAGTTTAAATTCGTCACTATGCTTATTGATAAAGAAAACGTCGTCAGGAAACCTGCATATGCCGAAAGTAATTCTAGATAATATCTGAATCTCACAGTAGAGTATCGTTGTGCTTTCTTAATTTAAAATCCCTTTTTTAGAAGGAAGTCTTTGCCCAGAAGTTGGATATTAATGGACTTCTTAAAAAGCAGCTAAATCACCCGTAAAAATTGTATATAGAAGAGGGATTCATAACCACAAATGAATAAAAAAATTGGTTTTACAATAATCAAACCGGTTGCCAAAATGTTGCAGATATAAACTATATGTATAAATCTCATACAGAACCCTTTAAAATAATCTCTCAACACTCGTAATTGACGCATCTTTTACCTTTTGTATTTTAAACTGTTATCATGGAAACGATCAATAAAATAAATTTGACCAAAAAGGAAGCAATGGGTTGTTTATTAAATTTACTTTAAAGTTAATTTTACTTGTTTAAAGCCTTTTGTCCCTTCGAAGATGCACTTCAATTGATTCAATTTATTACAAGTAAATAATTTTATATTACAATAACATTCAGAGCAAACAACAAACGATGAAGATATAGCGTTTTTTTTGTTTGAACGCGCTAATCTCAGAAACTACTGGTCAGATTTGAAAAATTCCTTTTAGTTTTAGATAGTCCATTTAAGGAGGAAAGCTAAAGACTATATAGCATCACGTTACAACCAATAGGAACAGGGCGTTAATGAAAAATATTGCAAAAATGGGAAAAAAGTTTGTTTTTTGGTTGAACGCGCTAATCTCAGAAACTACTGGTCAGATTTGAAAAATTCCTTTTAGTGTTAGATAGTCCATTTAACGAGGAAAGCTAAAGACTCTATAGCATCACGTTACAACCAATAGGAACAGGGCGTTAATTAAAAATATTGCAAAAATGGGAAAAAATATTGTTTTTTTGGTTGAACGCGCTAATCTCAAAAACTACTGGTTCGAATTGTAAAATTTTATTGGGATTTGATAGCCCGATTACCGAGGAAGGTTTTAGACTATTTAACATTACGCTACAATTGATAGAAGCGGATCTTTACTGAAAAATGATACAAAAATGGAGAAAAATGATTCCTTTTGAGAGTTTCAGTTGCGTATGCTGCGTAAACTGTTAAAGATACACAAAAATCATGTATGGTGAAGTTGTTCCCCTTAAAAAGCTTTAAAAAATAGTCTTTCATAGTATATGTCTATCTTTTAAGGTTGACTTGCTACTTGCTACTATAACCTTTTTTATGCCAATCAACTTATACAAGGAATAATATACTGTAACGTACCGAAATATTGTATGTAACAATCTGTTACTGATAGTAAACAAATGGTATAGTGAGTTATCCTTTAAAGATAAATATATACCATGGCGGACTTTTTTGTAGATCTATAAAAGAGAAACAATCTTGCTGTACGCTTTTTGTTATATCTCTAATGGATTAGGCAGCGTTTGCCATGAAAGCTCCCAGGTAGCTTTATACTTTCTGACGTTTGCAATATTTCAAACAATTTAAAAGAAACCTTTGACAAATTAGATATGGATATCTTCCCTAGGAATCGCTCTATCTATAAGTGAATACCGTTTGAAAATATATTGAGTAGTTTTAAAGTAATCGCATACAGAAATACATACAGACGCGTCAGAAAGAATATCGAAATATTCATGTATGTTTCGTCTTTATGAATAGCCAGATGGTGTCTCAAAGGGTCAGACTGGCTGTGCATCCTGGAATGTTGGTGCCAACACTTATGTATGGTACTAAAAATTGGGTGTGGCAGAAGAATCACATCAGTAAAATAAATGCGGTAGAGATAGAGCGTTGGGAAGTATGAGTGGATTAAAACTGAGTGACAGAGTAAGAAATAGTGTGATAAGAGAAAGTTGTGGTTTAAAAGAAGATGTTGTGACTAAAATTGAGAAAGGTATGCTTAGATGGTTTGGGCATGTAGAGAGAATGAATGAAAGGAGACTGACAATAAGGATTTATGAGTCAAGAGTGAATGCGAAAGTTGGACGGAAGTTGGAAGACCAAGGCGAGCGTTCCTGGACCCAACTCAGGTTGTATGAAAGGTTTAATAAGAATGGAAGAAGCGAAGGAGATATGCAAGGATCGTGGCAAGTGGAAGGACGTTGTCTCTGCCTACTCCTACGGGAATGAGGCGTGATGCTATTTATTGTAGGTATTTATGTCTTTCACGTTAAAACTACGGAACCTATTTAAATGAAATTTGGTACTCTAATAACCTAGAGCCTGAGAAAGGACAAAAGATACTTTTTAATGTGAAAAAAAGAAGTGAGTGATGGGAGTTCTGTCATTTTAAGAGCTAGAAGCTTGAAACCTATTATTTGGGTTGTTGAGTCGATATTAATAAATATGTTATTCCTATTTGTAAAAGTATTACCTAAAAAGGTGTGAAGAAACAATCTTTACTAATTTTATTAATATGGAAGTCACTCTGTCTGTTTGTCGTGCTTTCACGCCAAAACTGCTGAACTGATTCAAATTAAATTAGGTACACAGATAGGCCTCATTGGTCTAGTGGTTAGCATGTTCAACTACAGACATAAGGTCCTGGGTTCGAGTCCCGGGTCGGGCCAGTTCGAAATCGATATTGAGTTTTCTATTAAGATCTTCTCAATATTTGCCCGAAGTTGGGAAGTTGGCGGTGTGATTCACCCCCGTGCCTCGGAGAGCACGTTAAGCCGTCGGTCCTGCGCCTGATCTCTCTCTCCGGTCGTGTCGGATTGCCGTCATGTCGGACTATGAGAGTGAAGGAATAGAGAGTGCACTTGTGTACTATGCCTGCCAATCCGCAGTGGAGCAGCGTGGTGGGTCTATGCTCTAAAAACCCTCGCTTCTTGGAGTGAGGAGGCCTGTGCCCAGCAGTGGGACGTTAATGGGCTGCTA
>JACTOM010000908.1:3044548-3094618 GCA_015832385.1 Elymnias hypermnestra
GGATAACACGGTCTGATTTTGATCGGCATTTCTATCAATTTGTTAAATGTAAAAAAGTAGTTATAGTGACGTAACTATAATAGTTAGAAGTATGGTCTCGCGAAGTTTTTTGTAGATATTGATATATTCTATAATATTGTCGAACATTTTTTTGTCCTATCATTAATACTCTTCACAGCGTATGCGATGAAAGACATTTTATGGCTAATTTTTTTACACCTTCGGTTGGTTTTAATAGGAATTTCTATAGATTTCTTTAGTAATCTAGTACTAAATATAGCCTATGTTACTCAGTGATAATGTAGCTTTCTAATGAAAAGAGAATTATTAAAATCGGTCCAGTACTTTTTGACTTTATTCGTTACATACAAAAATACAAATCTTTCCTCTTTATAATATTAGTGTAGATATATTAAAGGGTGAAATAATGATGAAGCTTTTATAAAACAATACCCAAAAGCAGAACTAATTAATGCTGGGAGTTGAGGTAACAAGGAATTTTATTATGTATACATAATTTTTTTATGGGAACAGGAAATTCTATGCGTGTAAGTAAAGTCACTATACAGTGTTTGTAATTCGTCAATTATATTATCGACCGTTAACCGACTATCGCAATTTCGGCGTCAATAATAGCAGCGCTGCGGTTTTTAATTAGTTTAAATTTTTTCGCGGAACCCTACTTTTTTTCAAAATTAAAGTTACCTAAGTAACACCATATAAAACTAGCTATCTGCCAGTGAAAGTATCGTCAAAATCGATCAAGCCGTTTCAGAGATAGGTGGAAACAAACACAGACAAAAATTTTAAAATATTTTTGTAATATAAGTAACATACACTTGTATATTGAAAGATAGAACCTTTGATAATAGATTGGAAGATATCCATCCTGATTTAAAAAAAAAACATATTTTTAAAGCGTTTTATAAGCAAGATTTACGCTCCATCATGTTAGTACAGTTGAATGAAACGAAAGTTTCATAAGAAATACATTACTAAAAAAAACAGCTATGAAACACAAAATTAACAACGGCTGACGTCTAGTCCGGGTCAATGAACTCTTGCTGTCCGTGCGCCTACAGCTAGCGGAAGCCGCGTTCGTTGACCCGAGCGTCAGCTGATTTTTAACGTATAAATAATGCTAGTAAAATGTTTTGAAAATATGAATTTTTTTTAAGTTAATCGATTTTTTTCATCCCACATTTTATTTTCATTTAATTTGTAATATTTAATTGTAATGTTTTATTTCAAGTTTAATATTAATTATCACTAACACTTAATGGATTTTTATTGTCTGAAATAATTATTATTATTATCAAAGGTATCATTGGTGCTATCGTCTGTCTTCGTTTTCGTGGCGGTTTCCTAACACCTTATATACTTTCATATGCATTTAGAGGAAAGCTTTATAAGTACAAACAGACACTCCAAATGCATTTATATGTACAGATATATATGTCGTAAGCCAGTTAGTGAATAGTTACATATCGCTTGTGACTTGAACCCTTGAATATCATAACTGGATCAGAGCTCAGCCCATCTCCTATTAAATGTCACGACCTTGTATACAAATCCTTTTTTAGCTGCCACCACTGTAGCTTCGAACTTAAGATATAATTAAAAACTACATAAATACAGACTGGTCCTAAAATGGTCTATTAGGACCAATGGGAGCTTTAATTGCAGCTTAAAGCTTAAAATTTACGATATCCACGACGTGGTGTAAGTCTGAAGTGTTTGATTGTTTTAATGCACTAATCTCATAAAATATTGGTCCGATATGAAAAATTCTTTCAATGTTATAATAGCCTATTTGTTGAGGAAGGCTATGGGCTATAGGCTATATATATGTCGGAGAGTAGGAGAGAAGGAAGCATAAAGCATAGGGGCTTATGGTTCTCCGCCGACATCGTCATTAATGGCATCCATAATTTCAATACTGTGGGCGTTGGTGGGTAATGTTGGCAATCAAACACTTTATTAATTAATTGTTGACCGCTCCGGCGGACCGCCACTCGAGAACTACCGAGAGACGCGTTACGGACTGCCAATTATTGACTCTGCCCCACGCCGATAGATACATGGCGCCAGCGTTCCACAGACTATTGCACACGGACTTGCGATCCGCAGACTATTGCACTCCGACATAAATATATCATCACCATTACACTCAAACGAGCGGTACACTAATGAGGAAAGTTTCAGAATCTGGATTTTTCCTTTTAAAAGCTTCCGTTGCGTAAACTGTTAATGTTACGCAAATTTTATGTATAACATAATTGTTGTCCTTTAAAAGTTCTACAAAAAAATCTACGACAGTATATTTCTATCTATTAAGGTTTGCTCACTATAACCTTTTTTATTGTAACCAAATTTACTTCATTCTGTTTCTCTTATAAGGTTGGAGTAAAAGAGCTGTAATTCTTTATAATCTATTGAGCTACGTAAAAATCATGTTTGACAGAATTGTTCCCCTTTAAATATTCTAAAAAAAAGTCAGAAAAAGTATATGTCTATCTATTAAGGTTGTCTTATTATAACCTTTTTTATGACAACCAAATTGATTCCTTCTGTCTCTTTTATAGGGTGCAAAAGGAGTTATCAGTTAGATTACAGTTTTATGTTATATAGCAAAAAGTTTAGATTCTTTGTTTTTATTGAACAATAAAGTTTGAACATTTACCAAGTCCATCAATTAAGTAGTGGCACCAAAATAAAGAGGGATTATTTCAAAACTCAATGTTATAATTTAATAAATTCCAACATCGTGTAATGCGGATACGCATGCCTCTTGTGTTTGCATTCAGCTCTAAATGTCACTGATGGACATCACTTGGCTTCTAGATCTTTCCATGCTGTTAATTATAACTACTTGACCGTTTGAATGACGTACATAATGTGTTTAAATATATAAATTCTATTCATTACTTATGTATTCTATTGTAATTGAAAAACTAAAGTATTTGTTTGTTTGAACGCGGTTATCTCTGGAACTTCTTGTCTGATTTGGAAAATTCTCGCTATGTGAGATAGTAAATTTATTAAGAAAGACAATAAGCTATATATCATCACGTTAAACCCAATAGAATAGGTGCACCAATGAAAATTATTTCAAAATCGGGGTTTTTTTTCTATTGCGCTTCCGTTGCGTGCGCTGCGTAAACGGTTAAAGTTTCGCGAAAATCATTTACTACAGAATTAATCCCCTTTAAAAGTTCTAAAAAAAAGTCCAGGACAATATATGTCTATCTTTTAAGGTTGAGTCATTATAATCATTTTTATGGTGCACATATGTTGTATTGCTTATGTCATGCAGACGTCGTTGCTCGGAACTGCTAGTTATAAATAAAATTATTGCCTTTGTCTTTGATTTTGAAATAAATTCTTTTTAATCAATATATGTAGTCTAAAGGTTTGTTTTAACGCCCTCATCTATGTAACAGACAGACAGAAATGCATTTATATTACATTTAACAGCTGAATTGTTGACGATTTGAATTGTCGAAGGTCTATGCTCTAAAACTCCTCTCTCCTTGAGTGAGGAGATCTGTAACCAGAAGTGGGACGTTAATCATAAAAAATAGAATGAAAACCTTCGCTAGAAGAGGTGCTGACTTTGATTTTCGGCAAGGACAATTGAGCAAGTGCTATTTTCTAATTTGTCCGACCTTGGGCTTTTTAAAGGCTTCAGCCATGACTAGTTACCATTTTACCATCAATTTGCCACTTCATACCAGTTTAGCACTATACAATCTTAGAGGGTATCATCATTTATCATCAGGTGAGATTACAAGCAATCGTTAACCTGTAATAAATTTACTGTTAATCCACTACAAGCTTTCGTACATAGGCATAAGTCAATATTACTTTTAGAGTGTATGCAGCCTCAATGGTAAAAGATACAGAAAAATAATGTATTACTAATATATTTCTCGTAAAAAATTCTATAAAAAAATCATAACAACATATATCTATCTCTTAAAGATAACTCACAGCAACCATATTTGTTTTTATGATTTAGATGAAAAGTTATGCGTAAATTCAAAGACATTTTCATTAATGGATAGTTCTAAAATATGTTTAATTAGGTAAAATTATTAAAAAAATATTTAATTTCGAATATTTTATACCTTTACAGTATCTAATTCAAATTATTATCGTAAGAGTTTTAGCGATTTAAATATTAAATTTATACAGACAAATTTCTGCATTTTTAAAGGTGTTTTCATCAATGATAGTTCTAATATATGTCTAATTAAATACGATTATTATAAAGAGTATTTAATTTTGAATATTTTATACCTTTAAAGTATCTAATACAAATTATTATCTTACGAGTTTTAGCGAAATAAAAATAAAAATTTAGACGAAAAGTGATGCGCACTTTAAAGCGCTTTATTATCAATAATAGTTTTAATATATGTCTAAATAAATAAAATTACTATAAAGAGTTTTTAATTTGCCTATTTTTCTCTTTAAAGTATCTAACTTGAGTTATTATCTTAAAAGTTATAGCGAAATAAAAAATCTCGCGCTCCTTAAAATAACTACGGCATTGTATCAGAGGAAAGGTAAGGTACCGAAGCGAAGTAAGGGTGAAATGCTAGTATTATATATAAAGGGGTCATTCGTGTTAAATTTTGCATAAATATATATTTGTATACATTTCAAATAAGGATATATTAACATTTTACGTAATAACAAGCCGAGTACCCTTTTATGGTACACACGATATATTTATATTGTAATACACTAAAAGCATTTCTGGTCACGAATTAATAAATTTCACTCATAGATGTGAGAGATCTAATATTAGATTACACTGAAAAGGAGGTATGTTAATCGCAAAAATGTACAGTCGGCTATGTAATATACAATACAATACTCTTTATAGTACACCAAATACATAAAACAGGGAACATAACAGACATACATATAGGTAAGAAAACAGAAAGAGGTATATAGATAGATTTAAAATAAATTATATATGTCTAAGATTGAGCATATTTTATATCGTTAGGTAATGAGGTTAACAGACGAGCCGCTTGAACAGAAAAGGATTTTGAAAAGGCCATTGAATATAAAGGAATTTTTAAGAAGAAGTTTACATGTGAACGGAGAAGTCGGTTATGTTAGTGTTAAGGAACTTAATGCGGGTACTTCGAATCAAACAGATCATATTGAAGAAGAGATTGAAGATAAGTATTCCGGTGAAGGTGAGCTAGGAGCCACTTTTTTCGGAAGTCGGAAATATGATAATATTCACGAAGACCAAATATGAATTATAAACATAAATTTAGAAGTCTTTCAAGCTGATTCGATTGCTCCTCAGTAAGATCAAAAACATATATACAAAACACATAAATTAATTTGATTTTCCTCATGGTAAGTGATGGTACCGACTGCGATAGAAGCACGTTAACTTGTTAAGAAGTAATTTACCACTTATAAGCATTTAATTTCTTATCTTCTTAATAAAGTACAACAGGTAAATGATGTAGAATCGTCAGGATCACTTGTAAAAATAGGAGTTCCACAAGGATCAATATTTGGCCCTTTTTTGTTCTTTATATATATAAATGACTTAGCAAACCACGTGAAAGACTCCCCACTGCTATTTGCATGTGTTACGTCCTTGTTGTATAAAATTTATAGGCCCAAAGAAAATATTGAACCTGTAAACAGTATTTACACTGCTATTTCAATATAGTTTATTCAGAGTAATTCACTTGCAAGTTTAACAGTAATCCTTCAAATTAAAATGTGATTTTCAAATACTTTCCTTTTAATAAAGGATTTAATTTTATTAAGTGAAGTATCAAGACTGTTGTTATAAAAACGTATACAGTTATCCTTCAATTATTAATTTTACGCAACTTACTTAAATTTAATGTAGCTAACTACAATTGTATTTCTATTCCTTATACGAGTTCTAAAAGTGCTCGAATATGTATGCAAAGTAAACCATTATAATATCCACTGCTGTAAAGATATCTCTTAGCGACTTTCCATCATTTGTATCATACATTGCATGAACTGCATCTATAGCAGATGAATCTATAGTAGTAGTACCCAAAAGTACCAAGTAAATAAACTAATCTACCAGTTCCTGCATATTTGTATTTTGTAATCTAATGAGATAGCTAAGAATACGAGACAATTTACCAGATCTAGTTCTTCAGTAACAGGCTTTATAAATATCCCTGATAAATTAGAAAGAATAAAGCCTTGGAGTTCTAACAATACCAAATATCGTAACATAGATATTTAATCGAGAATTAGCAAACAACAATGTCGTGGATTCAAAGATTGTAACAAATATTTTAGTGAAACAACTAAAGATGATTACGTAGATGACACAATTGTCATATTATTTTTCGACATTTGCAGCCAGATAAGTGAATAGCGATAATGGCGAAACCAAGATTTATATCTTGTCCATTGATTTCAGACGTTGCTCTGGACTTTCATTCGCACGATTTTGTTATATGATTTTAACAAATTAGATAACTGGGATCGGTGATTTCTTAAAAAAAAGTAATGTTAAAAGAAACTCAATTCAATTCCTACAGCACTACTACGTTTAAATCAATTCTTAGGCAGAAATAAATGAGATAATGAATTCTTTCAATAGATGTTGATATAAGAACTGTCCTAATAGTGTTTTGAATGACGAATAAAAACGCATTTTATTAGTCAATAAATATTTGAACTACATACACATATATCGAGAAAGTGAAATACAGTCATTTGTCACAATATTTCAATGTAAAAGTGATAATAATTACTAAGTTTCCTTTAAACTTTTGATGTGAAACATGATAAAGTTAATAAATCAATCTTTACATGGTACAAAATGAAATCGCATCCGCTTTCTATTCCTTTAGATCTTTTAAACTACGTAATCGATTTTGATGCAGTTTTCAGCAATAAATAGAGTAATTCAAGTGGAAGGTTTATATGTATAATACATACATATAATAGTGCAGAAAAACCGAATATTTCAAAGATTTTTAATCTGATGTCGTAACAAACGTATTGTGCGCTTAAATTATTACCGCTAGCCTAAACCTTACAAGATAAATCAAATTAATGTACTACAGAATTATATATCTTAAAAAGATCGATAAAAAGTCAGCAATTTTATAGATTTATCTCTGAACCACAAGCTACGGTAATCACTTTTATCTTTTACATATTGCAAAATAATATGTTTTATATACCAAGTTATTTTATAGAATATAGTATCATTCTTTATTCATTTAAATACATCAAATACGTTTTATATTCCATATAGATCAAAACTGCCTTTAATTTCATTAAAATTTATATTTTAGAAGATATCAGAGATTTAAAAAGCAGAGGCACAACTTTGCAAATTTACTTTCACACCCATTTTTTAACTGTACGCAGACGAAGTAGGGGATCAACTAGAGTATATTTAAAGCTCGATTTTAAGAGCTTCAAATTTTGGTTTATTATTTATATAAAATTCGCAGCCGATGTTACATTAGGTCAATTTAAATTAGCCACCTCATAAATAACTGAGCGACGTCAGTTTTCTCATAATATTATATTAAAGTTTTGCAACGATGATGCTCACGAGCTGGCGCATTTCAAGAAGCTATTGCTTCCTTAAAGGTCTTATAATAAGCAAATTAATATTCATATCAAATTGATTCTTCGATACATTTTTATTGTTTGGAAGAAATTGTTACTTATCTACATGTGCCTCTCCATCATTAACGGTCAGTTAGTTTTTCGTATTTCTTCCTGTCCATGGCTAAAAGGACCAGTAACCATGACTTCTTCCTTTTCTTACGCCTCTTTATGATTTGAAGCAGGCACAAGACCTATCGCTGCTAGATTACTTATTTACTTAGCGACAAGACCACCTATTCCGCTTTACAACTTTAACAAATGTCTACACTGCAATAAAAAATGTTACAGTGAGTCAGTGTTAAAAGATACACATATGATATTAAAAACTATATCTACAACTTTTCAAGACAAACAATTTCGTTCTTTCGTTTCTTTCGTTCAAACTTTTCTGTTGCACAATATTAATGTAGATTTAGGATTATTTTCATTATACCGGACCAAAAAGTATATTGCGCTTTCGTAGATTTAGAAAAGGCCTATGATCTAGTGGTGAAGAATGAGCTGTGGTCAACATTATCTACGTATGGAGTGAGCGGTTGTCTGATCCAAGCATTGAAGTCTTTCTATGAGGGTTTTAGTGCTTGTGTCAGAATAAACGGAGCGTACACGGAGTGGTTTCCTGTCGAAAGAGGTGTTTGACAGGGATGTGTTGCGTCACCATGACTGTTCAGCCTATTCATGGATAAATGTTTGACAGATTTAAAAGAAAGAATGTTTGGGTTAAGAATGAATGAATTACTGATCAAATGTTTACCTTACGCTGATGATCAAATAATACTGGCTAATGAGCTACAGGAGATGGTAAATATTATGAATGAAGCTTTGATAGGGAAAGGAATGAAAGTGAAAGTAAACAAAACGAAAGTTATGCTTTTTGAACGAGATGAATCTATGATGAATGGCAATATTTTGATAGATGGGGAACAAGTGGAAGAGGTGAAAGAATTTGTATACTTGGGATCTAAATTTACAAAAGATGGAACATGTGAAAGTGATATCGAAAGGAGAGTGAATGCAGGGAATATGGTAAATGGTGCTCTGCATGCTTTTATGAATAGCCAGATGGTGTCTCAAAGGGCTAGACTGGCAGTGCATGCTGGAGTGTTGGTGCCAACACTTATGTATGGTAGTGAAAGTTGGGTATGGCAGAAGAATCACAAAAGTAAAATAAATGCGGTAGAGATGAGAGCGTTGAGAAGCATGAGTGGATTAAAACTGAGTGACAGAGTGAGAAATAGTGTGATAAGAGAACGTTGTGGTATAAAAGAAGACGTAGTGACTAAAATTGAGAAAGGTATGCTTAGATGGTTTGGGCATGTAGAGAGAATGAATGAAAGGAGACTGACAAAAAGGATTTATGAGTCAAGAGTGAATGCGAAAGTTGGAAGGGGAAGACCAAGGCGAACGTTCCTGGACCAAATCCAGGACATTTTAAATAACGGCCAGGTCAAGAGTACTCTAAACCGACGAACTTGTATGAAAGGTTTAATGAGAATGAAAGAAGCGAAGGAGATATGCAAGGATCGTGGCAAGTGGAAGGACGTGGTCTCTGCCTACCCCTATGGGAATGAGGCGTGATGCTATGTATGTAATTCCTGTCTGTATTCTTCTTGTAATTTACAATAAAAGTGTTTTCTATCTAAAGTAAGAGCCTGTTAAACTAAGGATATACAGCTTTTTTACAATTAAAAAAGCCACTCGTTTGAAGTTAAATAAAACTACTCTGAGATTAATAAAAAAATACATTAAATTTAATCTGCAATCAATAATTGACTTAAATATCACACAGATACTTGTAGCTTTAATAACGTGTTGTTATACAGAGTATTGCACGATAAAACGAGATGAATTTACTAAACGTTGCGTAGTTGTGACCCACAGGTAAAGGTGTACGCCCACTTGATATATATAGCTTAGATTTTTGAAACTACACAACGGATTTTAGTGCAATTTTCAATAATAGATAGAGTATTTCAAGACAAAGGTTTTAATGTATAACACATACATATTATGGAACAGAAAAGCCAAGAAATTCAAAAATATATTGTGCGATTAAAAACCGCAAATGGCTAAACCTTAAAAGATAAATCAATTTAATATGCTACAAAATTGTATGTACTAAAAAGATCGATATAAAAGTCCACGATGATATATATTGATCTCAAAATTATAATAAACAGTAATCATTTTTTAAATAATTTTAACAAAAACGAACCGCCTTCAAAACAGCTCTTACAAATATATTAAATACTCAAAAAGTAAAAAAAAATTGCGTATTCGTTTTTAGAGTTCTTCGTATTCTTATATTTGGAGTCGGCATCAGCGACGGTGGGTGTGTCCCGCGTGTCAGCTTGGCAGCTCCGGCGCCACTTCCATCTATAGCTTGTATATGTAGGTACCTTCGATAGGTGAAATCATCATCATCAGAACTGGATTAAAAAGTAATGGGACATATGAAAAAAAAATCATCAAGATGGGTTCACCCAGTCGAAAGTTATGAGGTTACAAAAAAAAAATTACAGACGTATTTATAACCCCCTTTTTTTTAAGTCGGTTAAAACATATGTGTTATTTATCAAGCTATTATGTATAATACAGTATTATTTCTTATCCAATTAAATAAATTACATATGTTGTATATTTAATGTAGATCAAAACTGCCTTTAATTGCATTTCATTAAAATGTATATCTTAGAAGATATCAGAGATTTAATAAGAGAAGGCTCAGTGGCTGGTGGGTCGTGTGTCCTTTAATGACGCCTTCAGTCCAAACATCATCATTTTGTCGTTGTCCTAAAGTGTTGAAGTCCGCTGCTGGACAAAGGTTTCTCTTAACGGAATACTGGCTCCGTTCTTGCATCGCTTGTACCTAGCGGCTGCCGGCGACTCGTCTGATGTCGTCCAACTGTCAACGGTCCACCTGGGGGGATTTGCAGACGCTGCGTTTTTCGGTGCGAGGCCGCCACTTTGGACGCCGACGCCCATCGGTTCTGCGAAATATGTGCCCTGCCCATTGCCACTTCAGCTTTGTGATTCGGTAGGCTACGTCGGTGACTTTAGTTCTTCTACGGGTCTCCTCAGATGGGCCTTCAGTCGCTTCAACCGATGGACGTCCACTTCTGGACAAAGGTCTCTCGTAATGACGTCCACAAGGCCCGATCTTGCGCCGCCTGGCTCCAGCGATAACCGGCGACTCTCTTTATGTCGTCAGTCCACCTTGTGGGGGTCTCCCTACATTGCGTCGCTCGGTGCGGGGTCGCCACTCCAGCATCATCGGGTCCCAACGTTCATCGATCCGTCGGTCTATGTGCCCCGCCCATTGCCACTTCAAGTTAGCGATTCGTAGGGCTATGTCGGTGACTTTGGTTCTGCTACGGATTTCCTCATTTCTGATTTGATCAAGTAGAGAAACTCCGAACATAGCCCTCTCCATCGCACGCTGAGCGGCTCTGAGCTTTCCTATGAGGCCCATAGTCAGCGACCACGTTTCGGAGCCGTAGGTCATCACTGGCAACACGCACTGTTCGATATATATGCATACGAGTATACTATTCTTATTTAAGTAATTGTTTGTATATAATGCTTTGTGCATCAACCCAAAATTCTTATGCATTTTCACACAATAGGATAAGACCGCCTTTGCGCAATAATAATCATGTTTTAAGAATGTATATTTTTGGAAACTAAAGCGCAATAAAGTATTATGTATTGTATTGTATACTAAATATTGGTAAGCTTTCAAACATTAAGCACAGTGGGTTGTAACCTTTATTTGAAACCATACATCGTTATAACATTTATACAACTCGATGCTAAGCCGTTAATCAAAATAACGAAAATATTTAGACGCTTCTCACGTTTTTCTTATATATCGTTGTGATTAATTTGAAACTGGTTTTACGAGGCGTTTCAACTTTTAATAGGCAATATTTTTTTGTTAAAAAGCCGAACAACATTCTCTAAAATCTCAATACGACGGTTCCTTTGCGTCCTGATCTGAGAAGAATCCACAACAAACCAAGTTAACTAAATAAATGAAAAAGATTTGAAAATTTTTTTGATATCGGTTTTTTCGTTTTTCACATGTAAACTTATTAGAAATGTATACTTTTAGAAAGAAAAAATAGGTCACATAAAAGCAAAGATTAATGTTGAGTAGATAACGTTTGTCAGCCACAGTCTGTTGTACAGGCCAGCAATCGTCGGCGTCCCAATTTTTGTCACTGCGCCACAAGGTGACACTACAAAACTTGCATCCGCCCCATATTCTCTTATGCAAGCGTAGTGTTCACTCACATTCCTGCACGCCGGCTGGTTCGACTCCTGACGCTGCAGAACAAATTCATGCGCATAGCCACGGGCGCCCTCTGGTCCATCCGCAATATCGATCTCCACAGAGATCACAACAGTCATTTCACAACGTTCTCCGTAGACTTCTTCAAGAGAGCCCTCAGTCACCTTAACCCTCTTATTAGAAACGCCGCCTCTTATGGGACTAGGCTCAACATCCCGCCAAGGAAGAGGCGGCCCAAACACGTCCTTGACGACCCAAATGACCAGATTACTATTGACAACGCTCCTTACACTAACACAAAAACACAGCGTCTTCGCAGGCGAAGACGAGATCCCCGCTACCTGACGCACCCCTTTATACCTTTTCAGCAGCAGCAAACGTTACTCTAAGCCTAGGTCCGAGCCTCACAGGAGGCGCCCTTAGAGCAACGTTTCCCCCACGACGGATCAGGGCCCTTCTACGGGTCCACCCCTCGGCGGAGCTTCTGCGCTCGCCATCCCTCCCGGTTACGCTGTAAAAGCCAGTAAGGCTAACAGTAACTTCACACTTAAAAAAAAGTCTTCCAATTTTTTTTAATTAATCCTTTGATAATGGAACTCGAGACCTCTGGCCGTCAAGTGTTAATAAAAAATAACTTTTTGTTACTCTTTTACTTTTAAACTGTAAAACATATACATATTAAAAAAATAATTTCAAAAATATTGGTAAAAAATTCTGGATTTAGTTTGTTAATTATCTATATTTATATATAATGTTTTTTGGAAAATATAGATGAAAATTTGGAGCGATAGGGCTTAATCTGCAAAATACGAGTATAGAGATAGTATCTCACTTTAGTCCCACTTGTGGGACTTCAATAGTTTCCTTTTCAATATCTACTTTATTCATTAAAGTAGATATTATGAAGCTTTTTAATTTGTAGTCCGAGCTTTATACTTTGCAGAATTATTGTTCATAATCATAATAAAGGTTTTTTTTTCAATTTCTGTGAAAAGGGGGGGTGAAATAATCTTATTTATACTATACTACCTATAATACTTTACCAAAAAAAAGCGATTTTAATCGGGTAAAAATAATGGAGACGATTCATTTTAAATTCTAAACAGCGTCCTAGCTTTCGACCTGAAATATTTTGTTCTAGGCATAGATATGTTACATTCTAAGTATAACATACATACATACATAACATCACGCCTCATTCCCATAGGGGTAGGCAGAGACAACATCCTTCCACTTGCCACGATCCTTGCATATCTCCTTCGCTTCTTTCATTCTCATTAAACCTTTCATACAAGTTCGTCGGTTTAGAGTACTCTTGACCTGGCCGTTATTTAAAATGTCCTGGATTTGGTCCAGGAACGTTCGCCTTGGTCTTCCCCTTCCAACTTTCGCATTCACTCTTGACTCATAAATCCTTTTTGTCAGTCTCCTTTCATTCATTCTCTCTACATGCCCAAACCATCTAAGCATACCTTTCTCAATTTTAGTCACTACGTCTTCTTTTATACCACAACGTTCTCTTATCACACTATTTCTCACTCTGTCACTCAGTTTTAATCCACTCATGCTTCTCAACGCTCTCATCTCTACCGCATTTATTTTACTTTTGTGATTCTTCTGCCATACCCAACTTTCACTACCATACATAAGTGTTGGCACCAACACTCCAGCATGCACTGCCAGTCTAGCCCTTTGAGACACCATCTGGCTATTCATAAAGGCGTACAGAGCACCATTTACCATATTCCCTGCATTCACTCTCCTTTCAATATCACTTTCACTTGTTCCATCTTTTGTAAATTTAGATCCCAAATATACAAATTCTTTCACCTAAGTATAACAGAGATTTGTATTTTAACTATTGCCAAATGTAGGTCGTAAAGCAATCCTAATCCGCTTAAAATATCTAAAAGCAGCACCAATTCCATTTATAATAACAAATAAGCTACGTAGACCGTTTTTCGCATCAAATATAATGGCGTCTTACAAAACAGCTACACGTCAAAATTGTATGCTCCTTACAGTGGATGTTATTAATGTTTATTATTGAAATTGCGATAAATAGCAAGTTCTATACAGTATTTATTTTATTTATGTGTAAATTAATTGCTTCTTCTACTTAGTAATCTTTGTCATCAAACATCGAATAACTGTTTTGGACTTTATTAAAAAAAGTGGTCTAAACCATAACTAACTAGTTCGTGATTTACATTTAGACCATCACTTTCGCATTGATTTTGTTATAAAAATCAAATCAATGCATTACTTTATGGTTTGGCAACCTTTTTACTTTTTGGTTATTGATGCGAGCCACATTTTATCAATTTTTTTTAGATAAAACAATTTTTTGCTATATTAAAGACATTTATTACTTTTGTTTGTATGCCTGCGGACCGTACCGTAGTGATTTATGGCTTTGACGAACCCTGGACTAACTACTGTGCTATTCTTCTGTTATAGAGTAGATTTATTTCTAGTCATTATTATTAGTATCGTCGTCGTTGTCGTCGCTTCAACCGATGGACGTCCACTGCTCCAGCTGGCTCCAGCGGCTACCTGCGACCCTCATTATGTCCTCGGTCCACCTTGTGGGGGTCTCCCTACACCGCACCTTCCGATGCGGGGTCACCACTCCAGCACCTTCGGCCCCCAACGTCCATCGGTCCTTCGGACTATGTTCCCCGCCCATTGCCTCTTCAGGTTCACGATTCGCAGGACTATGTTGGTGACTCTGGTTCTACTACGGATCTCTTCATTTCTGATTCGATCACGTAGAGAAACTCCGAGCATAGCCCTCTCCATCGCACGCTGAGTGACTCTGAGCTTGCGCATGAGGCACATGGTCAGCGACCACGTCTCAGAACCGTAGTTCATCACTGGCAACACGCACTGTTCGAAGACATTGGTCTTCAGGCACTGAGGGTTATCGGACGAAAATTTCTGGCGTAACTTCCCAAACGCAGCCCAACTAAGTTGGATTTGGCAGTTGACCTCCTTCTCGAAATTGGAAATACCTAGCTGGACTATACGTCCCAGGTATGTGTACTCGTCAATAATTTCGAGAGCTGAGTTCTTAACGATGACTGGGTGAGGCGGTACATGGATATTAGACATAATTTTCGTCTTATCCATGTTCATTTTCAGGCCCACCTGTTGAGAAACTCCTGTTGAGGTCATCCAGCATTGTATTGAGATCTTCGAGAGTCTCTGCCATAATGACTACGTCATCGGCAAACCGTAGATGAGTGATGTACTCGCCGTTGATGTTGATGCCCAGTCCGTTCCACTACCAAAGCTTAAATAGGTCTTCCAGCGTCGCAGTGAAAAGCTTCGGGGAGATAACGTCTCCCTGTTTATTAGTAAAGGGATAGCCAATCAGGGGTCCACGGGCCGTTGGTTGACGACTCCTAGGCTAAAGTATTCTTACTTTACAGAGTGGGTTACATAAACTAGGGGGTGCGCGGATTTAATGATAAGAAAAACCTTAGTCCTTGGTTTAAACTGTATAAGTAAGTAAGTAAGTAGCAGCCCTTTAACGTCCCACTGCTGGGCACTGGCCTCCTCACTCCCAGGAGCCAGGGTTTTTAGAGCGTAGACCCACCACGCTGCTCCACTGCGGATTGGCAGGTATAGTACACAAGTGCACTCTCTATTCCTTCACTCTCATAGTCCGATGTAACGAGAATCCGACACAACCGGAGAGAGATCAGGCGCAGGACCGACGGCTTAACGTGCTCTCCGAGGCACGGGGGTGGATCACACCGCCAACTTCCCGACTTCGGGAAAATATTGAGAAAATCTTAATAGAAAACTCAATATTGATTTCTGAATTGGCCCGACCCGGGACTCGAACCCAGGACCTCATGTCTGTAGTCAAACATGCTAACCACTAGACCAATGATAAAATTCACTAAACTTAAACCTTATTTTATAATAAGGCCTAGTAATACAGAAGGTAATTCTGATACCCAGTGTGTCGTATTTCCTCTGCACATAGGCGCTGATTTGAGACTGGGGTGCCAACGCTCTATCATTCCATTTGCCTGTGGATGATAGGCTGTGGTTCCTGTCCTTATTATGCCTTTCCTTTGTTAAGTACTTGAATAAATTAGATTTGAATTGACGGATTTGGTCAGTATTCAATCATACAGGACATCCAAATCGGGAGATCCACCCGGTATATAATGTCCTCAATAGTTTCAGCTGACATGTCCTTGACATGATATGCTTCAGCCCTGTCTGTGCTTCTGTCTACCGTAGGGACCATAAGGTCTTGCTTAAGTTAGCAATATTGGCCAAAATACAATTATGATCGTTGAGACGGCTGGTGTTGGTTCAGGTTTATACTTCCGATACGTGCTGAAGTTTCCATGATTTTGTCAGCGACGCAAAAGCTGTGAAGGCTTTTGGTCCATTTCATTTTTTTTATTGCTGACAGATTAGCGCTTGACTGTGATCTCACCTGATGGTAAGTGATAATACAGTCTAAGATGGAAGCGCGCTAATCTGTTAAGAGGCGATATACGCCTTACGGTTTCTACACAGCATCGTACCGGAACACAAATCTCTTTGTTTGGCGGTACATTTTTGCGGGTAGGGTGGTAACTAGCCACGGTCGAAGCCTCCCGCTAGTCCAGACTCAGACAAATTAGAAAATATAATTTCCTAAATTCCCTACTGGGGATCGAACCCGGGACCTCCGCAAAGCGAATACTCGCACCACTGCGCCAGCGAAGCCGTCATTTAGAAGTTTTGGAATTGCCGCAGTTCAGCCTCTTCCGATCCTCCAAAGTGTCATACTTCTTCAACTCCGGTGGTTTCAGGAGAATGTTGTTTACTTGCTGGCTGCTTCTTTGCCTAGTTTTGTGACCACAAGTTTGAATCTAGCCTCGTCGCTTAGTTTTTGTGGGCTAAGGATTGCTTCATACTGAGCAGTAGTACGACTGGAGAGTCCAAAAATCGGGAATCCTTGAAGAAGCTGCTACGTTTGCTAATTCTGCTGCCTCAGGTTGCGGTTTGGGTTGAGTGGCCAGTGTACTTCGGTCGTCAGGCGCCGTTGTAAACCGCGTTGTCTTGTGTTGGTTGGGCGTTTTGTGTTGGTCGCAGGTTCACTATCTATGGCGCGATGGTGACAATTGAACTACTTGTTGACGACCATTTATTACGAAGTACAAACACACACTGATGTTTATGAATTTACAATAAGTTTGGCTTTGATGGCAACAACATGTACTGGCCTGGATCAAAGCCTAAAGACAAATTAGTAAATGTCATATCCAAAATCTTTCCTGGGACATACACAATCGCAACAATACATTAGTGATGCCATCAAAACTTCAATTTCAACATGAAGGGTCATTCAGAACAGCTTTTTCCATGCTCCTACATGTTACGAACCACCTGGGTAAAAGTTGGAGACATTGCGACTATGGTCGGCAGCGAAACGGCATGGAGAAGCAATGAAGAGGGCAAGCTTGAGGGTGAGAGAGGCCGTGGCTGATGCCCCTCTCCGCTAGAGGTGGTTGAGGTTGCTCCAGTTTACTTGAACCTTCTGTTGGACGCATATGAGTCAAATACGTTAGTGAAGTTCTGGCCTCCCCACCCATTAGAAGTAGAGGGTTCCACTTGGTTTTAGTAGGTATTCTGATTGTCCAGTCCAGCAAAACCCACACTGCTGAATGGATTTTTACTTCACTCGACATGTTTAAACACATTGGCCAGCGAAAATACCAATGGGCACAAATAGTAAATATATAAATCAGATTCTTATCCAACCTTGATTTAAAATGTAAAAGCGAATATATTATGATTGACACGCTATAATTTACTTCAAACGAAGTCCCGCTTTTGTGATGCTTAATGAACTTTATTCTTGTGATTTGATTACACGTCTATTTAAGGCCAGGTAATTACTGATTGAACGTCTTGCGCCTGGATTTCCTAACTATTAGGTAAATAGAATTAAGAAAAGCCTTTTCGAACAGTATTGCAATTTATAAGTGATTATTTAAGTAAGCCATGGTTAAACTAGTCAATTTGATAAGAAAGTTATTTTAATGCTAAATTGACACACCCCCAAATAGGTTAGTGTTCTAATGGGCTGGGAAACTTGCCTGGCTTGAGAGCCCTAGCATCTTCTTTTGGTGTCATGATTGGAAGCGACCGTTACACTTGAGAGGATTCAGGTTAAAGTGAACGGTTTACCATGACAGAACGTGCAAGCTGAATTTGACTCTGGCGTATTACTTATGGATGATGAGGTTTCCAGTGGGTTTTAACAGGCATTGCGAGGCATCTCTCCTTTCCGAGTCCCACGGTCCTGACCATTGGATTGGTAGCCCTTCCCAGCGTGTCGTTTTATAATGAGGCTGTAATCTTACAGATGGAGGCAGAGTATTGTCCATGTTTCTACGTCTCACTGCAGCAGACAGAAAGTGCAGTATAGCCCGCTTAATCCCATTTTCTGAGTTGAATTCATCCGATGTGCCAAAACTGAATGCGTCAGTGAACTTCTGGTCTCCAACCTTAGAATGAAGACTCCACCGGGTGCTAGTGGTTATTCTATTGTAGTCTGCAAATCCGACACCCCTGGATAGAAGATTACCCTTTTCCATGTGCGAAAAAGCATTTCCCGGCAAAAAATGTCTTGCTGTCAGATTAAAGCTTTGTTGTGAATGGTGAATGATAATACAGTCCGAGATGAAAGCGAGCTATCCCGATAAGTAAGCAGCAGCACATTAATGCCCCATTGCTGGTCACAGGCTTCCTCGTTCATAGGGGAGAGAGTTATTAGAGCAACCACACTGCTCCAATGCGGTTTGGCAGGCATAGCACACAAATTCTCTCTTTCTTCACTCTCATAGTGGGTTTGACGGTAATCCGACTCGACTGCAGATAGATCAGGTGCAGGACCGACCGTTCAACGAGCTCTCCAAACCAAGGGGGTGCAACACACTGCCAACTTGCCAACTTCGAGGAACTATCGCGAAAATCTTAATAGAAAACTCAATTTCAACCTTGAATTCGCTCGACCCGGAACTCAAACCCAGGACCTCGTGTCTGTAGCCAAATAAGGTCACCAATAGACCAATGAGGCAGTACATTTACTCTACCGGGAATTGTGTCCAGGATCTATGCTAGAGTTCCCGTAATAGCTTGTTGTCATCAAGGATTGTTTAAGTAAGCCAGTGAGGTCAACAGGACTCTACTTAAGCATGAAAATGCTGCAGATTCTTTTTGTGTTTGAAGGCGCTTATATAAAGAAGTACAAGTACGAATTGACAAACTCTTTTATTGTTGGATAGACCATTTATTGAGGAAGACTATAGACTATTTAACATTACTTTACGACCAGTAGGAGCGAAACAATGTGCAAAAAAGTTGTGAAAACTGGGGAGAAGTATTCCTCTGGAGATCTTCTACCACCTGCGCTGCCTAAACGGTAAATGTTACGTAACGATTATATATGACAGAATTATTCCTTCTTAAAAGTTCTACAAATAAGTTAAAGATAAGTATACGTCTATCTTTTATTGCGCGCTCGTAGATTTAGAAAAGGTCTATGATCGAGTGGTGAGGAATGAGCTGTGGTCAACATTATCTACGTATGGGGTGAGCGGTTGTCTGATTCAAGCATCGAAGTCTCTCTATGAGGGTTCTAGTGCTTGTGTCAGAATAAACGGAGCGTACACAGAGTGGTTTCCTGTCGAAAGAGGTGTTCGACAGGGATGTGTTGCGTCACCATAGCTGTTCAACCTATTCATGGATAAATGTTTGACAGATTTAAAAGAAAGTATGTATGGGTTAAGAATGGGAGGTTGGGTACCCTTTTTTTGTGTGTTTCTAAATTAATAAATATATAAATAAATGGGTTAAGAATGAATGAATTACTCATCAAATGTTTACTCTACGCTGATCAAGTAATACTTGCGTCATCCGCTAATGAGCTACAGGAGATATTAAATATTATGAATGAAGCTTTGAAAGAGAAAGAAATGTAAACAAAACGAAAGTTATGCTTTTTGAAAGAGAGAAATCTATGATGACTGGCAATATTTTGATAGATGGGGAACAAGAGGAAGAGGGGAAAGAATTTGTATACTTGGGATCTAAATTTAGAAAAGATGGAACATGTGAAAGTGATATTGAAAGGAGAGTGAATGCAGGAAATATGGTAAACGGTGCTCTGTACGCCTTTATGAATAGCCAGATGGTGTCTCAAAGGGCTAGACTGGCAGTGCATGCTGGAGTGTTGGTGCCAACGCTTATGTATGGTAGTGAAAGTTGGGTATGGCAGAAGAATCACAAAAGTAAAATAAATGCGGTAGAGATGAGAGCGTTGAGAAGCATGAGTGGATTAAAACTGAGTGACAGAGTGAGAAATAGTGTGATAAGAGAACGTTGTGGTATAAAAGAAGACGTAGTGACTAAAATTGAAAAAGGTATGCTTAGATGGTTTGGGCATGTAGAGAGAATGAATGAAAGGAGACTGACAAAAAGGATTTATGAGTCAAGAGTGAATGCGAAAGTTGGAAGGGGAAGACCGAGGCGAACGTTCCTGGACCAAATCCAGGACATTTTAAATAACGGCCAGGTCAAGAGTACTCTAAACCGACGAACTTGTATGAAAGGTTTAATGAGATTGAAAGAAGCGAAGGAGATATGCAAGGATCGTGGCAAGTGGAAGGATGTTGTCTCTGCCTACCCCTATGGGAATAAGGCGTGATGCTATGTATGTATGTATGTTTTAAGGTTGACTCACGCCTTTTTTGTTGTAACAAATTTGTTCACATTCTTAATGCATTCCGGACGAAGTTACGCGGGTCAGATAGTAAATAATATAATTGCAACAATTAGTATTAGTGTCATAAATAATTCATGAGCATTAAACGCGAAGATCATTCGATTTGTCTGTCTGTCCATTACTATATGTTTTGTGTTACCCACGCTTCCATTATTACGTTAAATTACATCGTATCTACAGTCACGATGTATTTTAATGTAAGTCTATAAAAAAACAACTGTAAATCTCAATATATATGCCAATTTGATTATTTTTAAAGTCATCGACTGACTGATCTAGAAAATTGTGTATTCAAACAACGCAAAGTAACACAAACATTTATATTGAAGTGAAACTTCTTGAAGTGCATGAAGGTAATTTTTTTTTAATGGATGAAACGCGTGATTAGCGTCACGAAGAAGTGCAGCGTTTTTTATGCTAATTTGTTTGCCACTCGTCATTTCATATACTATTTTTCATGACTTTTAAATTCTGAAACAAATTTTAATTAATAATTTGTAATATTAACAAAAAACACGTGACATTTTTATTTACAATTCGTCATTTGAGATTTCAATAAATTGTTTGTATTAATTTTCGGCACTTTTAATATTTTAATGACCATTAAATTCCTAACATACCTACCTTTTTCCCTCCATCTAAGTCTCGGAAATCTAAAGTTTTGCATACATACATAGCATCACGCCTCATTCCCATAGGGGTAGGCAGAGACCACGTCCTTCCACTTACCACGATCCTTGAATTTCTCCTTCGCTTCTTTCATTTTCATTAAACCTTTCACACAATTTCGTCGGTTTGGAGTACTCTTGACCAGGCCCTTATTTAAAATGTCCTGGATTTGGTCCAGAAACGTCCGCATTGGTCTTCCCCTTCCAACTTCCGCATTCACTCCTGACTCATAAATCCTTTTTGTCAGTCTCCTTTCATTCATTTTTTCTACGTGCCCAAACCATCTTACATACCTTTCTCAATTTTAGTCATTACATTGTCTTTTATACCACAACGTTCTCTTATTACATTATTCCTTACTCTGTCACTCAGTTTTAATCCATTCATACTTCTCAACGCTCTCATCTCTACCGCATTTATTTTACTTTTGTGATTCTTCTGCCATATCCAACTTTCACTACCATACTTAAGTGTTGGTACCAATACTCCTGCATGCACAACCAGTCTGGCCCTTTGAGACACCATCTGGCTATTCATAAAGGCGTGTAGAGCATCATTTACCATATTCCCTGCATTCATTCTCCTTTCAATATCATTTTCACATGTTCCATCTTTTTTTAATGTAGATCCCAATACTTTCTATATCTGTCAAACAGTTATCCATGAATAGGTTGAACTGCCATGGTGTCGCAACACATCTCTGTCGAACCCCTCTTTATTTTGACACAAGCTCTAGAACCCTCATAGAGAGACTTCAGTGCTTGAATCAGACAACCGCTAATCCCATACGTAGATAACGTTGACCGCAGCTCATTCTTCACCACTCGATCATAGGCCTTTTCTAAATCTACGAAAGTGCAATAAACTTTTTGGTGTTTAGACAAACATTTTTTTTATTTCTAAAGTTTTACGTATACTGTACGTATAAAGCATTTTACTAAATTTTCTCTTACCAGATAGCAAAATGTATCATCACATCCCATCAGGTGTGATCATAGTCAAGCGCTAAAGAAGTTTTCACTTCAAAAACATCATTATCACATACTCGAATGTGGGATAATAACACAGGCCTGTAATCTGATATCTGTAAAAAAACCGATTTAATTTCTGTTCCGCGTTCAGCCATACAATTGTTACATAAAAGTACTAAACGCACAGACAATGTACCTCCTAAACAGATGTAATGATTCACGGCATCCTTGACATGCGCGTGGGAGTAAGTACAATGCTAGGTATTTTAGCTACTGACACACGAATGAGTTATTTGCCTGGCAATGCCTGATTTATTTGTAAATTCCATATATCCACTATGAAGATGCACAAGAGGGCGTGTCTTATTTATAAATACAAAACAGATATTGCCTGTTTGTAACATAATAACAACAGTCACCAAAGAGCAATAGTAATAGTCTTGTTATATAAGACACTGTTCTCTAGAGTCTAAAGTTAAAGTCGCCTTAATACATACATACATAGCATCACGCCTCATAGTCTTAGGGGTAGGCAGAGACAACATCCTTCCACTTGCCACGATCCTTGCATATCTCCTTCGCTTCTTTCTTTCTCATTAAACCTTTCATACAAGTTCGTCGGTTTAGAGTACTCTAGACTTGGCCTTTATTTAAAATGTCCTGGATTTCGTCCAGGAACGTTTGCCTTGGTCTTCCCCTTTTAACTTTCGCATTCACTCTTGACTCATAAATCCTTTTTGTCAGTCTCCTTTCTCTCATTCTCTCTACATGTCCAAACCATCTAAGCATACCTTTCTCAATTTTAGTCACTACATCTTCTTTTAAACCACAACGTTCTCTTATCACACTATTTCTTACTCTGTCACTCAGTTTGAATCCACTCATACTTCTCAACGCTCTCATCTCTACCGCATTTATTTTACTTTTGTGATTCTTCTGCTATTCTCAACTTTCACTACCATACATGTGTTGGCACCAATACTCTTGCATGCACAGCTTTCGCCTTAATAACTGCTTATAAAATCAACTATCTGTCTATGATAATCCCGTCAAAATCGGTTCAGCCAATACATATATTAACGGGAACATATATATAAACTTATACATATCTAAACTAATATTGTAAAGAGGAAACATTTGTGTTTTTGAATGTATTTTTGTAAGGTTTTCACAGAAAAACTACTGGACTGATTTCAATTTTTTTTTACCACTAAAAAGCTGTATTTTCACTGAATGACATAAGATATATTACTTTCTTTAAAAAATAGGGATCTCTAAGAGAAATGCATTAATGTAACACGAGATTTGTAAAAATCTTTCAGACAAAATCTCTTATCGCGTGCGGAAACTATTAATAATAGAACAAAAAACTGTTTTATAGTAATATAGAATGTATTAATATCTACAAATAATTCCAGTATACCATATGTCTAACTATTGTAGTTATGCCACTATAACTACTTTTTTACATTTTAAAAGTTAATAAAAATACCAACAATCAAACCATGTTATTTATAATTCTGTATTAAATCTTATTCTATTAAATGATATTTTATTAAAGACCTTTTCAATTCCTGTAAAATACTTTTTAAGTTATTAAAATTGGACTTTCCTTTCAAAGATATAACGAATTTAAAAATGTATTAGTAAGATATACATTTGTTGTAAAGTAAAATCCTTATATTGATTAGATTAAGAATGTAAGTGTGTATCTAACAACCTTGAAGGAAGTAATTAAAAACTTTAAGTGAAATATAAAACTATAGTCCAACGGAGACTTTCCACTGCCATGATATCGGTATCTACGCGGGTAAAACCGAGGAGCATTGCTAGTGGGAAATAAAGACACGCCCACAACGCGTTTGCTAGCTAAAGCACTAACGTTTGTCAGCAGCATTTGCTGAATAAAGATTTTGTATTTTTGCGCGAAATTATTCCTGGAAATCAGCAAGTAAGCGACGGCGTCTTCTTTTCACTGGGAAATGCTTTTATGCACCTCTGCCACAAGGCAGAGAGTATGACACTCTCCATTAAGGCCTGCATAGCCACTAAAACCCAGTGTTACCTTCCTCATCCTGAATTGGGAGTGCCAGAAGCTCCCTTGCTCATGAGCCCTGACACTTCCAGGTGAAACCAACTGAAGACGTTCAAAAAGGAAACAAGAGGCGTTCGTAGTGATGCCTCTTGCCGCCCAGCCTCCTCCTCTGAAGGGGAGCGCTATCTGCTGTAGCTACCCGTTCTCATTCCATTGCCTCCTTCGAGATGACGACATCGCAGAATGAGGCAATAGCATTACATCCTATCTCACAGTCAAGCATGGTGTGGAAGAGTCACCCGCTTGTCATCAGTACACCACTAAAATAAGACCCAGTAACACCCACTAAAACCCAGCGACACCCTCCTCACCCTGAATTGGGAGTGTCAGAGGCTCCCTTGCTCATTCACTCTGACAATCCCGGATGAACCGACTGAGGATGTTCAAGGAGGAGACAACAGGCGTTCGTAAAGACGCCTCCTGACACCCAGCCTCCTCCTCCTCAGGGGAGCAGCATCTGCTGCAGCTTCTCGTGCTCGTTCCATTGCCTCCTTCAAAGAAATGACGGCTCCGCAGAAAGAGGCAACTGCATTCCATCCTATCTCACTGTCAAGCATGGCGCCCACTATACTTGGCAGTGAGAGATTCGCTCCGATGAGGGATACCAGAGCATGCCGTTGTGGTCTCCAAGCCGGACATTCTGCTACTGCGTGGGCCGCCATATCGACAGGAGCACTACACTGATAGAGGACTCTTCCCCTCGTGCTATCTGAAGTACTTTCCCAAACATCCGAGTCCGGTCAGTACTTGCTCCAGCCTAAAGGTAAGCGGCCCGTGCCGCCTAGCTAAGCATTGATCGAGGCGGGGACGAATCGTCTCCACCGCGACCACACCCGCACTTGGAGACTCGAGATGCTCCTTCCAGCTGAGCTTTTATCAAGACCCTGTCGGAAGAACCAGTTACCTCTGCTTACAGAGCAAGTATTACAAAATGTTACTGTAATAAACAATAAACCGTACAATCTTTACCGGATCCAAATTTGGGATCATACAACAAAAAAAATAACATCTTAATTGACAGCTTTGTAATCAACACGTTAACATTAATTGATTTAGTTGTAGCAAAAACACTACGGAACAAACAAGTGGTAAAAACGAAACATTGTGTGGTTTTTTTGTAACAACTGATGCGAGCCATTGTCCTTTTTGTAATGTGAATGAAAAAATATGTTTTCTTATCGACGTGTACTATAAATTAACTGTCCTTTATCTTAATATCACATCTTATTAAACATAGTATAAAAGGACGTTGTTTCCGCCGTCTTTTCGCTTAGATCTTCTAAACTACAAACAGATTTTAATGTAATTTTCAGCGATAGATAGAATGATCCAAGGGGAAGGTTTATATGTATAATACATATATATTATAGTACAGGAAAGCTAAAAAATTCGACGATTTCTAACGTGATGTAAATAACAAATTTTTGCGCACTGAAATCGCAAATACTGGCTAAACCTTACGAGTTAGATCAAATTAATGTACTAAGGAATTGTATATATTAAAAAGATCAATAAAAAGTCTGTAATAGTATGAATTTATCTCCAAAAGATAACCCACTGTAACCAATTTTATCTATTACATATTACAAAAAAATACGTGTTATTTACCAAGCTATTTTATACAATACAGTATTATTTATTATCAAATTAAATACATAATATACGTTGTATATTTAATGTAGATCAAAACTGTACTTAACAACCTTTAATTAAAATGAATATCTTAGAAGATATCAGAGATTTAGTAAGGCATATCGTTAGTGTCCTCCCGGTAATTTCAGTATAATGAGATCTACTTAGTTAAGTTAGTAATTTAAAATATATTACAAAATTTTCCTTTTAATAAGTTGCATAAGTCATTGTGTTATTTTTATGCTAATGTGGGGTAGTTGATGAATAAAACGATATCATCAAATAGTTTCGAATTGTCCTTGAGTGCAATAACTTCAATAAAAAGCCGAATACTTTAAGAAAGTCACATAAATTTGTAATAATTAACGAAAAAGGAATCTATTTTTCATCATACATATATGGGAAGTTCATATTTTCGACGCTATTTTGAGTGACGAAAGTGCCGCATTAAATAAATGTGTAATTTAATGCGTATGTCTCAAATTTTCGACGCATGCGCGCTTGTTTTATATGTCAAAATAATTGGCAATTTGTATTACTACATTAACAAAATTTGTGATTCACTTGATTCACTTCTTTACTTAATTCTTCTTACGATTCATTAGTTCTTTTTCTTAATTTATAATATATATTTTAATATATATTATTTTATAATATATTATTACGCGTAATATACGCCTTTTGTAACACATTAGAATCGTCAATTATAATTATTATGTCATATTATTTACGAGGGGTAAAGGGAGAAACGCGTCCCAGTCCCTGCACCCTGCACCCTGCTTCTACCGACGAGGCTCTGGCGACCGACAAATGGCGGTATAACTATTCTCTATAGCTGACCTAAATGCCACAGACCGATAACAGCAGCAGCAGCAGCAGCGTTATCGGTGCGATAAGGTCAGCACTGCGATCACCAACCGCCTGCCAAGCGTGGTGATTATTGGCACAACCACGAAATGATCGACACAAGGCAGCAACGGTACGGGCCTTGTGGACGTCATTACGTGGGACCTATGTCCAGCAGTGGACGTCCATCTGTTGAAGCGACGACGATTATTTACGAACCCCTTTATGAATAGCCAGATGGTGTCTCAAAGGGTCAGACTGGCTATGCATGCAAGAGTGTTGGTGCAGAAGAATCACAAAAGTAAAATAAATGCGGTAGAGATGACAGAGGAAGAAAAAGTGTAATAAGAGAACGTTGTGATTTAAAAGAAGATGTAGTGACTAAGATTGAGAAAGGTATGCTTAGATAGTTTGGGCATGTAGAGAGAATGAACGAAAGGCGACTGAGAAAAAGGATTTATGAGTCAAGAGTGAATGCGAAAGTTAGAAGGGGAAGACCAAAGCTAACGTTCCTGGATGAAATCCAGGACATTTTAAATAAAGGCCAAGTCTAGAGTACTCTAAACCGAACCGAACTTGTATGAAAGGTTTAATGAGAATGGAAGAAGCGAAGAAGATATGTAAGGATCGTGGCAAGTTTAAGGACGTTGTCTCTGCCTACCCCTATGGGAATGAGGCGTGATGCTATGTATGTTATGTAGGATTCTTGAAGGCATTACAAATTCAAAGTTTCTTTTTCTTTCCTAGGAAATACTTTTTCGCAACCCTATCAAGCTTAAAATCTTATAACTACTACCTTTAATGGAGCACCAGAGGATCGGATGCAATCTTCTCTGGTACTCTGGAACATTCCTCCGGGAAACTTAAGAAGAAGACAGAAGAAGTATATATCTGTGCCAGAGAAGAAGAGCGTCTACAACGTCCCCCCTTTATCTATCACGTGTATTCTATAGCAATATAACTGTCTAACAGGCTACTGCCATTTTCATACACATTCTATAAGTTCCTTCCTCTATTCTCAGAAGAATTCATAAAAAAATCAATCGAGATCATAAATGTCGTGGTCATTACATACATTATTTCAATGTGTTTTATTTAGATTAAAACAATTTATTAGCTTCTAACTTTTTATCAAGGCTTCTTTAAATCCACAGTAAAGTTAAAAGGTAAATAGCAATTCTCACTCACTGGATTGCCTCATTGGTCTAGTGATTAGCATGTTCGACTACAGACATGAGGTCCTGGGTTCGAGTCCCGGGTCGGGTCAATTCAAAAATCAATATTGAGTTTTCTATTAAGATTTTCTCAATATTTGCCCGAAGTTGGGAAGTTGGCGGTGTGATTCACCCCCGTGTCTCGGAGAGCACGTCGGTCCTGCGCCTGATCTCTTTCTCCGGTCGTGACGGGTTGCTGTCACATCGGACTATGAGAGAGAAGGAATAGAGAGTGCACTTGTGTACTATACCTGCCAATCCGCAGTGGAGCAGCGTGGTGGGTCTCTAAAAACCCTCACTCCTCGGAGCGAGGAGGCCTGTGCCCAGCAGTGGGACGTTAAAGGGCTGCTACTTACTTTTTTTAATTCTCACTCGCAGGAGACATGTTTTAATTAGCATTCTTTTTAATAAGTATTTTTTATTTTTCCTCTAAGATATTTTTGGGAGGTTATTATAGAAACAAATGCATTTAAATTTATGCATTTTTAAAGCGTCAAATAGATGGCACAGTACTTTCAGTGCCAGCTAGTGTTTATAGATTATATCTGTACCCGTTTTGAATTTAAAATTGACGGTAACTTCGCAATACATTGATAAGGCTCAAAAATATTTGCACATGATGAAAATATTATATATTTTTGAATAAAATATTAGGTATCGCAAGAAATTTCGCGATACCATCCATTAGGCCAACGATCCGTAAATTCTTGGGTCATTGTAAACAGAATTACGATCTACATACGATTGTGTAAAGGTGCCAAAGGTATCGCTACCGTGTTAAAATTAATATCATCATTTGTGTACGCAATAGGTTAATTATTTACATATAACTTTTTAAGAATCTACAGCCAATAATTTGATTTTCATCACTGAAGTGGGCATTTAACTGTGCCTCAGCGTGAACTCCTGGTACTGCTGAGCGGGGGCAAGCTCTCGCTGGGGAACATCGTAAGTCCAATCCTCTCCAGTGAGAAGATATTGAGTGGTGTACTTCTGCAAGACCACCGTCTGGCTTATTGTAGTGGCACATTACTCACCTGGAACAATGGTCTTCCAGGGAACACTGATTTTCTACAGACTGGTGCAGGTTGTGACCGAACATGGGTGCTTCGGAAATTTTCTGCACCAAATCGGTCGGGAGTTACCCGCATATCATCAGTGTGGGCAGGTATCGGCTCACCGCATCACACTGTGGCAGGTTGTGCAACCTCAGGACCTCAGTTTCACCTCCTGGTGGTGCTGATCGGCGGCAACCTCTTGTTAGGGAGCAGAGTGGGCGGAAGTGGCCTTTTTTGCGAGAATATAGTCTCCCTCACCGAAAGAAAGAGGCGGACATCAGGGACGAATGCGAAAGTTGATCAACTGGTGCCTCAGTCATGGATGAAGAGAGTTCGGCTGGATTTTCGTGGATATTGCAAAATTCCTCCCTTGCCCAATCCTATACTCCTGCCCTGTCGTTTCTTAGCTGTAAAATAGGCATTTAACTGTAGTCCTAGTGGAGGCCATTAGTCACCACCTGGCGAAATAGTTACCCAAAGGCTATGTATTACATTTCTACAGACTAGTGCAAGTGTTGACTATACATGGCATGTACCTGCATCAAATTGTCGATTATCAGGAATCGACCACTTGCCATAAGTGTGGAACCCCCATAGACTCGGCGCGTTATGGGCAAGCAGTGTTCCGCTTGATGATGTTAGCGACACTTCTTAGGGTCGCTGATCTGAGGGAGCCTATCATTAGCAAGCTTAGTTGGCGTAATGGGTGCTAACGAGACGAGCTGGAGAGCTGTTGCTTACTTCTGCGAATCTGTTATGTCGCTGGAGAAATCGAAGAGAGTGATTTAGACAAACAGGGTGCTTTAGTTTGTAGATCGTCTTAATCCACCATGAGATGGGATGCCAGAGTAGGTAAACTTCTGACTTAACATCCAAAGATGTCGATGGTTCCGCTGGGTTTGAGTGGGTTTTCCTAAATTTCAATGGGTCTGAAAGGGCATTAAACTTTGATTCCACTTGACGATACTGTTAAAGATGGTAGCGTGCTATCCTG
This sequence comes from Elymnias hypermnestra, assembly GCA_015832385.1. NCBI lineage: Eukaryota > Metazoa > Arthropoda > Insecta > Lepidoptera > Nymphalidae > Elymnias > Elymnias hypermnestra. The sequence goes on from JACTOM010000908.1 coordinate 3,074,787, forward strand.
GTCAAAGGTGATTTCCTTAAAGAATCCTGCATAGCATGGTAATGAAAGTTATTGTCTTAATGATACGTTATTTTGTTTGGAACATTCTTTGGCCGCTTGTTTTGCTCAAGACTGATTTGGGCAGGAATTCTGTCCTGGGTCCGTAGACAAGTCACTTTCGAAGATTGCTAACGCTTAAAAAAGATTCCCATAAATTTTTGATGACGATAACGCTTTATGGCCCTGGTCATCTGGCTTGCTGCTGTAAGGATGCGGTTGCCTGCAGCTATTTTTTCTACTACATCCAAAGCCTTCCGAGCAATGCTGCGGGATTACTTACAGAATTAGGTTAGTTAACCATTACGCTCTTCTAAATTGCCTAGCCTGGAGTCGACCCGATATTTGGTAGCAAACCAACCCCTCGCATCATTACATCAAAGATGCCATCAAAAGCCAAGGCAAGTTCAGCATTTGAACTCGCGTCTCTTTACTAATGATCAACGACGCAAAACACTGTTTTTAATTCCTACTATTACTTCACACTCATTCTATATCTATTTATATAGAACAAACTCGTATTTGTTACGCCATAAATAACTCAAGAACTCGATTTCAATGATCATTGATTTGTTAGATCTCCAAATAGCAAAATAACTGTTAAAATGTAATTAATTTTACACGTAATAACTAAATAGGACACCTCACTGACTCAACACGAAATCTTCTGAACTATTCACCTGATTGAATTTGTATTTGGTATATACATTCCATTTGCGACGTAGACGCTTACAAAGAATGGAATTCATATATATTTCCACGTGATATACAATTAACTTATGAAAAATTAGTACTTCAAAATCCACTACCACTTGTTACACTTAAACGACTAAATTATATATCTTTTTGTATTTATATGCATGTAAATATTTACGATATTGTATGTATGTTCCTATAGGTATTTGTACTATACATTTTAGACATCTACCCTTTTTTTGTATCAAAATTTGACTATTTCTAATGTTGGATGACATAAATCGTTACTTAGATAATGCCACGTTTTTACACCCCGTGATTAACTTGTTATATATATTTTACTGCATTGTTTGCGTAAAACCTTTAAGCTTTTTAGATGAGCTTTCAATAGATGACTAACGAATTATTATTTGAAAAAAAACTGTATTAACGTTGAATGTCGTCCACTATTTGTTGCTTACATAACTTAGTTAACAGCAAAACTTTCTGCAAGATTAAAAGAAAATGTTGATAATAAATTAAAATAAAATCTATCCTAGGACCAAAGTTGGCACATATCAATCAAAGTGAAGTACAGGTCATTGAAATCAGTCAAGTAGTTCACGTTTATTTACTGTGAAAGGGAATTTTATATAAGGAGGGAGAGAAAGAGAGATTATACGGTTATTTACCGTGACAGGGAATTTTATATAAGGAGGGAGATAAAGAGAGACTATTTTAAATAGTTAAACATACAATATCGTAAATATTTACATGCATATAAATACAAAAAGATATATAATTTAGTCGTTTAAGTGTAACAAGTGGTAGTGGATTTTGAAGTACTAATTTTTCATAGGTTAGTTGTATATCACGTGGAAATATAGATGAATTCCATTCTTTGTAAACGTCTACGTCGGAAATGGAATGTATATACCAAATACAAATTCAATCAGGTGTATAGTTCAGAAGATTTTCTGTTGAGTTAGTGAGGTGTCCTATTTAGTTATTACGTGTAAAATTGATTACATTTTAACAGTTATTTTGCTATTTGGAGATCTAACAAATCAATGATCATTGAAATCGAGTTCTTGAGTTATTTATGGTATTTACTGTGAAAGGGAATTTTGTATAAGGAGGGAGAGAAAGAGAGACTATTTAAAATAGTCTCTCTTTCTCTCCCTCCTTATTTAAAATTCCCTTTCCCAGTAAATACCGTGACTAATAGTCTCTCTTTCTAAATAGATAGGTCGTACTTTAAAGCTCATATTTGGATAAAATTTGTAATCGTTAACAAAATAGTGGACGACATTCAACGTTAATACAGTTTTATTTTAAATACTAATTGGTTAGTCATCTATTGAAAGCTCATCTAAAAGCTTAAAGGTCCCTTTTTCTGTAATGAGTTTAAGAAGTACATAATATTGGAATTGACATAATTTCTTTATGTTACTTGTTTAAAAGCCTAAAAAGATTACGGAAATTTATTACAGAAACCATTTCAAATCAATATTTAACACACATTCTTATGGCGGTGCAAGGTTATATCTTTTACTTATTACAGCGATGTGCTAGATGAACCTAACCATGACATACTGTAGCTCAATCTGATGTAAGTTACGCGCCTTTTTTGCGCTGGGAAATGCCTTTACGCACCCCGATGAAAGATTAATTCCATCAGGAGTGTGGGACTCACTGATAACAGAATACCCACTAAAACCCAACGGATACCTCCCCATCCATGAGTGAGATCACTAGAGGTTCCCTAACTGCATTCCACTCTAGTGACCCGGATGGTACCGACTATGAGGATCTACCACTCAATAGAGTGAGGCATATAGTGCATAAGTGCGACTTCTGCTGCTTTATGCTCGCTAAAGGAGGCCAACGAACGAGAGAGAGAGAATGCAGTAGATGCTCCCTCTCACCGTGGAGATATTAGGCGCCGCAAAAATGCTCTCGCTTCCGTGAATCCTGAGGCAGACTCATCCAACTCACGGATGGTTCCTTTGGGTTTTAGTGGGTATTGTGAGCGTTCCTCCCTCTCCATGGCCCCCACTCCTGATATATGAAGAAAAGACAAAATATTGAGAAAACCCTAACAGAAAACTTAATATCGATTTCTGTATCAACTCGACTCGGGACTCGAAACCACTAGATCAATGAGGTGGTCAAGAAATGCTACTATCCAATCCAATCCAATGGAGAGACTCGTGGATTCTTGTTAAGAGTCACGGATTCGAATCCTAGGTTTTCTTACAAAATTTATGAGCCTCAATGTTGTTTAAAATCCTTCATTATACTATTTAGTGAATGTAATCATTGTGACGAAACCTGCATATCCCGGGAGCAATTCTGGGTTATTTATAGCCAGTATCACAGTAGGATTATGCTGTAAAAACTCCTAAGAGTGAGAAGGCTTGCGCCCAGTAGTGGGATTAGTAGGCAGCAGGAAAGCTTTGTGGAACAGTTAGAAGATACCGTTATCCTTACTTGTCATATTAAACCACCTAAATGTATGTTTTAAAGTACGGCGACATATATTTGATGATTAAGCAACTTTGCCATACCTGCGCCTGTGCTTTCGCTTTTATAAAAACTATGATAACTTCTAAGATATCCATTTAAATGAAATGCAGTTCAAGGCAGTTTTAATCTGTATAATATGTACAATGTATATAATCTATTTAACTGGTTAAGGAATTATATTGTATTGTATAAAAACGCTTGGTAAGTGACACATATTTTTGTAATATCTAAAAGATATAAATGGTTACTGTTGGTTATCTATTACAGATAAATATATACTGTCCTAGACTTTTTTATCTATATGTTTAAGATATACAATTCTGTAGTACATTAATTTGATCTATCTCGTGAGGTTTAGCAAGTGTTTGCGATTTAAGCGTACAAAAATATATTTGTTACGTCACATTACAAATCTTTGAATTTCTCGGCTTTTCTCTAACAAAATATATATGTATTATACATATAAATCTTCCTCTTGAAATTTTCTATCTATTAAAGAAAACTGCATTATAATCCGTTGGAAAGTTTAAAAGATACAAGGCAACAAACAGCGTAAGTGACTACATTTTATACGATGTAAAAATTATAGATGATACGTCATAAAAGTTAGTGGAATTTACCTGTAAAGTTAATATTATTAATGCGGTAAATATTTATGATAATAAACGCTTGTTTTATAAAGCGAGTGCTTAAATATTATGTACTAAATTGGCGCATACATTTTTAGCAGTTGCAACATAGGATTGTGGTACACTAAAGCCGATTTCAAAACGATATCTGATTTAAAATCAAATATTTATTTGTATAAATATATTAGCGATTAATTTAAAAACTACTTAAAGTATTTTCATGTGGTTTTGACGAAAACATACAGTGATTCATAAGAAAGGTTTTGGTATATAATTTGTAAAGGTTTTGTGTAAATTGGTTGAAATTTAACGATAATTGTTGGAAGTATCGGAAAAAGTCAAGCCGCTTGGGAGCTTTCATCGAAAACGCTACATAATCCATTAGAGATATAACAAAACAATGTATGGTGTGATAGTTCCTCTTTTATGGATCTATAAAAAAGTCCGCGATGGTATATGTCTATCATTTAAGGATAGCTCGCTACACCCATATATATCTTCAAAGAAAAATTGAGGTACAATGCTGTAATTTTTAAGTATTAGACGTTTACTGCTCGATGACCTCAGCAGACTTTCTCGACAGGTGGGCTTAAAAATGAACATGGATAAGACGAAAGTTATGTCCAATATCCATGTTCCGCTCCACCCAGTCGTCGTTGAGAACTCGGCACTCGAAATTGTTGACGAGTATACATACCTGGGACACATAGTCCAGCTAGGTTGGTCCAATTTCGAGGAAGTGGTCAACCGCCGAATCTTACTCGGTTGAGCAGCGTTCGGGAAATTCCGGAAGACATTTTCGTCCAATTTCCCTCAGTGCCTGAAGACTAAAGTCTTCGAACAGTGCGTGTTGCCAGTGCTTGCCTACGGATCAGAAACGTGGTCACTCAGCATGCGATGGAGAGGGCTATGCTCGGAGTTTCTCTACGCGATCAAATCAGAAATGAGGAGATCCGTTACAGAACCAAAGTCACCGTCATAACCTTATGTCTGTAGTCGAACATGCTAACCACTAGACCAATGAGGTAGAAAATATTATATTAAATTATTAAATAACAAGTGGCAAATTAAAATGCCACATGTTATTTGTGAATATAAAAACTACGTAACTATCGAACGAATTAGTGTTAAAAACGCTACCCATCTTCGTGACGCTAATCACGCGTTTCATCCGTAAAAACCTGTTCTCATATAGAATCAGTGTTAACTTGAAATGTTTATTTATGTATATTTATGCCATTGCCCATCAGTTTCGATACTCACTGCTTTTAAACCCAAAGGTTGTCTGAAAGAAATCGCTACTTAGCGATAAGACCGCCTTTTGTACATGTATTAATTAGTAAGTTAATATGTTAAATTGTTATTTATTGATGTGCAATAAAGTATACAAACAAACACTAAAATGACTGTAAAAAAATACATAGAGTCATGCTTTATTATATATTTTTGTCCCGGTGTGTCGCGGTCTTAATTCTATCGTAGAGATCCTACATTTCAACCTTGACATTGGCTAGTATTGATGGCAGCGGTATATAAACCGACCTGGATACAAAATGCAACATTCTACAAGCAGTAGTTGAAGAAGCAACATGAAACTGGTACGTCTTTCATCATCAATATATATAACACCGATATTATTAAAAATATCATTTAATAATCACCCATTTACGAATAGCATAGTAACAAATTTCAACTTATCATAATTCAAAATTCAGAGCTTAATTCAATCTAATATTGTATTACTCTTTATGTTTATTAATATTATACTTATTCTAGTATAGTTTAGACATATAACAATAGCAATAGCAATTTTATAACGATAACACATTAGTGTTATAGTTATAAAATTTGTTCTGACTCCTTTTCTTAGATTATCATTTTTTAAATTAATTATATCTCTTGAATATAATATCCGATTTAAATAATTTAAAAAGTATTTTACAGGTATCAAAACGGTCTTTAACAAAATATCATATAATAGGATAAATATGAAAACAAAGATGTGAATAATATGGTTTCATTATTGTTGGCATTTTTGACTCTTAAAATCTTAAAAAGTAGTTATATTGGCATAACTACAATAGCTGGAAACATAGTATGATAGACTTTTTTATAGATATTAATACGTTCTATAATATTGTAGAACATTTTTTTGTTCTATTATTAATAGTTTCAGTAGAGCACGCGATAAAAGATTTTTTGTTACAAATTTTTTCACACTTTGGGTTACATTAATGCATTTTTCTTAAGGATTCCTAATTTTTTTTTGAGAAAATAATATAGCTCTAGTTATAGTGAAAATGCCGCTTTCTGATGGTGCAAAAATTTTGTATGAAAACGTTACAAACATACATATATTACTCTTTATAATACTATACTTTAAGAGCTTTTTCGTTGTGAATTTTTATTCAAATTACACATTATTTTTATAATTGTTCAAAAAGCTCAAAATTATAATTTAATATTTAAGAATTAAGGATATTTCATAAACAATTGCAATTACGATGAAAAGGGATACAGTTTTGGATTATGTGTCGCTTACCAACCCGTAGTGGAGCAGAGTGGTGGGTTTATATTCTAAAAGGCTTGAATTGGTGTTCTAGTGAGAGGCTTCGGCCGTGGCTTGTTACCATTCTATCAGCAAAGACGTTTCGCCAAAAAAGCTATTACCTTTTAGGAGTGTAGGAGGTAAATTAGCTCTCACCAGTTTAATTAATTACATTATTAGGTACAGTCAAGCCTAACTATTAATAAAGAAGCTTTTTACACGTGTGTTTTTGGTAGAATTATCGTGATATACATAGTTAACTAATATATAAATAACAGCATTGATTTTTGTTGTCTAGGAAGTTAAATTTTACGTAAAAGCATTATATTTAATAATCAAGTTAAAGAATATTATAATATTACCAAAACTGGTTCACAATTTAGTAATCGTATATTATATTTCTGCAGTATTTCGTGGAAATCATTTTGATAACACACTTTATAATACGTTACGTTAAAAGTTTAGGAAATATTTAATTTATTTTATTGTGATATATAAATATTTGCTTATAAACTAACCAAAATTAAGAGCACACGTTTAAAACTAGAGTCATTTGTCAGGTATATCATACATATCTACAAAAACACTGTACAATAAATTTTGGAGTTAATTTATATATAACTTCAAGCCACATGTTACTCTAAATTCAACTTAAATAGAGTAAATCGAAATTATATTGTAATTACCATGACAAAAAGAGTAGTCCTGTGAGTTTCCTGTGGATTCTTCTTAAAGAGGATGAAGGTATCCTTGTAATTTTACATTTTATGTCGTTGTTTAATAATATAGTCAAGTCAATCATTGAGGATAATACAATGACTGTATTTTTTTGTTTTAAAAGTGTTGTTACAACTCTTGCATAAAGAATTACTGATTTGGTATTCATTTTGGTTTATTTTTTGATGATAATTCATAATTAAACAGAGTTTTTTGTAGCAAAAAAGATAGAAAAACATATGACATTGACGTCGACACCATTTTTGAAAACTGACGTTTTGAGTGTTGCCATTGTTCAAAATACTGTTTCTACTAAACCTTTTGAATGTTACCAACACACTAAAATTAAAATCTCACGTGTTTTTCTCTAAACTAGTTCAGTAGATTTTTTTTTAAATAATTTTACTACTACTAATACTTATAATTTTGTCTATTTTGTCCGATACAGATCATCCTCGCAGCTTTTGTCGGCGTGTGCGCAGCTGGTGCTCTGCCCGGCTATGTACCACCCCAGTATGCCCGTACCTACTACCCCGAAAGAGCTCGTGCAGCTTTGGAGAGAAATGCCGCCATCCTGAGATCAGTTTCCGATGTCAACGAACTCGGTTACCATTACGCATATGACACGGAAAACGGTACATATAACCTTTTAATTAAATCTATACAAAAGCAGTTAAAATTTCGTTAGCCACTTCAGGTAATAGTTAAAATGGCCTATTTTACGTTGGGATTTTGTTAAAGAATCCTGACTGTATTATAGAGAATGCAGGATTCAAAGAGGAACCTAGAGAAACAGTATTTAGGTAAAGTAAAGCAGCCTTTTTTACGCTGGGATAAGTATTAAAGAGTCCTGACTGTAGGTTAGAGAGCGTAAAACTCGATGATGAAGGAGACCTCGTAAAACCCTCTTGATCCGCTATTGGAACATCCGAGGATTACACCCGCATTTACACACTCTTTGATGTCTCGGATGAGTCCAACTAAAATTTCACGAAGATAGAATGACTTACGGAAACACTCCCTGGAACTGTGTTAAGGAGAGATACAGATCATCTACTGTATCAGACAAGAGGTAATGCTCTCCATTAAAACTGAGGTCCTCAAGCTGCACATTCTGCAAAAGTGTGGCAAGATGAGTCAATATCACCGTGATGAGCTGTGTTCTCTTGACAGCTAGAAACCTTTCGAAATATCCTTGTCCGTTCAGAATCCAGTTAAGGATGAATACCTCCACATTAGCCATACCCTCATCTAGAGCCTGAGCTCCTCATTTATTGGATCAAAGACCGATTGACTCCTTCTATGATCATACGAACAAAAGGAATAATGAAGCCCTAGTTCTTATTTCGGCTTATAATCGAAGCGTTACACTCAAACTCCTAAATAGCTGGACTAAACTTCTAAAGAGTGTGTTTCAAATCAAATCAAAAATATCTTTATTCAAATAGGCATATTACAGCACTTTTGAATCGTCAAATTATATTTTTTTTCCACACTCTACTTCTAATATACGTCTGATGATGGTACTTAACGATCCGAGGAGAGCACAGAACAAACTCAGTCGGGTATTTTTTTTTTGTTACCATCATCATAACAATATCATATTAGTTTACTATATTTTAATTAAAATTAGAGCAATTCGTTCACTCCCAGGCGTTTCTATCGTCTAGGTAATCTTGCAACTTATAATACGATTTTTCTATCAACTTTCTTTTAACAAAGACTTTGAATTTATTAATTGACATCTTTAGAACGTCTTGTGGGAGTTTATTATAGAAACGTATACAGTTACCCTTAAATGAGTTGTTAATCTTATGCAGCCTACTAGAATTTATAACAAGTTTGTTTTGGTTTCGTAAGTTATATGATGTACATTCACTCTTTTTATTAAAAGAGTCAATGTTTTTATACAACAAGTTTTCTATGTTCAAATGGATAGTTAGCTAATAATTGAAAAACTGTTGTTTAAAACAATTAAAACGTATCAAGATGTTGGGCGCCACTGTTACGCCCATGTAATTTGTAACAAAACACCTCACCGTGATAGGCATGATGTAGTGGGTTCTAATCCTACGCATTCATCAGCTAAAACGTTTACTCATTTATATTCACTTGTGGTGTATTGATTTTTGTTTTGGTAAGTATATATTAAACTGCCTCATTGGTCTAGTGGTTAGCATGTTCGACTACAGACATGAGGTCCTGGGTTCGAGTCCCGGGTCGGGCCAATCCAAAAATGGATATTGAGTTTTCTATTAAGANTGGGCTGCTACTTACTTACTTACTTACTTAAGTATATATTTGTTTATTGTCGGTATGTAATGAGACTGAAGCATCACACTCGTCTATGTAACGCTCATGCAAGTAAATCCTGTAGTCGATTTAGGGCCTTGTTCAGCTGCATCTTCATCTTTATCATTGCTACGCTTTAATAGATCATTTTATACACGCATATATAATTAAATAAATTGTAAAAGGTTATTACTTTACGAATGTACAATAAAAAACATAATTTTATCACTATTATTTAAACAGCTGTTACTTTGATGACTAAGTTTTTAGAAAGTACAATAGTTCGCTTAATTGAAACATTTAAATCTTATAGGCATCCAAGCTGAAGAAACAGGTCGTGAAGCAAACGGCATCCAGGCCCAAGGAGGCTACTCCTACACCGGTGATGATGGCCAGGTGTACAGCGTGAGGTATACCGCTGATGTCAACGGCTTCCAAGCCCAAGGCGCCCATCTGCCGACACCACCCCCCATTCCCGAGGCTATCGTCAAAGCCCTCCAGGAGAATGCTAGAGATGAAGCCGCTGGAATTTTTGATGATGGTAAGTATTTCAGTAACAAGCTCTTTTGGAACATAAAGTCTATTCGTTGGTCAAGTTAGTAGTTCTGAAGGTTGATGAAAATACCAGGAAGACATCCTTTTATCAACTACGTAGATGACACCTGGAATAGTTAGTAAATATTTAAAATTATAGGAAGGCTTAGTAATGCCTTGTACAAAGAAGAAATTTACGAGATTTTTTTTTGCAATTTGACTACATCAAAGATCTCCTTTAATGAAAGTAATTGTTTCGATGAAATTGGGCTTATATTGAACTTATTGTATCCAGTGGTGTCTCTTTGCTGTTATAGTATTAATCATTCCGAAATAACGCGGGTAACACCGCAGGGAATGGCTAGTTAGACGTGTTCTAAATCTAGAACTGCTTACTGCCATTTTATAAAATGTATTTGGCCTCAAGGAAATATTGAATATACTTAAATATTCTAAGGCTCCATCACGAACAATCGTCAAGTCGTGACTTGGAGATGACACATCCGCCCATCAAAACGTCAAAAATATTTATTCAGTATAGTTATAAAAAGGCAATGAGGTCTTATACCACTAAATTCAGTCTTTTAACTATGTGCAAAGTTCCTTAGTACGGACAGATGACACCGAGGAGAAAAGCTAGTCAATATACATTACCTTCAATGGAGAATAATTGTAATAACTGCCTAGCTTCTCTGCGAGTAACTTGCTTTTTTTTGATTCATTCTAATGAGGAGTATGGGACTCACTGGTAATAAGCCAGAATACTCACTGAAACCCGGCGACACCCTTCCCGTACTTTAATGGAGCACGAGAAGATCTGTAGACACTATCTAAGCTTTTACTACTGAAGATTTTCCCTAGGAAACTTAGAAAAGAGGCAGGAGTAGCGCAAATCTATGCCACCTGCCCTCCTATCTCTTGAGCTGGAGATGAGGAGCATCCAAAGCGTCTTCCCTCTACCTCTCAAGTGCCATTGTCCTCCAATCCCTTTCGACAGTAAGCTCCCCTCCCACCACACGACATCAAAAGATGCTGTTGGAGTCCCCCACACCAGATATTCTACCAAAGTGTACTGCACCGAATTAAAAAATGCATCACACTCCAGTTAGAGAGGAGCGCAATTACGAGGCCATCTCCCTGAGGAAAAAAGAAGGTAAAAGCGGTAAATGACCACTTATGTATGGGTTATCACATTCTAGTATGTAAGTAAATAAATAGCAGCCCATTAATCTCACTGCTGGGTACATGCCGCATAGGAGAGAGGGTTTTTAGAGTATAGCCCAACCACGCTGGTCTACTGCGGATTGGTAAGCGTAGTACACAACTGGACTCTCACAATCCCACGTGTCATCGGATTCTAACAGGTATTCTGACACGACCGAGGAGAGATTAGGCGCAGGACGGACAGCTTAACGTACTCTCCGAACAATTGAACTCCGAAATGAATTTTTTCGACCTGGGAGTCAAACCCAGGACCTCATGTCTGTAGCCTAAAAGCTGACAACTCAACCCAATGAGGCAGTCCTCGAAGTGAGGGGTCTACCACTTCAAGGGAATCCATTCGCCCAGCTGGTATTAGGAGACTCAGCTCGGACTGCCACAGTTCGTAGCGTAGTATCTCTTATCCATTCTCCTTGATCCTTGAAGTGAGGGGTCCACTACTTCGAGGGAATCCAGTCGCTCAGCTGGTATTAAAAAACTAAGCTCTCACTCCCGCAGTTCGCAGCGTCATGTCTCTGATGCTTACTCCTTATTGCTCGAAGTGAGGTGTCCACCACTTCGAGGGAATCCAGTGGCCCAGCTGGTATTAGGAGACTCGGCTCTCACTCCCGCAGTTCATAGCCTTGTTGATCCGATTATCTTTGTTCCTCGAAGTTAGGGGTCCATCATTTCCAGGGAATCCAGTCGCCCACCTGATATTTGGAGACTCAGCTTTCATTCTCGCAGTTCATAGCGTCGTATGTCCGATGTATTCTTCGCATTTATCTCAAAAGTACATATATGGTAATGTATTAAACATTTTTTTTAATTTACAGGTAGTTACCGTGACGGCAAATACGATTCAGGCGTATACGCCGCTCGTACGTACACTACCCCCAGACAATACATAGCCCCCGGATTCAGACAGCCTTATGGATTGTAAACGAAACAAAGCCTTCTGGTGCCATCGAAATTAGACTAAGTATTATACAGTGCAATGTTTACTGCAATAAAATTCGGTTTTTTTATTGAAATTACCATTTTTTTTATCACATTTCATACATTGATTGCAAGACTTTGGAATGACTTGTAGATATTACGACAACGGACGATGACTACTAATATATAAGTATTAAAAAAATTGTATTATTGCATCTGTGATTTTGTAATAAATGTTTTTATAACAAGCAAATGGTTTTAATTATATTTTTAATTAATGTTTCAATTACTCTTTGGTACTTTTATTATTATCGTGTGGTAATTGGGGTCCTTCTTTGTATAGAAATATAAGGAAATCAGCCCAGTCACTTACTAGGGTACAGTTATATATTTAAAAATGAATTTAAATTGCAAAAAGTCTACTTAAAACAATATATTTATTGACAGCAAAAAGAATAATGAGTATATTAGAAATAAAACAAAAAAAAAGTTGGGTTTAATATTGCTTAACAGATTGTATATTTCGTAATATACAATCCAAACAGTAATTATAATAATAAAATTTTATAAAACAATCAAATTTGATAGAATATTATGCAACATTTAAAAGTGTGACGATTGTGATTGGGATTTTTTATATATAAAATTTTAACAAAAAAAGAACCGCCTTCAAAACTAACTTACAAATATATAAATATGCTCTAAAACGTAAGAAATAATTGCGTATTCTTTTGTAGTGTTCTTCGTATTGTTATATTTAGAGTAGGCGTCAGCCAAGGAAGATGTTCCCCGGGTTGGCAGCTCCCGCGTCTCTTCCACCTACAGCTATATAGGTACCTTGGCTGACACCGACTCCAAATATAACAATACGAAGAACACTATAAAAGAATACGCATTTTTTTCTTACTTTTTAGAGCATATTAATGTATTTGTAAGTTTGTTTTGGAGGCGGTTCTTTTTTTGTTAAAATTTATATTTATATTTTGATTCTTAGATCGCCACACCCGGGTTCGAACCCGAAACCCTTATACCACCGCTTCACACATAATTCACCTTTCAAATATTGCAATGCAGCAACAAACGTAAGGTCATTGGCATTTGATTACAGACAGTTATAGATTTTGCCAAAAATCACACTCTTACTGTAAGCCGTTGAGGAGTTCCATTGATCTTCATATTTAACTACGACTAGCACTTGACCATTCCGAAGTTATAGTAAGCGACTCAAATATCTGGATAGCTTATAGAAGATTCTACGGAGTATCGATGATTTGCTCCTAAGTATTGAAGAGTTCCGTCACTTTGTCATGGATTCCATCATAACAAGCTTACCAAACTATCACAAAACAACCCTTGAAGTACATCCTTTCTAATAAAAAAAGAATCATCGAAATCGGTTGGCGTGATCTTGAGTTATTCGTCCATTTGTCGCGCACCTGCTTACGCAAATTTAAGACTTATCCGGTTTTGTCATGGATGCCATCATAAGAAATGGATTTTTAAAAAATGGGACCCTATGAACAGCTCCACCTATCATTTAAAAAAAATGATCAAGATCGGTCCACCCAGTCGGGAGATATGAGGTAACAAATATAAAAAAAATACAGAGGCATTGATAACCTCCTTTTTTTGAAGTCGGTTAAAAGTTGGCAATTTTCAAATACAACGTTTTCATGTGATTACTGTGTATCACTTTTTAACCGCCTTTAAAAAAGTGGAGGTTATTTAATTGGTCTGTAATTTTTTTTAACTTTGTTGGATTCGTCCATTTGTCGAGCACATGTTTAATGCAAATTTAACACTCATCCGGTTTTGTTATGGATGCCATCATCAGAACTGGATTAAAAACAAAATGGGACCCCACGACAAGCATCACCTTTCATATATAAAAAAAATCATCAAGATCGGTTCACCCAGTCGAAAGTTATGAGATAACAAACATAAAAAAAATACAGACGATAACCATTTCCTTTTTTTGAAGTCGGTTAAAAAGTTAATAAAAGTACAGGCAATAATCAAACTGCATTATTCATACCTGTGTAATAGTCCTTATCCTATATATATTTTAAGAAAATAATATTGCCTTTGTCGTTCAGTGAAAATGAAACTTTCTAATGGTGAAAATATTTTTGAAATCGGATAAGTAGTTTTTGTGTGAAAACGTTACAAACATACATAAAAACAAATGTTTCCTCTTTATAATATTACTTACATGCATAGCATCACGCCTCATTCCCTTCGGGGTAGGCAGAGACAACATCCTTCCACTTGACACGATCCTTGCATATCTCCTTCGCTTCTTTCATTCTCATTAAACCTTTCATACAAGTTCGTCGGTCTAGAATACTCTTGACTTGGCCCTTTACTAAAATGTCCTGGATTTGGTCCAGGAACTTCGCCTTGATCTTCCCCTTCCAACTTTCGCATTCACTCATAAATCCATTTTGTCAGTCTCCTTTCATTCATTCTCTCATCATGCCCGATGTGGATGGCCTGACTGGCTTTGGTATCCAGCTATTCGAACCTACCTGATCGGACCATCGCTTCGGACTTCGGCCTCTGGGTCTTTTGCCTTCCATCTTTCCTATCAATATGAGTTTCTCTAGGTTATCTCGCTGCCTTCGCGCGATATGTCCAAAGAACTGTAGTATACGCTTTAGACATATCGCGGAAAGCCTTTGAGTTACCTTTAGCTCTTCCAAGATGGAAACATTCGTCCTGTGTGCAGTCCAGGGGATCCGCAACGCCAGCACCACATTTCAAGAGCCACTACCCGTCTTCTATCAGTGGCTTTTACTTTATTAACCATTGCGACAGTCGCTAAGTGTTTGCGACAGTCGGCAGTTTCCATGTTGGCATACAGACAAAACTATTTATATATAATCATAAAATAAAGCGATTTATCTTGTGATGCATTTGGAATATACATTGTTTTTGAATAAGAACTCTATTTTTTTAATTAAAACAATTCAAATTCAAATCCATAGTTAAGACAAAACAGTCGAGTCTGAAATACAAAAAAGTCGTGTCGCAGAGTTTCTTGTCGCACTGATGATAGATTTTTATATAATTTTAGTAGGTAGATCGTAAGTTATTTTTCATCGTCCTACCCTCATTTTTTAATTTTGATTACCTTAAATACTAGGAGGCTACAGGTATGTATCGTCATAATTACGGAATTTTAAGCCGTAAAAAGAATATTTACCAAAAATATCGGGTCGTATTGTTCGGTTGGTGAATGAAATCAAACCCTTAATGGGAGATATTTCCGACATGATGTAATTAACTGTCCATTATCATTGTTTCACCTGATATACACACTAGTTACAAATTACATCGCCATGTCTCACTTCTCTACAAGTCATTGTTCTTTTATTAGAGTTATGCAAATGTTTTTAAATTGGAGATACCTTGTGAAGGTTTCCTTTACGGTTTAGCTATATCTTTAACAACAATCGTACTGTGGTTAGAACTGTATTATTTTTGAAGTGAATACCACCAATTCCTGGATTTTTTTTAATTATCCCGCGCCTACTTAGTATTTAAGTGTTTTGTTAGTCTGCTGATGATCTGTTCGTGACGTCAGAGCTGGTTATAGGGCTGCAGCTGAAAATCGGCACCGTGTGTCAGGTTTATGGCACACGGCAATACCGAGCTGTTCTACCTTGTCGGGGTTATGTGGAAGTTGCACAACATCTCCACTTATACATTAATGAAATATATTTGCATAAGATATTAATATACTATAAGTTTATAATTATTATAATAACATATTATGCACCGAATAAAGATTTTTCTTTCTTACCATAGCACCCGCGATCGCCGTCTCCACTCGTCATGGCTGCATGTGCATGTCGAGTGGGAGAGTTACATAACCGTAAGCAAATTGTTAGAACAAGTGAATTTATTAGTGATGAAAAGACCCTTAGCTATGGAGTTCTTCAGGGAAGTATACTTGGCCTTTTTTTGCTCTGGTAAATGCTTTTACGCACTTACCCTGACCTGAATGGGTCAGGAGTGTTGGACTCAGCGAGGGAGGAGACTTCGCAATACCCACTAAAACCCAGCGGAACCCTCTTCATCCATAAGTAAGACACCAGAGGTTCAACTTGCGCATTCTTCCCTGGTGCCCCAGATGAGTCCGACTGAGGATTCATGGAGGTAGGAGCAGGTGCGCAAACAAGCGCCGCCTAGTATCCCGCCTCCTTCGGCAGTGAGAGGAAGCATCTACTGCATTCTCTCTATCTCGCTCGTGGGCCTCCTTTAGCGAGATTACAGTTTCGCAGAAGAGGGCCACTTAACAGCATCGCGCCTGTAATGCTCTCAAGCGTGAGTTCCCCGCCTTTCAGCGCCACCAAGCGGTGCCTCTGAGGTTCACATTCTGCGCATTCTGCCACATTGTGACGTGCTGAGTCGATAGCTGCAAGTGGCAAGGACGCGACTTGCAGCTTTCCAAAGCAGCCATGCCCGGTCAAAACCTGCACCAGACGTATACTTGGCCTTTTTTTTATTTACCTTTACAACCTCAAAATAAATAACGCGAATATCTTCTGTTATGCAGAAGTGAATGCCCTAAGAATCTTATATAGTCCACTTAACCAGGAGGGATGTGCCTGAACCTGAATCCTCCAACAATATCAATATCATTGAAGGAAACCTTCAAATTGCAATGATAATTCTGGGAAATGTATCAGTCTTCTTTTTCATACCCCGCCTAGAAGACAGACGGGAAGGTGGGATTTTCCGGTAGTACCAGAATACCCACTAAATCTCAGCGGAGCCCTCGGTATTTGGAATGGAAGGACCAGATGTTCTTTATGTCATTCCACTCTGGCCCTTCCGAATGAAGCCGGCTCAAAAGTGCATTACAGGGGAAGAGAGTTAGATAAACCTCCATCTCCTGTTTCCTACCCCCCTCCATAGGGGGTACTGTGCCTCGACTGCCTTCGCCCTCTTTCTTTGCCGTACTTCCTTCAACGAAATGAGAGCTTCAAAGCTTTCTTTTCGATTACCTAATATACAAATAACTTACATATCACTACAGTCTTACTTCTCTACCAATTACTAAAACAAAAAAGTAAGTAGCAGCCCATTAACGTCCCACTGCTGGGCACAGGCCTCCTCACTCCGAGGAGCGAGGGTTTTTAGAGCATAGACCCACCACGCTGCTCCTGTGCAGATTGGCAGGCATAGTACACAAGTGCACTCTCTATTCCTTCACTCTCTTAGTCCGCTGTGACGGGAGAATCCGACACGACCGGAGAGAGATCCGATCCGGCGCAGGACCGACGGCTTAACGTGCTCTCCGAGGCACGGGGGTGGATCACACCGCCAACTTCCCAACTTCGGGCAAATATTGAGAAAATCTTAATAGAAAACTCAATATTGATTTTTGAATTGGCCCGACCCGGGACTCGAACCCAGGACCTCATGTCTGTAGTCGAACATGCTAACCACTAGACCAATGAGGCAGTTTACCTATTACTAAAACTTTTAAATTGAAGCTAAGAGATGCTCAGTAGAGGTTTTTGAGTACAGTTTAAGCATGTTTTAAGGCATCATAGTGCAGTGGATAGTATTGGATCTTCTTCTTTAAAATCGTCTAGATTCGGTGTTTATCTCTGTCAAATTGAGACAGGGATTTTACATATATATTTTACGTAATAGTATATTAATTTATCAGGTTATAAAACAACCGCTACTAATATATATATTCCACAATATATAACACATTTATAAGTACAATGTAACTTACAATCTTGGTATCATACAGAAGACTTTAGCTGACAAGTAACATCCCAATAAAGACAGCAAAAATAAATCTAAAGTAACGAAGAAGCCTTATTTGAAATAACGATATCTTTATTTATCTAATCTGGTTAAATAAATATCAAACCCCTTGTTACTTATTAAATATTTTTAGTAAAAAAGAACCTGTTGAACTACAATACTTGTCAAGTCGTACCTCTTCCTATTTGTGTTCTTCGATATAAATCTTTATCAATAACTTTATATAAAGAGAAAGACATGATTCTTTATTTGCTCAGTATGAAAATAGAACCTATTGAATTGATTTGTATAATTCTTTTGCCAATAGAAAGTTTATTTATTAACCAATAAGGCATTCTACTTTTTATCTCGAAATTCTCACGAGAACAAGATTTTTTGTCATTTCAGATGAATTTTGTTGGGATTTTCTTATTACGAAATTCCTTTGGTAATAGATAGAGAAGTAATATCACTTTGAGCCACAGTTAAGCTTTCGCTTTAACTATAATAACATGAAAATGAGAAAAATATATTTAGTATAAATAGCGCCTGACAAATTTCTAGGAGCAAATACTCCAATAAACATATTAACTATTTAAATATTTAGTTCAAAATCGATGATATTTGTAAGATAGTCAACTTATGAGATAATATTTATAATAACGTTTTAGATACTATAAAAAACAATCCTAATAGTAAAGTCCAGTCTATAGTCTATCGAAGTGAATAATGGAGTAATTTCAAATGTTTATCGGATTGGTAACCTATGTTATAGATTACTTTTTGACGTGTTACTACTTTGCGCACTATTGACATGGGGAGTAAGCAGGTGACGTTACAAAATCGTTACGAAAATTGTGTTCGGATGAGATGAATTGAAGTTGAGAAGGAAATATAAATTAGTGAAGCTGTAAAGAGTAGTAACGCTTTATTACAGACGTGTGATCTAAAACAAAATCGATTTTTGAAGTAAAACATTTTGCACAAGTGTGTCTTGGGAGAGTAAGCTCGTGAATGCGTTAAAAGAGCGTTACGAAAAGTTTTATGTGTGTAGTTTGGAACACTCTGGTTTATTTTATTTCTTAATTCCTCATGAAGTTATAAATTACTTTAACACCAAAAGCGTTTTACCGATTTTAACTGAAAGTTTTGATTGGTCAAGCTTTTCTGGAGTGTCTAACTCTAAAAAACTCGACTGAAATTTGTGGAAAGTCATTCATAACTTTAGAAGTTAGTCTCACTCCAAAACAGCTTGACTAATTTTTACTGAAAATTGTTTAAGACGTTCACAACCTTATAAGTTAGTCTAACTCCAAAAAAGTTTAACTAATTTTGACTGAAAGTTGTTGAAAGTCGTTCACAGCTTTATAAGTTAGTCTAACTCCAAAAGCGCTTAACCGTTTTTGACTGAAAATTGTTGATATACGTTCACAACTTTATTAGTTAGTCTAGATTCGAAAGAGTTTAACCAATTTTGACTGAAAGTTGTTGAAAGTCGTTCACAACTTTATTAGTTAGTCTAACTCCAAAAGCGCTTAACCGCTTTTGACTGAAATATGTAGATACACGTTCACAACTTCATTAGTTAGTCTAGATTCGAAAGAGTTTGACCATTTTTGACTGAAAGTTGTTGATATACGTTCTCAACTTTATTAGTTAGTCTAGATTCGAAAGAGTTGACCAATTTTGACTGAAAGTTGTTGAAAGTCGTTCACAACTTTATGAGTTAGTCTAACTCCAAAAGCGCTTAACCGCTTTTGACTGAAATATGTAGATACACGTTCACAACTTCATTAGTTTGTCTAGATTCGAAAGAGTTTGATCAATTTTGACTGAAAGTTGTTGAAAGTCGTTCACAACTTTATGAGTTAGTCTAACTCCAAAAGCGCTTAACCGCTTTTGACTGAAATATGTAGATACACGTTCACAACTTCATTAGTTTGTCTAGATTCGAAAGAGTTTGA
>JACTOM010000908.1:3095742-3122085 GCA_015832385.1 Elymnias hypermnestra
GGAAGACCGAGGCGAACGTTCCTGGACCAAATCCAGGACATTTTAAATAACGGCCAGGTCAAGAGTACTCTAAACCGACGAACTTGTATGAAAGGTTTAATGAGATTGAAAGAAGCGAAGGAGATATGCAAGGATCGTGGCAAGTGGAAGGATGTTGTCTCTGCCTACCCCTATGGGAATGAGGCGTAATGCTATGTATGTATGTATATTTAATAGCAATTTTAATGGCACTTTTGTCTATTATCTCACTTATGTCGCATTTTTTACGCCAAAACTACTGAACCGATTTAAATGAAATATGATACACAGGTAGTCTAGAGCCTGGGAAGAGACATAGGCTACTTTTTAATGCGGAAAAAGGATTTTAAGCGCTGGAAATGTCGTCACTTTTCCACCCGCAAGTGTGTAAAATGACAATCCAATTATAAATGCGAAAGTACTGTCTGTTCGTTACGCTTTCACAAAAAAGCTACTAAACTGATTTAAATGAAATTTGGTACGCAGGTGGACTGAACTTTGGCAATTAGATATACATATCCCACTGGATCGGGAACTACGCGGCTCTCATCACGAGGTACACCGTGCAATGTATATAGTAATATTATTAAACTGATGAGATTTTTTGATCGATATCTTAAGAATTACTTGTCTGATTTGAAAAATTCTTTCACTGTTAGATAGCCCATTTATCATGAAAGCCTTTAAACTATATAACATCACGCAAAGACTAGTGGAACAGATGCAGTAATGGAGAACGTTTCAAAATTGGGGAGTTTTTTTTTCGTTTTGAGAGATTCCGCTGCCCTGCGTAAGCGGTTAAAGTTTTGCAAAAATTATGTATGACAGAAATATTCCTCGTTAAAAGTTCTAAAAAAAAGTCTCAAACAGTATATGTCTATCTTTTAAGGTTGGCTCTCTATTACCTTTTTTATCCTAATCAAATGATGCTATTATAATCCCTAATTCTATGCGGGTAATATCGCAAAAGACAGCTAGTATTATATAAAATAATTGTTTTAAGATGAGTTTAAGATGAGAGATTTGTTTGAGCTACTTAATTGTCTTTTTTTGCGAATGATTTATTCAAATATACAGTTCAAGAATCAATTCTGTGTCTATTTTAGTAAGAATCTACGTATCTAAGCTTTTACTTTTACTACAGGAAAAAGCTACATATACAGAATTATACAACAAGTAGTTATCCTGCTATTAATGATTATCCAATAATAAATTATTTATGATATATGTTTCTTTTAAAGAGAACTTAGACGCAAATTTTTAAGACTCAATTATATGTATTTTTAAGCAAGAATCTACATGTCTAAGCTTTTATTTCTACTGCAGGAAAAAGCCACATCACAAAGTATAATTAAACAAGTAATTATGCTCCTTAATCATTTTCCAATTAAAAAATAAATCTAAATACGCAACAAATTAACACCTAATCAAACAGTTACGCACATATTATATCAGCATACTTATATAATCATACTTTCAAGATCAAGTTTCTTAACAGTGCTTCAAATAAACTGGAATTATAATAGTTATGTTACAGCACGAGTGATCAATAAGGGCATTATTTTAATTGCCCAAGATATTAGAAAAATCTAAACTAATATTGTGAAGAGGAAACATTTCTGTTTTAGTTCACGCCGGCTTTGACCCTGGCATGGACTCGACCCTGGCTCCGGCCCATGAAAAACCAGGCTGAATCGGTCCCGAGAAGGCGGGGGGAGAATGTTAAGGGAAAAATCCACCTAGGTGTCGTACAATTATGAATGAATTCTACACCTACCTGGTCTCCCGGCGCCAATCTCCTCAACGGCGACGAGACCTGGCAGTGGTATTATCAAGTGGATGTGTATTTTTATTTATATGTGTTTGTGGAATGTGTCTGTAACCTACCAAGGCATCCAAAGCTGTTGTAGCCGACGCCGGTTCTCTGTTCTACTCCAAAATACACACAGGGAAGTCCAACTGCAGCCACCGCGTGGGCGGAAATAACCTAGCCGCGTTATGACCCGCCACCTTTCACTAGAAGGCTACGATATGGGCCGACAAATCGCGACAAACTACTTCATTAGCCCCACAAAACCAATTAACGCGTGGAATTACCGCACTTTCCCGACAAAATCATACAAAACCTTTTTACACAAAAACTATTGGACAGATTTCAAACCTTTTTTTCGCCATTATATGATATAGGCTATATTATTTTCTTAAAAAATATAATGATTCTTAAGAAAAATGCATCGATATAACCCAAGGTGTGGAACAAAAATATCTGTCATCGCTGCGGAAACTATTGATGATAGAACAAAAATATATTCTACAATATTATAGAATGCATTAACATCTACAAAAAAGTCTATTATACTATGTGTGCTACTACTGTAGTAATGCCAATTTAACTACTTTTTTAGATTTTAAGAGTTAAAAATCCCAACAATAATCAAACCATATTATTCACATTTCTGTATTAATATTTATCCTATTATATGATATTTAATTAAAGACCGTTTTGATACCTGTAAAATACATTTTAAATTATTAAAATCTGACATTCCATTTAAAAGATATAATTAATTTAGTTAAGTACACTTTCCATTGCCAGTTATATATAAATCTGTGCTGTATCATTAACGTATACAGATGTTATTAATGTGACAACTGACAGTCTGTTGGTTTGTTACATTTTAAAGCCGAAACTGCTGAAAGATCTTTACGTATATTTTTATATAGACATTGAAAGCGGAAATAGGCTATCGCGACAAAATAGCTTGAATGAGTTGGATTAGGGGATAAAAGCTATAAGATATTGAAATTAATAATTTGACACAGCCTGCATCATATATTTGTATTTTTTCATTTTAATAGACATTTAACTTACAACAGTAATTATGACAAATTCACAAAGAAACAAGCTTTAAATTACATTAATTTTTTGTAACATCGCTTTTTCGTTATATTCCTTTTGCGGTTCATCGCTTTTTCGTTTCAGCCCTTTTCATTTCATCGCTTTTTGGTAACATCGCGATTTAATTACATCGCCTTTTCAGTTAATCATTATTTTGCCACATCGCTTTTTCTTTTCAACACTTCTTCGTTACATCGCTTTTTCGTTTCATTGCTTTTTCGTATCATCGCTTTTTTGTAACATCGCCTTTTTGTTGCATCGCTTTTTAATTACATCGCCTTTTCGTTTCATCATTTTTTTGCCACATCGCTTTTTCTTTTCAACACTTCTTCGTTACATCGCATTTTCATTTCATCCCTTTTTCATTTCATCGCTTTTTTGTCACATCGCTTTTTCTTTTCAACATTTCTTCGTTACATAGCTTTTACGTGTCATCACTTTATCGTTTCTTCGCTTTTTTATTTCATCGCTTTTTTGATTTATCGACATTCAAATCTCAACGAAGTTTTCACTTCAAAAATCTTTTACGTCATGTTCAGTCAAGTTTATCATGTATCTATACATATTTAAGGTTAAAAATGTGTAGAGCAGTTAATTGAAATCTCCGGGCTTTATGAATGAAGTCGAATTAATGAGTTTGTCCGTAGCAGCGATATGAGAAACTAACACGTGGCCCGCAAAAGTGCTCTCGTTAATACAACCGCTTGATCCCATTACATTGGTCGAGATATCGAATCCATTATGAAATCGCACCAGAGGATTGACTAGAGCTCCTTAAATCTAGACAGTGTTTTAACGAAACACTTTATTATTTTGCAATAAAACACACATTACTTACGTGTATCTTTATTATTTGTTAGGTTGTAAAAGAAACAGCTTCGAATCTATTAGAGCGGGCGATATTTCTTTTATTTTTTTAGCTATTTCGATTTCTTTTTTTGTAATAAGGCATTAACAACCAGACCTGGTTTAACAGCTGTTATATATATGACATTTTTAAAAGGAAAGTTCTAAAAGTGCGTATAACCAGCCGCTGCGTCACTGCTTATTAAATCTCTAATATCTTCTAAGATATCCATTTTAATGTAATACTGTTAATGGCAGTTTTGATGTGTATAAAATATACGACGTCTGTAATATATTTATTTGTATAAACAATAATACAGTATTGTATAAAACAGCTCGGCAAGTAACACATATTTTTTTTGTAATATGTAAAAGATAAAAATGGTTATTGTGAGTTATACTTTAGAGATAAATATATAGTATTACGGACATTTTTAAAGATTTTTTTAAGATATATAATTTTGTAAAACATTAATTTAATGTATATCGTAAGGTTTAGCCAGTGTTTGTTATTTTAAAGAGTAATATGTTTGTTACGACATCACATCACAAATATTTGAATTTTTGCGGCTTTTATTTTACCATTTTATATATTTTTTTACAGATAAATATCCCTCTTGAATCACTGTATCTATTGCTGGAAACTGTATGAAAATTCATTGAATAGTTTAAAAGATATAAGCAAACAAACAACGGAAGCGACTTCAATTTGTAAATCTTTTTGTGTGAGAATGTCCATAAAATTTATGATAAATATATACGTTTTTAAACATATTTGTAAAACGTTTTAGTAACAAATGCAAATAATTTTGTGTTTCAGTGCTGGTTTTCTTTAAAGTAAAGTAATTTTTATGAAACCATGTTTTCATTTAGCTGTACTAACATGATGGAGCGTAAATAATGCTAATAAAACGTTTTAAGACACGTTTTTTATAATCAGCATCGATTTTTTTTCGCCCCATTATAAAAGGTGCCATTAGCACTATCGTCTGTCTTGGTTATTGGATGAGGTCTTCTAACACCTTTTAGAATAGTGTTGTTCAATAAAATTAAAAAATATATATTTTTCTTTGGTTTTCTATAATTAAATTGATATTTTAAGAGTTGTTATGCTTTATGACATGAAACTAATGACAGTTCACGGGCTATATATATATATATATTAGAAAACTTGTCGTACGTCCATAAAAATATTGACTCTTTTACGAAAAAAAGTGAATGCACCTCATATAACTTAAGAAATAAAAATAGAATTGCTGTAAATTCTATAATACTTTTCTATAACAAGCTTCCAGAAGAAGTTACAAAGATGTCTCTGAGTAAATTTAAATCTTTCATTAAAAGAAAGCTTATTGAGGAATCATTCTAATAATTTAAAGGAATACTTGGAAAACAAAAATATATCGGAGAATAAGAGAGAACGGAGAAGCATAAAGCACAGGGACGTAGGGTTCTCCGCCGACATCGTCATTATTGGGATCCATAATTTAATTTCTCATACTGTGGGTGTTGGGTAATGTGGGTGCATTCAACCCCTTATTAATTAAATCGGATTATAATGTTCAATCACTCAATGTTCCTGATATCAACTTAAACAAACTCATTAACAATATTAGCTAGGAACGCGACAGTTTCCACAGTCGACCGCACCGGTCGAACGCTACTCGACTAAGTTTGTTGTGGCCTCTTTTCAGATCAGTGCGGAAGGAACCCTCATAACTTTAGATAGTAAGTCGTTCTTTAATGTTATCATTAGTTATTTATTTGAATAATGTATGGAAAAAAACGATGTATGACGATTCAAAATTGCTGTAATAGGTCTACTTGAATAAAGATATTTTGACTTTATAGAAAAGCACCTGTCTAATAGTTTCAAAGCTCTATCCGAATTTTGCTCTACTTGTTCAGTCATCGGATGCATCTCGTTAACTAAGTTACTTAACAGGCCTCATGTCGGACGACCACTGACACTACTGACTTGGCTTTAAAGACAATTATTCTCAAAATAATACAACATTTACTTAATGTGAAATTAACAAATAAACGATAAGGGTATACATGTACACTAGCTGAATCCGCGACTTCGTCTGCGTGGAATGTTTTTTGGATAGCATTTTCATTAATTTAGGCAAATTGTTTTACAAATAGAAATATGACCTCTACTCGGCAAAAGTAATATTCCTGCAAAATTTCGATGTATGGTTCCAGAGATATCGTGATGAGTCAATAGATACCTGGATATCTCTTTTATATATGTCGGAGAATAAGAGAGAATTTGCATAAAGCATCGGGGCGTGGGGTTCTCCGCCGACATCATCGTTAGTGGCGTCCATAATTCAATATCTACACTGTGGGCTTTTGTGGGTTATGTTGGTGCAGCCATTACTTTATTAATTAACACAGATTATAATATCCAATCGCTTAATATTCCCGATAACAACTTACACAAATACAAACAATAATAGCCGTAATTTATATCTGTTCGCATAATCTGGCGCCAACCATTGGTACCTCGGAAAGAGAGTACTCACGCCATCTGCAAACTTTTCGACGTACTAATGTACGGGCTATCGCGTCATAGCGTGGCTAGCTTACCACGCCCACGCGGTGGCCGCAGTAGGACTTCCATATGGATTTTGGAGTGGAACAGAGAAATAGCATCGCCTACCGCAGCTTTGGATGCCTTGGCAGGTTACAGACACATTCCACAAATACAAACACATACAAAAAACACACCCACCTTTCATTCATCTGCCAGGGCTCGTCGCCGTCGAGGAGATCGGCGCCGGGAGACCAGGTAGGTGTACAATTCATTCATATCTGTCCGACTCCTGTGGAACCTCTCCCTTAACATTCTTCTCCCGCCGTCTCGGGACCGATTCGACCTGGACCTTTGTGGGCCGGGTCCAGGGTCGAGTCCAATGTTGAAGATTATTTAAGCGACAAAGATGTCACATTGATACATGATTCCAGTTGCACATGTTTATGTTTAAAGGAGTAACCGTTGGGTTTCTTGCCGGTTTCTTCTCAGCGGAGTCAACTTTCCGAACCGGTGGTGGACAGACTACTGACGAGTCAAAAGTGCTTTTTGAGCCTATTTGAATAAATAATATGTTGATTTTTTTGATAGCTTCGCTGAGTATTTTCCCACTTAATATGCATATTTTTAATTTGTATAATTGGGTAATGGAAAGCAAATTAGTTTTTTCATAAAGTGGTGAAATTTGACTGGTGGGAGGCTTCGGCCGTGGTTAGTTACCACCCTACCGCCAAACAAAGAGATTTGTGTTCCGGTACGATGCTGTGTAGAAACCGTAAGGGGTATATCACCTCTTAACAGGTTAGCGCGCTTCCATCTTAGACTGTATCATCACTTACCATCAGGTGAGATCACAGTCAAGCGCTAATCTGTCAGCAATAAAAAAAAATGTCTTTGGTTGGAATATGATAATCTAGTTGGCAAACGGTTTTTAACTACAGATTGGTGCAGATTCTGATTGGGCACGGATGTCCATGGCATGTCCAATCGGCCTGCCATGAGTGTGGAGCTGCCATCGACTCGGCACAGCATATTTTGGCAGATTGCGCAGCCTGGGAACCTCAATTTTGGTAGATTGTGCAGCCTGGGAACCTCAGCGTCGCCTCTTGATTGCGCTGATCGATGCGGACCTTTCATTGGACAGCGTTGTAGGCGCGATGCTTTCTAATGAGAGATGCTGGGCAGGAATGGCCCTCTTCTGTGAGACGATCACCTCACTGAAGAAGGCCCTCGAACTATAGAGGGAGATTGCAATGGAAGCTCCCTCACAGCGCCGGAGGAGGCGGGCTACAAGGCAGAGCCAGTTAACGTTAGTCCTTCCATCTTCGAGAATCCTCATTGACGGATGCGAAAGTTGAACTCCTGGTACTTCATTCATGGATGAAGAGGGTTTCGCTGGGTTTTAGTGGGTATTGCGAGGCCTTCTTGTTCACTCCTGACACACGGTTGGGGCCAGTGCATAAAAGCATTTTCCAGGGAAAAAAGGGGTTTTTAAGAATTAGTTTTAAGATGTTTGAAGACTTTTTAGATTTGTTTCATGTGCAGTTCCCGATATTTCTATAAGGTATTCTAGGAAAGGTTTGACCAAAGATTAATTGATTTGTAAATAATAGTGCGGACTTTTTGTGGTATACATCTAGTAGATCTACGTTTTTTGTTTTATAGTTAAATGCTCATCGTCATCGTCGTTGTCGCTTCAACTCATGGACGTCCACTGCTGGACATAGGTCTCATGTAATGATGTCCACAAGGCCCGATACCGACAAAACCTACCGGCGACCATCTTTATATCATCGGTCCACCTTGTGGGGGGGTCTCCCTACACTGTGTCGCCCGATGCGGGGTCGCCACTCCAGCACCTTCGGGCCCCAACGTCCATCGGTCCATCGGACTACGTGCCCTGCCCATTGCCAGTTTAGGTTCGCGATTTGTAAGGCTATATCGGTGACTCTGGTTCTTCTACGGATTTCTGATTAGAGAAACTCCGAGCATAGCCCTCTCCATCGCACGCTGAGTGACTCTGAGCTTTCGATTGAGGCCCACAAGTAGGAAGTTTTTTTATTAAAGAGTATATATGATGTTTTAGTAATATCTATAGTAAGCAAGTTATATTGACTTAATCACATTATGTGTTCATTTTTATAGTATTTCTATATACACAGTAGTAGAAATTTGTATTAAATACTCACCGACCATAACTTCGCACCGTCGGAAAATCAATAAGTAAATTAAAAGTGCATGCGTACAAAGTACACAAGTATTTAAGGAATTTATTAACATGTTAAAAGTATCGAAAATTGATGAAAATGACACGTGTTTTTTGTCAATAAATTTAGAATAGATAAATGACGAGTGGAAAATTAAATGCCACATGTTATAAATAAATAATAAAACTACCTATTGGCATAAAAACGCTGCATATCTTCGTGACGCTAATCACGCGTTTCATCCTTAAAAATATTACTCTCATGCGGCTAAACTACCTACCCGCTCGGTACTGGAGGTCGTTGACCCGTGCGTTCAAGAAACAGCTGATTTTAAATTTGTGTTTTTGAATTTTATAAAACTATTGTTTCATTTAGCTATGATAACATGATGGAACGAAAATAATTCTATTGAAACGCAAATATGATTTTTTTGAACCAGGACAGATTTTTTTTTAATTTTGGGCGCGTTAGGGATTTAAATTTGAAATGATGAAAGTAAATTTTTACGATGCCCGGGCTCACCGTCACAGAAAACCAACACCCTGAAGTTAGCTATAGTCAACATTTTAGTTTTTTGAAAAGATTTTTCTCTTGTTACGCCAAAGAAGTATAACTTCTAACGCGTGTACTCACTACTATTGCCTGTCTTCGTTTTCGAAAGCGGTTTCCTAACACTTTGTATATATTCCCAAGAAAGTGGTTCACCAAAATTAATGTAAAAGTATGTTATACAATTTATAATTATATTAATGTTAATTAAAGTAATATCTTTACTTCACACACACTGTGGCACTTCAAATAAGTGTGACTTAATAAGTACATGCCTATATAGAAACTCCTTAGTATAAAAACAGACGAGAGAAATTTTTGATACGCATTCGTGTCTTATCCATTTAGTGATTAATAACCAAAATGAAACTGGTACGTTTATATTTGAAAATAAAATAAAAACATTCAAAAATATATATACAAAGCCATTTGCACATAATCTTATAATATTCTTAGTGTAAAGTGTTAAATAAAATCGAATAAAACCAAGTGCAAAGAAATATTCATGTCGTGTATAAATTACTGAATATTTAATTAAATTTTTACTTCCTATTTAAAAGTGTTAACGTATATTTATTTAAAATTTATTTTGCTACACTAATATTGTTTTTTATTTTTTAAAATACGTTTTATAATCATTTTTAATTGCCAAAACATATACATACTAATGCAAAAAAAGCTTATAATTTTATTTGTTTGGTTTAGCGTGTAAATCTCAAGAACTCCAGGTTCGAATTAAAAAATTTTAACAATTTTAAATAGCTCATTTATCAAGGAAGGTTATAAGCTACATAACTACATATATTGTTTAGTAGAACTAGTGAAATAATGAAAAATATGGCAAAAACGGGGGAAAATTTTGCTTTTTGAACGTTTCAATGTGCTGCGTAAACGGTTAAAGTTACGCAATAATTATGTATGACGAAATTAGTCCTCTTGAAGTTTTCTATAAAAAAGTCTGTAATAACATATTGTTATCTTTTAAGATTGTCGCACTATAAGCGGTTTTATAGAAAACATTTTTTGTTTATCCTCCTTCTTACTCTTATGTAAAAAAGTTGCTTAAACAGTTAAAGTTGCGCAATAGTTATGTACTACAAAATTGATCCTCTTAAAAAGTTCTAAAAATAAGTTTACTATAGCATATGTCTATCTTTTAAAATTGACTCACTATAACCTTTTTTATGGTAAACGAATTTGTTCTCTCTCTAGTGTATAAAACTAGCTGTTCCTGTCGGTGTTATTCAATTTATTCCAGATAGCCTTTCCTTAAAATAAAATCAACCTCAGTTACTCCTCATAACATCAGCTATATGTCAGTGAAAACCGCATTAAAATTGGTGCAGTCGTCGCAGAAAAAACAACACTGTTTCAGACAGAGCGACAAAATTTTAGTAATTTATTTTTTGGTAAAAGTACCGTTAATTCAAGACACACACTCCAATTTTATATATTTATATAGATATCATTGTTGTAATTACAGATTACATCATTCACTGCCATCCTCGCTGTAGCATCAGCAGGCAAAATATTCAACCAACCACAGGACGAGCACTATGCAACAGTAGCTGATATCTACCAATCAGCAGTCGAATATCAACAAGGCGCTTATTCTGGCCAACAGCATTCATTCCCAACACCAGAAGTATCCTATCAAGAGAGGCCATCAGCTGAAAAACATGCTAAGATATTAGCTTACCACAATGAAAATAATGGACACAGTTATAACTATGCTTATGAAACTGACAACGGTGAGATTCTAAAAGTGATTTAAATAAGTATAAAACACTTAGCTTTGAGTACAGTTAATTAGATGATACATGTATTTTTTTTAAAGTTTAAATTAATAGGAGAGAGTGGAGAGTATTAATTTTCTATATGACTAATATTTCTCATAAGAAGGCAAATGATATGTAAAAGGAGGATGCTGTGGAAGCTCGTCTCCTCTATTGGAGTAGGCTAGGAGACAGAAGGTGGAGGTTTCCGCTTCTTCTTTCTAAGTTTTCTAGTTAAGGTGTTCCAGGATACCAGAGTTTGCACTCTAGTACTCTGGATAACCCTGGCTTCGAAAATACTTTGCCAACACTCTCGTGCTTCATTTAAGAATCGTTATTGAAGTTTTAAGTCATGTTGTGGTGCGCAAACGCATATCTTAGTGTGTAAAAAAAACTACGCATACTCTGACTTGCCGGCAGCAAGTTTCTATTGACCCTGTTCTCCATTGTCGAAATAGAGATACTCTTTCTAGTTACAGTATATTTAAATAACTCTTAATAAATTTCAGGCATCAAAGCTCAGGAAGTCGGCCAATCAAACAAAGGTTCACAAGCCGAAGGTGCTTACTCGTACAAAGGTGATGATGGGCATATTTATACAGTAACCTATATCGCTGATGAACATGGCTTCAGGGCCCAAGGAGACCATCTTCCCACACCACCACCCATTCCTGAAGCTATTTTGAAGTCTTTGGAACAGAACGCTAAAGATGAAGCTAACGGAATATCAGACGACGGTGAGTTTTCATATAAAATTGATGCTTATATACATAAATAACATTCATGTCTCATTCCAATGGGATAGGCAAAGACGTCCTTCCATTTGCCACGATCCTTGCATATCTCCTTCGCTTCTTTCATTCTCATTAAAGCTTTCANGGATCGCATACCCGTGTACTATGCCTATCGGACAAATAGACAAAGATGTGTACCCCCTGACCTGACCATCCATTCACTCTTGACTTATAAATCCTTTTTGTCAGTCTCTTTTTATTCATTCGCTCTACGTGCCTAAACCATTCCAAGCTTCAGCTCAAGTTTCAGCTACATGCATTATTTGCAAGTTTCTGGTACCTGCAAACTTCACTGAATTAATACTCAAGTATTTAGTGCATCTATTCATGTACATAGAGGCTTAATATTAAAATTCAATCAGTATTTATCACGGTCTAATTTGCATAGTTTTACTTTATCACGAAGGTCATAGGTATGCAAAGGTGCTAAAACCGTTTCATCTATCTTACACAATTTTACTCCTTTATATCTGTCTCCATGACCCTCTAACTATCTAGGATTGTATCAAAACTCATCAAAATTATTACAAGGGTCTCTACTAACTACGGGTTTTAATGGTAACTATTGGGTTTCCAAAATCCCACCTTCATGTGCCAAAGACACCAAAACTGATTCTCCAGTATAAACGTCAAAACGTCTAGGGAGGGAATGTGTCACTTTGGCATTTTTAATATCAGTGTAGATGTAATTCCTAAATAATATTTTATAGATCTTAGCTTTCAATATAGTATTGCCTGAATATTTATAACTTTGACGATTTATAGGTCAATACCGCGAGCAACAACAACACGCGTCTCAAAATTTCCAATATGACGCCTACCAACAAGCTGGATATCACAACGTTCAAGCTCAAGCAGCTCTTGCAACTGATGCTTACCATCATTAACTTACCGAATTTCAACATCAAACTTCACTATTTCTAAGTTTTTATAAAGTTCCTTTTGACATAAACGCTCTAAGAATAATTTAATCATCAACTAACGTCGTAATGCTACGTTTTTGTTTTCGAACACTTGAATTACTTGAACATTATCATTTCCTTCATCATCATTATCATCGTCATCCTTATCATTCATTATCATTTAGAAGCAAATATCATTGTGAGTAGCAGAAGTTTATCACGCTTAATATTTTAATCTTTATTACCAAAATTAAAAGAAATATTTTGTTATATATTACTAAGTTAACTTTGCGTCTCTTTACTTTTTACATATGATGATTTAATTCTTAATTGTTATTCAATTATTTACTGTATTGTGGTCTATTTTAGTAGAGTTTTATGTCTAATCAAATTTCAATTCAGAAGAAAAGCACGTAAATTAAAACATATGTAACATTATCTTCATAATGGATTCTGCTTCAGAGACTTTTATAGCATTAGCAGTTGTCGTCGCTTCAACCGATGGACGTCCACTACTGGACATAGGTCTCACGTAATGACGTCCACAAGGCCCGATCTTGCGCCGCCTGGCTCCAGCGGCTACCGGCGACCCTCTTTATATCATCGGTTCACCCTGTGGGGGGTCTGCCTACACTGCGCCGTCCGGTGCGGGGTCGCCACTCCAGCACCTTCGCCCCACATCGTCCATCGGTCCTTCGGACTATGTTCCCCGCCCATTGCCACTTCAGGTTCGCGATTCGCAGGACTTTGTCGGTGACTCTGGTTCTACTACGGATCTTTACATTTCTGATTCTGTCACGTTGAGAAACTCAGAGCATAGCCCTCTCCATCGCACGCTGAGTGACTCTGAGCTTCCGCATGAGGCCCATAGTCAGCGACCACGTCTCAGAACCATATGTCATCACTGGCAACACGCACTGTTCGAAGACTTTGGTCTTCAGGCACTGAGGGATATTGGACGAAAACGTCTTCCGGAACTTCCCGAACGCTGCCCAATCGAGTTGGATTCGGCGGTTGACCTCCTTCTCGAAATTGGACCTACCTAGCTGGATTATGTGTCCCAGGTACGTGTACTCGTCAACAATTTCGAGAGCAGAGTTCTCAACGATGACTGGATGTGGCGGTACATGGATATTAGACATAGTTTTCGTCTTATCCGTGTTCATTTTCAGTCCCACCTGTTGAGAAACTCTGCTGAGGTCACCAAGCATTGTATTGAGATCTTCTAGATTCTCTGCCATAATGACTACGTCATCGGCAAACCGTAGTCCGATCCACTCCAAAAGCTTAAAAAGGTCTTCCAGCGCCTTTCGCATTAGCAGTATTCAAAGTGTATTGATAAATATTAACGTTTTCTGGCTTAAAATTTTCAGCTATATTCAGGTTTTTATAGTTATCCTAACCTGC
Source organism: Elymnias hypermnestra (assembly GCA_015832385.1). Classification (NCBI taxonomy): domain Eukaryota; kingdom Metazoa; phylum Arthropoda; class Insecta; order Lepidoptera; family Nymphalidae; genus Elymnias; species Elymnias hypermnestra. Next base: position 3,109,679 of record JACTOM010000908.1, read on the forward strand.
TTTATGTATATAAAGTTTTTCATCGTTATAATTTTAAAGTTGTATCTTCCAAACGTCTTTATTTACATTGCATATATCATTGTACATAGAACTTGAAATTCTGTTATTAGATATATTGTTACTGTTAAGATTGTTATATATGTATACAAAATTGTATTGGCCTTTAGTTATTTAGTAAACTAGTCTCTAGAAAATTAAAATTTAATTTATATCCTTTGTTATACTCTTTATTGTTGAATTCTTGTATAAATAAAGTTATTTCTTTGATATTTTGTGTGTTTTCAATTATTTTAAGTCCTGTTGCTGAAATAGTTTTCCTTTTGAAATAGATGGGAGTTTAATCGCGATTTAACTAGATTGTTAATAGTCACCCTTTTAACCACTTGGCTTTTGTCTACTGTAATCCCAATACAGAGATACAAGTCTTTTAATTATTCTTATATGAATACAATTGCCCATTTCATAAATAAGAAATAATCGCAAAAGTTTCTAATTTCATATTTCGGACAAGAGTAGCTTCATATCATTTTTAACCGACTTCAAAAAAAGGAGGAGGTTATCAATTCGTCTGTATCTTTTTTTTATGTTTGTTATCTCATATCTCCCGATTGGGTGGACTGATCTTGATGTTTTTTTGTTAAATTAAAGAGTCGTCATAGGGTCCCATTTTTTTTTAAATCCAGTTCTGGTGATGGCATCCATGAGAAAACCGGATAAGTGTTAAATTTGCATTAAGCATGTGCGCGACAAACGGACGAATAACTCAAAATTACGCCTAACGATTTCGATAATTCTTTTTTTATTGGAAAGGATATACTTCAAGGGTTGTTTTGTGATAGTTTGGTTAGGTTCTGATGATGGAATCCATGATAAAGTGACGGAACTCTTCAATTCTTAAGAGCAAATGAACGATATTCGGCAGAAGCTTCTATAGGCTATCCAGATATTTGAGTTGCCTACCGTAACTTCAGTATGGTCAAGTGCTAGTCGTAGTTAAATATGAAGATCTATGGATCTCCTCAACGGCTTACAGTAAGGGTGCGGTTTAAGGCAGAAAATATAAGTGTCTGTAATCAAATAACAATGAGCTTACGTTTGTTGCTGCATTGCAACACGTTTTTGGGTGTACACATATTGAGACGAATTTGTTAGTTTACTACGGATTCACTAAAAATCAAAAAATAAATAGAAATTTTAACAAAAAAAGAACCGCCTTCAAAACAAATTTACAAATACGTTCAAATCAGCCAAGGTATCTGCGCCGGAGCTGCCAGGTGGACACGCGGGACACACCTACCTTCGCTGACGCCGACTCCGAATATAAGAAAACGAAGAACACTATAAAAGAATACACAATTATTTCTTACTTTTTAGAGCATATTAATATATTTGTAAGTATGTTTTGAAGGCGGTTCGTTTTTTGTTAAAATTTCTTTTTATGTAGTCTCTGGTTTAATGTAATCCATTAATATTTATTTTGTCTTGGATTAGGGGATCAAAACTTTATAAAACAGTTAAAAATCCACTACCTTCCTGTGTTGCGTATTTTCTTCTTTTTCTTTTTGGTCGTTTCATACAATATAAAAAAGGTAAGGTAAGTGGCAGCCCATTAACCATTTTTCTATTAAAATTTTCTCAATATTTGTCTGAAGTTGGGAAGTTGGCGGTGTGATCCACCCCCGTGCCTCGGAGTGCACGTTAAGCCATCGGTCCTGCGCCTGATCTCTCGCCGATCGTGTCGGATTTCCGTCACATCGGACTTTGAGAGTGAAGGAATAGAGAGTGCACTTGTGTACTATGCCCAATCCGCAGTGGAGCAACGTGGTGGGTCTATGCTCTAAAAAACCCTTTTAGGGTTTGAGTGCGTATTCTTCCTTTGCAATGAACCTCACACTCCCTATTATATTTTAGTCTGATCAGCACCAGTAGACAACGTTGCTTTCGAAGATTGCTAACGTTTAAAAAATGTATGAGAATGACGTATCATATCGAAACTTATCGTAAAATGAAACGTCATCCTCATACATTCTTAAGCGCTAGCAATCTTCGAAAGTGACGTTGTCTTAAGGCCCTGGGACCGTTAAAAAGCTAGTTTGTATAAAAATGAACTCAGAACCTCTACTAGCAAATCTAATGTTCGCAGTATTAAGCCAACAGGGCAATAAAAACTACAATCTCTTAAATCAAGAGCACATTTTATTTGTAGAGAAATGTTTGTAGGTATATTTTAATAGAAAGTGCCATTCTATTTGCGTTCGATACGATCAAGGAAGTCATTAATTGTCTAATGACGGGGAATGATTTTAGTAATACAGATGACGTATCGAATTATTTCAATCGAGATTAGAAAATTGAGATACACGACTCACCTCAGGGTAAATAACAACGGAATCTACAAAAAAACTATCTAAAATGTCTCATTCCTAATAAATTACGTTGAATTTATATCTGATTTGCCATTTTTCGTGGATTTCGTGTCTCGACGATCTTATTTTTTATCGCTTTCTAACCTAAAATTTATTTTAAGTGATATAAAATTGTTATTTATTTCAGATAACAAGTGAAGATGTCATAATGATTTCTTTAAAACTAGCGCAATCTGATTTTACTGTAGCTCAGATTGATGTTAAATATAACGCGTTGATTAAAAGTATTCTGGTAATAACTAAACCTTGCATAACAACTGTATACTTGTTTGATATTATTAATCTTATTGGAGTCACCGTTTGCGTAACTTAACTTAAAAATGGTAACATAACGGTAAACATACATAAGCGTATGTTGGATGTGGCTTTGGCCAGTTCCTTCTGCTTTTCCCTAATCGTTGCATTTCTCGTGGATTGTATTAAGGCGAACTTGGTGAAGGTTTTGATGATGTCTGCCTATAAGTGTCCATAAGGGTGAATAGCCATGGGAACGTTGAATTTTCCCTGAACCACCAACCGTTCCAAGAAACTTTCTTCCTGGTGATGCGTCCAAACATTTTAAGAATTCGTATAAGCACGCACGGCGGTAGTCTTTGTTATATGTTCAGCTCCTTTAGGATTGAAAAGCTAATGCAATCCTCAGTCCATTTAACTAATAGCATATACCTCCAGTGCATCAATCCTACTATATGCTAAAAAGAGTACATTTCCCTTGGCTCCTACTTTCCGAAATATTTCTGTTTCGATTGCTGACAGTATTACACTGAACTTTCGGCAATGCATCGGGTCCAAAGCACAAACTGCAGCTAAAAAGCTTGGTGTCCTTAATAAGGTCAAGCATTACTTCATGCCGAAACAGTTTTCGAATCTATACCAAGCTTAAGTTCAATCATGCGTGGAGTATTGTAGCCACCTTTGGGACGGCTCAGCCAAGTAATAGCTTGATGCTCTTGATTCAGTGAATCGCCGGGCCAGGAGACTTGTTAGGCGAAAAAAATAGCCTGCAGCATCGACGTAACGTTGTCTGTCTGTCGGCATTCTACATACATATATAGATCCTCATTCCCATAGGGGTAGGCTGAGACCACGTCCTTCCAGCCACGATCCTTGCATATCTTTGCTTCTTTCATTCTCACTGAACCTTTCATACAAGTTCGTCGGTTTACAGTATACTTGACCTGCCCGTATTTAATTTGTCCTGAATTTGGTCCAGGAACGTTTGTTTTGGTCTTCCCCTTCCAACTTTCCCATTCACTCTTGAGTCTTAAATCTTTTTGGTCAGTGTCCTTTCATTCGTTCTCTCTTCGTACCCATACCATCTTAGTATACCTTTTTCTATTCTAGTCATTACATCTTCTTTTATACTACAACATTCTACAGAATTTTATCGCTGACTGTGCGCAGGAACTGTATGATCTTGTTCTTGCGTCGCGTTTTTACTTTAGATCATCAAAGTAAAGAAACAATTGGCATCGGTATGTGGTGGACATCCCACAAATCCGTACCAAACGTTTTACCCAATCGTTTCTGAGCCTCACCGCCAAGGAATGCTTGTAGGCAAGCACGTACTATCCTAGGCTACATCGACACTTAACATCAGGTGTGATTGGCCAGTTATGAATAAAAATAGCTATGATCCTTTTGATGGATTACTTCGAATAGATTATTTATAATGTAGTAACATTGAAAACAGTGAGTAAGAAAGACTGTAGGAGATCAGCGACAGTACAGCACTCGTAAATAATAAAACTACTCTTGAAATAATTACGATAATATTCACGCGACAGATAGTTTGATATGAAATCTGTACTGGGATTGAGAGACAAACTAATAACCTTTTCAATTTATCATTTATCAGAATAATGTGAAACAAATAACAATCTATAAAAGGTAAAAGGAAGCTCTATCGCCATGGGAGAACTTAATCAATATGTGTACAATTCACTGCCGTGAGCGTCACCTACGTATACAATACATGCCTACGCACCACTTCCATTGTAATGCGTAATCAAGACATTCCGTGTCTTCTTCAACGGTTTATTCCACTTGGGCCATTCATTAAAAGTTATATTATAAAGAGGAAACATTTGTGTTTTTGTTGGTAACGTTTTCACACAAAAACTACTAGACAGATATTAAACTGGTCTTTAATTAAATACAATAAGGATTAATAGAGAGGTAGAGATACACAAGTACCTCGGGACATGGGTGAATGAAGCATGGGAATCCGACCAAGAAATAAAAACCCGTATAGAAACCTCCCGTGCATCATTCAATAAAATGAAAAATATATTGTGTTGTCTCCAAATATATATAAAGCTCAGAGTTAGAATCCTACTCTGCTATATCTGGCCAGTTGTTACATACGGATGCGAGGCATGGACCCTGAAACAGGACACTATAAGACGCCTTGAGGTATTTGAGGTCTGGTGTTACCGCCTCATGCTTCGTATCAGTTGGACGCAAAAAATTCACAACGAAACCTTACTCCAGCGCGTCGGTATGACCCGGAAACTAATGCATACCATCAAGAGGCGGAAAGTTCAGTATCTCGGCCACGTACTTAGACACGATAGGTACGGGTTACTCCAACTTATTATGATGGGCAAAAGGCGTGCTGGACGCAGAAAGAAGTCTTGGCTGCGGAACATACGCGAATGGACTGGAATAAAGTCCGCAGCTGAGCTTTTCCATCTTGCAAAAGATAGAAACAAACTCAAAAAGTTAGCGGCCAACCTTCGAGAAAAATGAAGAGTCACTTTAAGAAGAAGAAGAAGAGAGGTATGAATATTATTTAATTGTTGGCACTTTCATTATATTTTATAGTGGGATAACTACAGTAGTTGGACATAAGGTATCACGGACATTTTTGTAGATATTAATATGTTCTATAATACTGTTGATTTTTTGTTCTATCATTAATAGTTTTATGTATTAATGCATTTTTATTAGGGACCCCCATTTTATTTGGGAAAGTAATATAGCCTATATTGCTAAGTGAAAATGTGGTTTTCTAATGGTGAAATTATTTTTGATACCAGTCCAGTGGTTTTTGTTTGAAAAGGTTACAAACATACATACATACTTACATATAATTTTTAAAATATTAGTTTGTTTATGACAAAACCCTTTCCCAGCTTACGATACTAGTCCGTATGTCTTTGATCGCAAGAGTTGGTACAAGTGAAGTGAAGACACAGTCTAACATGAATGGCGACCTGATAACACGTAAATGTAAGGTAAGTAGCAGCCCACTAACGACCCACTGCTGGACACAGGCCTCCTCACTCACATGAAAGAGGGTTTTTAGAGCATAGACCCACCACGCTGCTCCACTGCGGATTGGCAGGCATAGGACACAAGTGCACATTCTATTCCTTCACTCAAGCGCAGGACCGACGGCTTAACCTACTTTCCGAGGCACAGGGGTAGATCACACCGCCAAATTTTCCTCAAATTCGGGTAAATATTGAGAACTTAATATCGATTTCGAATTAGCCCGTCCCGGGACTCGAACCCAGGATCTCATATCTGTAGTCGAACATGCTAACCACTAGACCAATGATGCAGTCGCTAACACGTAATTTAACTCTATTTCTTTCCTGTGCAACTCTATTTCTTGCTGCACTACCCTTTCGCACTCCGTTGCCTCTTTCAAGGAAATGTCAACTTCGCCGAAGAAGACTAGTTCATTAAATCCCAGCTCACTACCAGTGATAATGAGGGAAACTTACAACACTTCTTAAAATAGATTAAATTTAAAACGCGATATGAAATAGACGTCAAAGTGCAAAGTGAACAATAGCAGTACAATTGCAGCGTCCCACCCAAGGTCTCCAGTTTATATTCGGCGCGAACTTTATCCCACATCGCGGATTGAAATCGAGAATCTATTCAGGATTAGTCATGTCATTGTTGTTAGTTATGCCTAAAATATTATCTGCGACTTTGACCTACATTGCGAACATGTGAATATGAACTTTCACGTTTCAATATACATTTTTTAATTCAATACTCGGAATATTACATAGCACCACTTGCCACGATCCTTGCATATTTCCTTCGCTTCTTTCATTCTCATTAAACCTTTCATACAAGTTCGTCGGTTTAGAGTACTCTTGACCTGATCCTTATTTAAAATTTCTTGGATTTGGTCCAGGAACGTTTGCCTTGGTCTTCCCCTTCCAACTTTCCCATTCGCTCTAGATTCATAAATCCTTTTTTTCAGTCTCCTTTCATGCATTCTCTCAACGAGGCCAAATCATTTAAGCATACCTTTCTCAATGTTAGCCTTCTTAGGCTTTTTTGTAGACCTTTCGTAGTTGCTTTGAATTTGTCTAGTTTTCGATTGGATTTTTAGGACTTTGGAGCAAAATTGTAACGCCAAGCAAAAAACCTTCACCTTCTAAAACAATGCTGTGTAGAATCTAGTAGAGTTAAATAGTCTTTTACCAGTTTCTTTTATTATCATTTTCTTCTTAACACTTATCCTCCTTTGGTAGATAAAAATCATTAGTTTTTATCTACCAAGGATCTTTAATCCTTCAACAATTTTCTTTTTAGACTTTATCATTATTTCCCATCAGGTGTGATCACAGTTACGTCTTAACCTCTCAGCAATAATCTGACTATTCTTTGAGAAGATATAGCGTTGACTCAAAAGAATTTTTTCACATAGTGGATAGATAGAAATAAAAAGAAAGCTGTATATTGAAAAATGTGTATCTATAATTAAAATACACATTTTTGTGGCGAATTATTTCTCAAAAATAACATCGTCTAAATGTAGACTCTCGCGTTCTCGGCACTCGTTATTGACGTAAACTTTGGATTCAAGATAATATATAGGAAAAAGTCCATATGAGTAAAATCTGGACTGCGTGGAGGCCAATTTAGGTCATCTCTCCGGGAGATCAATTTGCAACACATGGCAGAGACATTGGACGTGTTTGAAGTTGCTCCGTCCTGTTGGAACCATATTCTTAATTATAGCCAGGAATATTTTGCAGTTCAGGTACTTGTCTAACATCTCCACATAACGCTCTGGATTCATTGTAGCTGCACTCCCCCTTTCGTCGTCATAAAAGTAAGGGCCGATAAATCCTCGCGCCAACATCGCAGCCCATACGGTAACTTTAGGTGAATGTAGGGGTTTCTGATGTTTTTGAATTCGTTGTACTCCAGTAGCGGCTACTAATTTACTTGACTATTCAGATGAAAATGAACTTCATCCGAAAACGAAATATTGGTAAACGTTGAAAATCGCTTAATCACCTGATTTACTAACCTGACTCTGACTGGCATCTTGGGGCTTTAATTCTTGCCCAATAACGACTGTATACCCAAGAGCCAGGCTACTGATTGATATAACCCCTATGCCCTTAGGATACGTTGCGTTCACACAGTAAGCTAAATAAATGTAAAATTTCTTTTTAGACACCTGATATAATGAATTATAAATAAGACATAGTAGCTGCCTTGAACGATTTAGAAAATAGTTTTTCCTAATCTGTTAGGGGCTCGAATAATGGGAGCCTGTTTTCTTTTAGCTTTTCGCTGGCAAACGCCATTATGCACTTGGAGAGGATTGTGGGATCTGGCAAGGGAGAAGGCCTCGAAATAACCACTGAAACCCAGTGGAAGCTTCTTTCCTCGTTCCTTATGTTACGAATGAGTCCGAGTGACAATTTACGAAGGCAGGAAGACGCGGTGCCTTGTATTCTGCCACCTCCGGCGGTGAAAAAGGAAAAGATAGAACGCTTCACGACCCGAGGAGGAATGCTAATCTTCATAGTATTATTCCAGTACGATGCTGCGTGGAATAGCTTCCATTCTAAACTGTATCACCACCTACAATCATCAAGATCACAGTCAAGCTTTAACCTTTACCCTTTTGTAACAAAAAGTTACGCGGTTTAATAATAATGATTATATAATAGTTGCCAACTAGAAACAATGTCTGATGACAAGTAAATTATTCAAATGATTTACGCAGACATCTGGCAAGGAGCCCTGCGGTGAAAAATTAATAATAAATTACACATAAAAGTCAAGTCAACGAAATAATAAAGTTCAAATACAACATCGGTCCATCTAAATATCATCGTATACGGTTTTAGGGTACCGTATTGATTGAAAACAATGAAAATATTCCTTAAATAGCAATGCCGCGGACTCGGACTGATTGACATTTTTAAATTCGTTATATCTTTTAAACGGAATATCCGATTTAAATCATTTAAATAGTATTTTTTAGGTATTGAAATGGTCTTTAATAAAATATTATTTAATTTGATCAAAATTAATATAGAGGAATGAATAATATGGCTTGATTATTGTCGCCAGTTTTATTAACTTTGAAAAAGAAAAAAGTACTTATAATGACAAAACTAACGTAGTTGGATATATAGTTTTGTACACTTTTTTGTAGATATTAATACGTTCTATAATATTGTAGAACATTTTTTTGTTTTATCATCACTAGTTTCCGCAGCGTACACGATAACAAATTTTTTGTGACAAATTTTTTAACACCTTGGGTTACATTAATGGATTTTTATTAAGGATCTCTATCGTATTCACGAAACTAATAAAGTTATTGTCGCTCTGTGAAAATCCAGCTTTATAATAGAGTAAAAAAAATTGAAATCGGTTCAGTAGTTTTAGTGTGAAAACGTTACAAACGTACATACAAATCAAAACACAAATCTTTACTCTTTGTAATATTACTTTATTTAAGTAGACTTAATAAAGAACGTGCACATAAAAACAAATTTGTGACTTTTCTAATTTTTATCACATTTTGTAATACAAAAGAAAGAAAGAATGAAAGAAAACTTTATTCAGAGCGTTGTGATAAAAAAAAGTTTGGTACTAATTGTCTCTTTTTTCAAACTAAGTTGGTTTTTGTAGATTTTCTTTAAACATACATATTAATATATAATATTACGTTCGAGAAGTACTTATTCTAGTAGTCCATTGAGTCTATCGAGAAGATACTGGTAAGAAACTCAGTAGTTACTCTTTTTGTTGTTACGCAATTGTTGTCATTAATAAACTTTTACCTATAAATTACTACACAGATTTTCGTGTGATTTACACCAATAGATAGACCACACACCAACGATTCGTGAGGAATTGTATGTCATGATTTAGACAATAACTTAATATATTCAATGCATATTGAATAAGTCTGATATGATATAGTATACTTTCTGTACTGGTACTATAAAGTTTGTTTGTTTGGTTGAACACGTTTATCCCTGAAACTACCAGTATGAATCAAAAAGTTCTTTCAGTTTTAGATAGCCCATTTATCGATGAATGCTGTGGTATATTTATCATCACGCTACAACGAATATGAGCAGAACATCAATGAGGAATGTTGTAAAAATTGGGAAAATTTCTTCTTTTTAAAAGCTACGCAAACGGTTACTGTTACGCAAAAAAAATGTATGAAGGAATTGTTACTTTTAAACAGTTCTAAAATAAAACCTATGATAGCATATGTCTATCTTTTATGGTTGACTCATTATAACCTTTTATATGGTATTATTATAAGGAACTTTGATTAAGTGAATTTCGAATGCTCTTTTGACATTTTTAGCTTAACAATCTCATGAAATATGTCCGTTTGTCCATTAAATCTACCACAGTCCATAGAATATACCGAGAAGATACTGGCAAGAAACTGAGTGGTTACTCTTTAAACAAAATTGTTTTATACATAACTTTTTACATATAAATTCATTTAACTCTATTTCTATATATTATAAAACAAAATCTACTAAACAAATTTTCATGAGGTTTTCACCAAGATATAGAGCAATTTATAAGGAAGGTTTTTGTGTATAATGTGACGAGATTATTTGTAAATTGGTTGAAATATAACGTGAATTGTTGGAGGTGTCGAAAAAATTAAACTGCCTGGGAGCTTTAATTGAAAACCCTGCCCAATCTTTTAAAGATATAACAAAATAATCTAAAGTGGCATATTCCTTTTTTATATATCTACAAAAAAGTCTAAGATATCTAGTATCTACATTTTATACAATGTTCATCAGACGACCAATTGGCAAACATCATGTACTACAACACCATGTTGGTTGAGGGGTTCTGATGCTGTCCTAAAAGCTATTACAGATGCGATTGGTTGTAAAGTGGGTGGTAACAGTGCTTGTGGAAAATTCTCTGTATCTGAGGTGGAATGTTTGGGGGCGTGTGTGAATGCTCCCATGATACAAGTCAACGATGATTATTGTGAAGACCTCAGTGTTGAGGACACGAAGGAAATCATTGAAAAGTTAAAGAAGGATGAGAAACCGAAACCGGGACCAAGGAATGGTAGATACGCTGCGGAACCTCTCCGAGGGTTGACATCTCTTAGTGAGAAGCCAACCGGTCCCGGGTTTGGTCTACAGGATGCTCTGAAAGCTTAATAAATACATTGTTAATAAATATTTAATAGGAATAATTGAATAAAATCATGTTATCTTTTAAGATTATCACAGAAAATTGATGTGGAAGAAGTTAATCTTAAATTTAATACGGAACCGTATAACTGCAATTCACCTTTCTACATTAATATGGCTTGTCGTTTTCATTCTATATTAACGCGTTACAAATAAAGTGTTGCCACATCCCCGCGAGTTTGTGCCCAAATAAACAGAGATAATCATATGCAATCATCATTAATCACACGAGCTGCACAAGGACACGATAGGCTCGCTTTTAGCTAATATTAAACTATTCTGTAAATCGTAAACTTGTCATAATAACGCGATATAACGACATTGTTAAAGTATTTACTTATTTAATAGCACTGCATTAAGTGGAACCATTTTAATCACGATGATTACATTTCAAATGTTTCTATATAGGATATTATCGGGTCACTTCAAAGTTATATTAGGCTACGTTTTAAATCGTAAATCTTTCTTGAAACTGAAACACAACAATGACATTATAATACTATTTGTATCTTTTATTTATTTAGTAGCGATAGAATTATGTGGACTTATTCTAATCACGATGCTGACGTTTCAAAAGTTTAACACGATTTGTTGACGACAGTTACTTAAAAACTTAGGTTAATATTTAACCTAACTTTTTAGTCATAAATTTGTCACAAGAATACGATGTAACAACGACATTGTACATGTATTTGAGTTATTTAGCTATTACATACATACATAGCACCACGCCTCAATCCCACGGGGGTAGACAGAGACAACGACCTTCCACTTACCAAAATCCTTGCATAACTAATTCGCTTCTTTCATTCTCATTAAACCTTTCATACAAGTTCGTCGGTTTAGAGTACTCTTGACTTGGCCCTTATTTAAAATGTCCCCTTCCAACTTTCGCATTCACTCTTGACTCATAAATCCTTTTTGTCAGTTTCCTTTCATTCATTCTCTCTACATGCCCAAGCCATCTAAGCATACCTTTCTCAATGTTAGTCACTACATCTTCTTTTATACTACAACGTTCTCTTATCTCACTATTTCTTACTCTGTCACTCAGTTTTAGGTGCTCGGCACGCCTTTATGAATAGCCAGATGGTGTCTCAAAGGGCTAGACTGGCTGTGCGTGCAGGAGTGTTGGTACCAACACTTATAAATGGTAGTGTAAGTTGGGTATGGCAGAAGAATCACAAAAGTAAAATAAATGCGATAGAGATGAGAGCGTTGAGAAGCATGAGTGGATTAAAACTGAGTGACAGAGTGAGAAATAGTGTGATAAGAGAACGTTGTGGTATAAAAGAAGACGTAGTGACTAAAATTGAAAAAGGTATGCTTAGATGGTTTGGGCATGTAGAGAGAATGAATGAAAGGAGACTGACAAAAAGGATTTATGAGTCAAGAGTGAATGCGAAAGTTGGAAGGGGAAGACCGAGGCGAACGTTCCTGGACCAAATCCAGGACATTTTAAATAACGGCCAGGTCAAGAGTACTCTAAACCGACGAACTTGTATGAAAG
>JACTOM010000908.1:3125917-3164071 GCA_015832385.1 Elymnias hypermnestra
GTAAACTCTCACTAAGAATGGAATGTAACCTTTATTACCTCAGGATTGAAAATAACGTGGGTAATAACTAATATTCCACGTTTGAATTTCATCGACATTCGACGATATACCATATTTGAATTTCGTTTACATTCGACATTTGTATTGCATCGACATTCCACATTTCGATTCGGTCGATATTTCAATTTATCGACATTAATCATTCAAACTTCATCCACATTCCACATTTGAATTTCGTCGACATTCCTCATCTAAATTTCGTTTACATTCGACATTTGTATTGCATCGAAAATACACATTTGGATTTGGTCGATATTTCAATTTCATCGACATTAAACATTTAAATTTTGTCGACATATAACATTTGAATTTCGTTTACATTCAACATTTGATTTTCGACTACATTCGACAAATTTTTAAACTATCCCTCCGATTGACTTGAGATTCCGCATACATATTCCTTTCGCGATGTAAACTCTCACTAAGAATGGAATGTAACCTTTATTACCTCAGGATTGAAAATAACGTGGGTAATAACTAATATTCCACGTTTGAATTTCATCGACATTCGACGATATACCATATTTGAATTTCGTTTACATTCGACATTTGTATTGCATCGACATTCCACATTTCGATTCGGTCGATATTTCAATTTATCGACATTAATCATTCAAACTTCATCCACATTCCACATTTGAATTTCGTCGACATTCCTCATCTAAATTTCGTTTACATTCGACATTTGTATTGCATCGAAAATACACATTTGGATTTGGTCGATATTTCAATTTCATCGACATTAAACATTTAAATTTTGTCGACATATAACATTTGAATTTCGTTTACATTCAACATTTGATTTTCGACTACATTCGACAAATTTTTAAACTATCCCTCCGATTGACTTGAGATTCCGCATACATATTCCTTTCGTGATGTAAACTCTCACTAAGAATGGAATGTAACCTTTATTACCTCAGGATTGAAAATAACGTGGGTAATAACTAATATTCCACGTTTGAATTTCATCGACATTCGACGATATACCATATTTGAATTTCGTTTACATTCGACCTTTATATTTCGTCGATATTTGAATTTCATCGAAATTCGACATTTGGATTTCGTCTACATTCCGCATTTGTATTTCTTCGACATGGGATGTCTGAACTTCGATTATATTCGACGATATACCATATTTAAATTTCGTTTACATTTGACATTTATATTTCATCGACACTCCACATTTGAATTTCTTCGACATTCTACGTCTAAATTTCGTTTACATTCGACATTTGCATTTCGTCGATATTTGAATTTCGTTTACATTCAACATTTGGATTTCGAAGATATTTCACGTTTGGATTTTGTCTACATTCCGCATTTGAATTTCGTCGACATTCGACGTCTGAACTTTGATTAAATTCGACGATATACAACATTTGAATTCCGTTTACATTCGACATTTGGATTTTGTCGCCATTCCACATTAGGATTTCATATTCATCGACATTAAACAATTAAATTTAGTCGACATATAACATTTTAATTTCGTTTACATTCAACATTTGATTTTCGACTAAATTCGACAAATTTTTAAACTATCCCTCCGATTGACTTGAGATTCCGCATACATATTCCTTTCGTGATGTAAACTCTCACTAAGAATGGAATGTAAACTTTATTACCTCAGGATTGAAAATAACGTGGGTAATAACTAATATTTTTCATTTGCGAAATAGGATCAGTCAGACTCACGAAAGCTTTAAAACTATTCGTTCTATTGACTTGAAATTCAGTATACATATTCCTTTCACAACGTAGACATTCACTAAGAACGGGTTTCCACAAATTACCACTGGATTGGAATGTATAAGGGCAAAACGACCACTTACTGTAAGATATCTAAAACTACTGGCTACCATTCCCTCAATTGACTTCTTTCGCGATGTAGACTCTCATTAAAAGTGAATTTCTCCACGTTTCCACTAGAGGTGAACTACGCGGGTAACACATAATAGTAGATAAAAATCTCTGAGTAATTTTTGACTATAATTAATATACCTTGCCGTGAAAACAAAAGGTCGAAAATAATGTAATATCATAAAGCTGTTAGCGGGTAATTTGTCGGAAGTTTAAGGTCACTATAACATTATTTAATAATAGTTTTGTTTGTGCTTTATTATTCTTAAGTAGATTATCTAACAATCTAATAATATATAACACTATTTGTGCTGGTTTTTATGTAATTGGAACAGCTGCTGCCAGCCATAGTTACCTGTGCTGCTCTGCCTACGGTTTTTTGCTTTACCCTTATTCCACATGTCTGTAATGCGATAGAGGGCGAATAAATAAGAGACGATGCAAAAGAAAAGTCACAGAAAACATTTCAGAGACTTTAATCAATAAGTATAAAGTTTTATTTAAAAAACAGTATTTAATTAGGAGGATTACAAAGACGACAAAAAAGCTCGGATACTGCGAGGTTCTAGACTATTTGTGTATCAAATTTCATTAAAATCTGTTCAGTAGTTTTTGTGTGAAATTGCGACAGATAGGCAGAGTTACTTTCGTATTTATTGAGGTTAAATTTAAGTATGAGGCCTTAAGGTTTTAAAATCCAGCATCTAGCTTTAAAAATGACGACATTTCCATTCTTTACAACCCTTTTTACGCTTTAAAAAGTAGCCTACATCCTTTCTCAGGCTCTAGACTATCTGTGTGCCAAATTTCATTTAAATCGGTTCAGTAGTTTTTGTGTGAAATTGCGACAGACAGACAGAGTTGCTTCCGTATTTATTGAGGCTAGATTTAGGTTTGAAGCCTTCAGGTTTTAATATCCAGCATCTAGCTCTAAAAATGATAATATATCCATTCTTTACAACCCGTTTTTCGCATTAAAAAGTAACCTTTGTCCTTTCTCAGGCTCTAGATTATCCGTGTGCCAAATTTCATTAAAATCGGCTTAGAAGTTTTTGCGTCAAAGCGCAACTGAACAAGAGACTTTCTGGCTTTAAAGATGAAGACACTTTCATCCTTACAGCGTTTATTTGGTATTTAAAAGTAGTCTATGTCCTTTCTTAGGCTCTAGACTATCTGTGTATTAAATTTCATTTAAACCGCTTCAGTAGTTTTGGTGTGAAAGCACGTCAGACAGAGCTACTTTCGCACATGCTGTATAAAGCTGGGGCGGGTTTCTTCCTAAGAAATCTAATATAATAGATAAAACAAACGCAATGTTACTGTAAAATAAAGTTCTCCTCTTCATGTTAATCGTAACCTTCATACAAAGCTGTGACTAACGTCTATTAGAGAGTCTCCCACAAAGGTTAAATTCCTCGTTCAATAGCGCCGGAGTCATCAATGAATTTTTATTACTCCTCGTAAGATATTAAATTTAATACTCATTGCTTTTGTAATACATGTAACGCTCGTGCAAGCCTATATCTTAAGCTTTTGTTGTTTTAGTTGAGTATAAAATAAACAAATAATATTGAAACTTACAACCTTAAGGCTTAAACTTAAACTTATCCTCAAGAGTTTATAACAATTGTTTCTAATATTATAAGTGCGAAATGTGTCATGCTTTCACACTAAAACTACTAGACCGATTTAAATAAGATTTGGTACACAGATAGTCTAGAGCCTGAGAAAGGACGTAAGCTAATTTTTAATAAGAGAAAAGGGTTGTAAAGCACAAAAGTGTCGTCATTTGTAAAGCCAGAACTACTGAACTGATTTAAATAAAATTTGGAATACGAATAGTATAGAGCCTGAAAAAAGACATAGACTATTTTTTAATAGCTGTAAGGGTTGGAAGCATAGTCATTTTTGAAGCTGGAAGCTTGAAATATACAATCATAAGGCTTCAACTTAAATTTAACTTCAATAAATGCGAAAGTAACTCTGTCTATCTGTTGCGCTTTCATGACAAAACTACTGAAAAAATTTAAAAGAAATTTGGTACACAGAAAGTTTAGAGTATGAGAAAGCATATAGCTTACTTTTTAATGCGAAAATACAGTTGTAAGGGATGGAAGTGTTGTCATTTTCAGAGCTAGAAGCTGGAAATTAAAACCTCAACTTCAACCTAAATTTAACTTTAATAAATTCGAAACTACTGAATCGATTTAATTGAAATTCGGTACACAGATAGTCTAGAGCCTTTGAAAGGAAATAAGCTCCTTTTTAATACGAAAAAAGGACTGACAGGGACGGAAATGGCGTCATTTTTAGAGCCAGAAAGTCTCTGTGGTTGTCGCACTTTGATGCTAAAATTACAGTATTTATTTAAATGAAATTCGGTACACAGATAGTCCAGAGCCTGAGAAAGGACATAGGCTACTTTTTAATAGGAAAAAGGGTCTGAAAGGGATGGAAATGTCATCATTTTTAGAGCCAGAAAATCTCTGTGGCTGTCGCGTTTTGACGCTAAAACTACAGAATTAATTTAAATGAAATTCGGTACACAGATAAAGTAGAGCCTAAAAAAGGATATAAGCTACTTTTTAATACGGATAAATAGTTATAAGAGACAAGAGTGTCATCATTTTTAGGGCATGAAAAAAAGTATCTTTCGCGCTTTGACGACAACTCTACTGATCTGATTTAAATGAAATTCGGTACACAGATAGTCTAGAGCCTAAAGAAGGACATAAGCTACTTTTTAATAGGAAAAAAGGGCTCAAAGCCACGGAAATGTTGTCATTTTTAGAGCCAGAAATTCTGAAAAAGGGACATAAGCTATTTTTTAATATGGATAAATAGTTATAAGAGACAGAAGTGTCACCATTTTTAGAGCATGAAAAATAGTATCTTTCGCGCTTTGACGACAACTCTACTGATCTGATTTAAATGAAATTCGGTACACAGATAGTCTAGAGCCTAAAGAAGGACATAAGCTACATTTTTATCGGAAAAAAGGTTTGTAAGTGATGAAAGTATCATCATTTTTAGAAGTAAAAACTTTTTTATATGGATATATAACATACAGAAGCACACAGTGTACAAAAGACGGTCTTATTGCTTGACAGCAATCCATACCACGTAACCTTTGATAAAGGAAAAGTTATGGCAAAGAATGGTGTAACATATATATACAAATACCTTTTAAATAATGCAATGCAGCAACAAACGTAAGCTCATTGCAATTTGATTACAGACAAATATATATTCTGCCATAAATCGCACCCTTACTGTTAACCGTTGTGGAGTTCCATTGATCATCATATTTACCACCAACTTTACACTAGGTGACTCAAATATCCGGATAGCCTATAAAAGATTCCGCCGAGTATCGTTAATTTGCTCCTAAGAATTGAAGAGTTCCGTTACTTTGTCATGGATCCCATGGTCAAAACCTAACCAAGCTATCAAACAACCTTTGAAGTATATCCTTTCTAATAACAAAACTAATAATCGTAATCAGTTGGTGTGATTTTGAGTTATTCGTCTATTTATCGCGCACATGCTTAATGCAAATTTGAGACTTATACGGTGTTCTCATAGATGCTATCATCAGAACTAGACCAAAAAAGAATGGGAGCCTACCACAAGCATCTCCTTTCATATTAAAAAATAATCATCAAGATTGGTTTAAGAACGTGGCTTTCACTTGGCAAGAATTTTTATAGTAATTCGTTTTACAATTAGAACTTTTTAATACAATTAATTCTGTGATTTCGGGGCTCCATCCAGGTTTTCTTCGATTGTCTTAGAAGGTGTTTCCCTTCGAGTCTGCTCCGATTTCCGTTACCTCGTCTCTATCTTCAAAAACGACGGCGGCATTGACCGAGATGTTACTAGCAGGATAAATGCAGGTTGGATGAAGTGGAGGCAGGTCTTAAAAAAAGGCAGGGAAAATTTATAAGACGATCGTAAGACCTGTCATCCTGTATGGATCGGAGTGCTGGGCCACCAAAGGGGAGAATGAAAGGAAATTGCATGCAGCGGTGATGCGAATGTTGAGATGGATGTGTGGAGTGACAAAATTAGATAAGATTAAGAATGAGTATATTAGAGGAAGTTAAGGAGTGGAAGGTTAGCCTGATATGGACATGTAATGAGAAGGGAGGATAGCCATGTATGCAAGAGGGTCCTAAATATGATGTTAAGCGGCAGGGCCGGGAGAGGGCGACCAAAAAAAGTGTAGATGAATTGTGTGAAAGAGGATATGTGTATTAAGGGTGTGAATGTAGAAATGACAGTGGATAGAGTGAAGTGGTGAAAGGAAACATGCTGTGCCGACCCCACCTAGTGGGATAAGGGCAAGAAAAACAACAACAACAATAATTCTAATATAATTGATACGAAACATTCGACATTTTAACTTCTGATAATGTTTATATCATGCTGAATGGTATTTGCGCTTATTAATGTTGATTTATAAGGTTTAAAGGGCTCTTGTCAAGGCTTTGATGGCCGGTTTATATGGAACATCTGCAGCGTCCGGGTGAAATAAATTAAACCCATTTACATAATGCATTTACTTTGTATAAGTGTAATACTAGCAGACTCGAACTGCTTCTTTACACCTGAATAAATCGAATCAAATCAAATCAAAATATCTTTATTCAAGTAGGCATATTACAGCACTTTTAAATCGTCAAATTTTTGTTTTTTCTTTTCTTTTCCACACTCTAATTCTAATGTACGTCTGATGATGATACTCCAGAACGACTTAAAAGTTACGAGGGTTCCTTCGAGCCCCGATCCGAGAAGAGCCCACAATAAACTCAGTCGGGTATTCTGTTTTTTTTTGTTATCATCATCATGACAATATCATGTTAGTTTAATATATTTCGATATATAAAAAATAGGTTAATTGCCTTTTAACAGATTATCGTGCTTCTTCCTAACATTGTATTATCACTTACCATCAGATTTGATAACAATTAAATGCTAATTTGTCAGTAATAAAATAAATAGCCGAATACAAAATGAACAAGCATCATTTCACTAATACTCTTATAAAATGAAATTGCTTCCACTGTCTTTTCGCTTATATCTTCTAAACTACTAAACGGATTTTAATACGGTTTACAGTAATAGATAGAGCAATTCAAAAGGAACGTTTACGTGTATAAAACATATATATTATAATACAGATAATACGAAAATTTCAGCGATATGTAATGTGATGTAACAAACAAATGTTTCTGCTATTAAAACTCAAACGCTGGCTAAACTTTACGAAATAAATCAAAATAATGTACTATGGAATTGTATATCATAAAAATATTAATAAAAAAATCTGCAATGGTATACATTTATCTCTAATAGATAACCCGCAGTAACCATTTTTATCTTTTACATATAACAAAAAAAGATGAGTTATTTACCAAGCTATTATAATAGTATACTGTATTATTCTTTATACAATTAAATATATTACAGACGTCTATTTTATATAGATCAAAACTGACATTAATAGTGTTACATTAAAATGGATATGTTAGAAGATATTAGAGATTTAATAAGCGGTGGGGCATTGGCTGCCTATACGCGATTTTTAATAGTTCCTTTTAAAATATGTCTTATATATAACAGCTGTTAAACCATTTTGGGTAGATAATATCTTATAACAAAAAAAGGTACCAAAATAGCTAATATATCAAAAGAATTATTATAGCCTGCTCTAGTAGATTCAAAGCTGTTTCTTTTACAACCTAATAAATAATATACACGTAAGTAAAATGTGTTAATTACGAAGCTAATTTAGGCAGTATGGTATTATTTCTCATGCAATAAAATACATACATTGTATATTTTATGTAGATCAAAACTGTTCTTGACAGCATTTCATTAAAATGGATATCTTAGAAGATATCAGCGATTTAAGACGCGGTGTGGCAAAGTGACATACGCATGAAACGAAGTTCCAGGTCAGCTAGTTAATACATAAAATTTTGTTTAACAAAACGTCTGTCAATTTCACAACACCATTCGACCTGTTGCGGTTAAATACAGTAATTGGTATATCATATGATAAGAAACTTGATATTGATTTATAACAATAAAATAATAAAGTTTGACTGTCCGGTCGTTTATATTTACACAGCGATCGGTTAACGGAATTAACAGTAGGTTGCCGTGGAAGAATACTTTGAGGGAAACGGACTATAGGTGAAAAGATCCCATGGGGTGTTGTCTTTCCATCTCACACAGGTCCTCTCGGGGCACGGTTGCTTCGGGAGGTACCTGTGTTGAGTGGCAAGGAGAGAACCGACGGAGGAATGTCACTAGTGTGGCGCGATGGAGGACACTGCTGAACACACACTTGCTGCGTGTCCGCGGTGGGCTGACCAACGAGCAGCACTCGTGGTAGTAGTCTGAAACGACCGTTCTACCCGCTGTGGTTAACGCCGTGGTAGGTAGGGAAGTCTGTTGAATTTGTGATGTCGCAGAAGGAGGCGGCGGAACGTCTCAGACAGGTGCATGGAGCACGCTTCCGCCATGCGTAGGAGGAGTCCGGGGCTAAGACGGGTGGCCCATGATCAACGTCTACCCCTTGGGTTAGCTTGTGACAACAGGTACGAAGCCTGTTGCGTGAAAGCGAGGTAAGACAGGTGATATGTCGAGTGCTCCGGGCATGCCATCCGAGCGGAGGAGTTTTGTCGGGAGGAACCTTGTAGCCGGGAGTGCGGAAGTATTCCGATCCCGTGCTTTCGCCAGCGAACGTAGGGAGGAGCACCGTCAGGTTTTAGCCGGTAAAAGTCCGGTATAACTTGCAACGCCTCCCCATGGGGTTGCAGGTATCCATGAGGATTTCCTGACGTTAAAAAAAAGGTTGCCCGCTAAAGTGGCTCTTGGGACTTAAATGTTCATGAAAGACTACCAAATGTTATGATCTTTATGTTTTCTAATATTTAAACTACACAATGTTATATTTTGTTTAATAAATTATGATTTTGGTGTTTCGTCACGATGCGGTAAACGCTCATATCTTATAAATTAAAACCTCAAGCATTTTCGCTGTCTATACGCTTATATCTTTTAAACCTTTCAATGGATTTTAATGCAATTTTCAACTATAGATAGAGTGATTTAAGAGGAAGATTTATATGTACAATACATACATATTATAGCATTGTAAATTAGAAAAAAATACAGATTTGTAATGCGATGTCGTAACAAAAAATCTTGTACCATTAAATCGTATATACTGGCGAAACCTTACAAGATAGATCAAAATAATTTACTACGAAATTGTATATCTTTAAAACATCAATAAAAGAGTCCTAGATACCATAGATTTATCTTTAAAAGATAACCCACAGTAACCAATTTTATCCTTACATATTACAAAAACATATGTATTATTTACCAGACTATTTTATACAATAATGTATGATTCCTTATCTAATTAAATACATTACATATATTGTATATTTAATGTAGATTAAAACTGCTCTTAACAGCGTTTTATTATAATGGATATCTTAGAAGATATCAGCAATTTAAGAAGCGAAGGTGTGGAGTGTGGCAATGTTACATAAGCATCAAATAGATGTTGTTAGCTAGTTAGGAAATTAACAAAATTTTCGTCAGTTCTTCTGTCTACATAACTGATAAATTAAAACATTAAACTACCTTCAAAATACTTTATATTTCGAGTTCCAATACACTTCAATTGACACAAGATACCGCGGGAAACATTTGATTCTCTCAATACATTTGCGATAAGATAAAAACATGTTAACTTAATTAAATGAGATCGCAGCAATTGTTTTCTTATAAACCGATTGTTTGAAATGATGGACGATATTTATGACCTCTTTTATATAATTATTTGTTAATAAAGAGAGAAATAAACATCTTGATGACTAGCAATGCCCTGCGGTTTTATTCGCACAGATACCGATCTCGTGGCAGTCTAAGTCGGACTTGTCTGCTTAGATTGAAGTTTTTAAATTCGTTATATCTCTTGAATGAAATATCAGATTTTAATCATTTGAAATGTATTTTACAGGTTTTAAAACGGTTTTTATTAAAATATGTTTAATAGGCTAAGGTTTCATACAGAGATATGAATAATATGGTTTGATTATTGTCGGCACTTTTATTAACTTTCAAAATGTAAAAAAGTAGTTATAGTGACATAACTACAGTAGTTGGACGTATGGTATTGTAGACTTTTTTGTAGATATTAATACGTTCTATAATAGTGTAGAACATATTTTTGTTCTATCTTCAATAGTTTTCGCAGCGCATGCGATAACAGATTTCTTGTTTCCCACCTTGGTTTACATTTATGCGTTTTTCTTACGGGTCCCTACTTTTTTTCAGAAAAAATATAACCTATATCGCTCAGAGAAAATTCAGCTTTTTAATGGTGAAAAAATTTTTGAAATCGTTTCAGTAGTTTTTATGTGAAAACATTACAAACATACAAAAATAAAATTAATGTTTCCTCTTTATAATATTAGCTTGGATAACAAGTGTTAAAGTTCTATATACGATGTAGATACTCACTATGAAGGGTTTTTTCTGTATTCTGTCGGAATTGGGACATGTAAGTGGAAAAGACATTGAGGCAACACTATTTTTCCAAAACTGTTATGCCAATTGACGTGATATTTCGAATACATATTCCATTCCCGATGTAGACCCTGATAAATAATGGGTGGTTCCATATTCTCACAGTCAGATATACCCAATACTTTAAACGTTTAATGTAAAAGTATTCTCTTGGATTTTTTTTTTGGTATTTATTTATTTATGTACCAAAGATAATGGGAAACAAAAAACAAACAGAAAGCTTATATACATAGGATGACTTATCTCTAAAAAGAGATTTCTTCCAGAAACCCTTTGATATGGGAGAGTACTTAATTGAGATGTGGCGCAGGTACCAAATCTTATTGGAGAACAAAAATAAAATAGTAAAACAAAAACAAAAAACTCAACACTAACTTTAGAGAATATTCATATATTTGCTACATATACATACACACATATACATAGATATATACATATATATATACGTACATAAACATACATATATGCAAAAAATACATACATATAAAATATTATATACTTTATACCCATGTTTATAAGGATAGAACTTGTTAAAAGTTTAAAATTGTATATTGGAGAAGTAGTGACGCTTTAAATTGAGTTTGAAAGAATTCCCACTATACTTATTTTTTCTGAGATCTTCAGGAAGTGCATTCCATAGATGCGTGGCTTGTACGGTAAAAGATTTACCATAAAAGATTGTATTAAAGAAAGGCACTTCAAGGGATCTGAGAGAAACGCATGACCGCACCGGTCTTGTTCTTGGTGGGCAAGGTTTAATACGCTCGTGTAGGTAAGGTGGAGAAGAATGAAGNCTGTAAAAGCCAGTAGGGCTAACAGCAACTACACACATCGAATAAAAAAAAATAAAAAAAAATTCGATCGGAAACATTTCGCCTTAGACTCCCGAGCGGAGTAGATCTCAGTACTAAGCGCGACTTGTGACCATCGAACCAGAACTCTGCGAACCGAACCACGAACAACTGAACATCCGAACCCGCAAGAACTGAACGACCCAAGCGCCAACACGGACGACCGAACCCTGCAGACCGAAGCACGCATACGGACGACCGAACCCTCAAGCAACGAAGACCTGAAGATCCGAAACTACAAGACCTGAAGACCGAACCACGAAGAACTGAACACCGAACCCGCAAGATCAAAGCACCTGATCCAATACAGTCCACTGAACCCTGAGGGATTCGTCTGAACCTGAATCCCTCCCCAACACATTTGCAATTGTAAACATTAATAGGTTTTTTTCTACAAATGTTCTTTTACCTTGTTAACGTAATAATGTACGTAGTAACTTCAACGTCACGATTCCGATCAGAAAACTCCTTCACATTGATTTCATTGGGGAGTAAACTTCACTAAAAGTGTAATAAGGTAGAAGGAAATATAGGTTAGCATTTAGATTGTCCGCGTCAACTACTAGTTGACATGATACGATAGCTCTGTCTTTACGCGGGCAATCAGAAATATAACCATCTCTTTTTAAGTCATAATGTGTATTTTCTATATCGCTTTTCGGTAACTGCTGTAACAAAGTATGCGTAGAGATAAAACCAGACAATAGAAAAAACAAAAATCTGTTACAAAGTGACCGTTACCAACGGTCCAACGTTCTAATATACAAGGTTATATTTTGTTTATCAAATAAAACTTTGGTGTGGGGTCATGTTGCGCTTAAACTTTGAGATAGCGAAAAAAGTTCGTCTTGTATTTATAGGCTCATACCTTAAAAATTAAAACTAACTTCAAGGGATTTCATTGTTATTCACATCATTTATACAATCAAAATCACTAACAAACACTTACAGTTTATAAAATACCACAATAAACCTAACGAACGCGACACACGAACCGTTAGTAACGGTCACTTTGTGACAGATTTATTTTTTGTTTTTTTCTATTGTGTCTATGCCTATTTTGTCAAGACAGTTACCGAGAAGCGAAACAGATTTTATACATTATGTCTTGAAAATGAGATGATTAGATTTTTGAATGCCCTAATCGCAATAGAACTATTTCCTATGTCATCCAGTAATCGACACGGGCAATCTACATGCAGTTATAGGGTTCCGCTGGGTTTTCGTGGAGGGTAAATCTATCTGACGTATAGAAAAGCATATCCCAGAGAAACAATAGACATCAAAGCTACTGACGATCGACTTGGAACTTGGGAAACTCCTTTGGTTTAACGAAGTCGTGGAGTGATGCCATGTATAATGTATTTATAACTAACAGTTAGATTATTGCCATTTTTCCATTAAGCATTAAGTAAGCTTTCCATTAAAAAAGGCATAAATGGTAAGTAGAAGCCCATTAACGTCCCACCGCTGGGCACGGGCCTCCTCACTCATATGAGAGAGGGTTTTTAGAGCATAGACCCACAGCGCTGCTCCACTGCGGATTGGCAGGCATAGTACACAAGTGCACTCTCTATTCCTTCACTCTCATAGTCCGATGTGACGGTAATCCGACACAACCGAAGAGAGATCGGGCGCAGGACCGACGGCTTAACGTGCCCTCCTAGGCACGGCGTTGGATCATACCGCCAACTTCCCAACTTCGGGCAAATCTTAATAAAAAACTCAATAAATAGTAGTTAATTTTAGATTGATAATAGAGGTGTGTTCATATATTTTCTCCCTGATATCTTCTGCGTTTTGATGTCCTCGCTGGCTCAATTAGGCGAATACTGATTTCGCTACCACTGGTCTTGGCTTCGCTAGCAGAGATCCTGGCTTTACTACCACATCTCCTAGCTTCGCTAGCACTGATTCTGGTTTAACTAGCACAGCTCCTGGTTTCGCTAGTGTGGGTCTTAACTGTACTAGCACATCTCCTGGCTTTACCAGAACAGATCCTGGCTTTACTAGCACAGGTCCAGGCTTAACTGGTACAGATATTGGCTTTACTAGAACAGGCCCTCGCTTCGATAGCACCTATCCTGGCTTTGCTACCACAGGTCCTGGCTTCGCTAGCGCACGTCCTGTCTTCACTAGCACTGATCCAGATTTTACTAGCACAGCTCCTGGCTTTACTAACACAGATCCTGGCCTTACTAGCACAGGTCCAGGTTTTACTGGTACAGATATTGGCTTTACTAGTACAGACCCTCGTTTCGATAGCACCGATCCTGGGTTCGCTACCACAGGTCCTGGCTTCGCTAGCACTGATCCTTATTTTACTAGCATAGCTCCTGGCTTTACTAACACAGATCCTGGCTTTACTAGCACAGGTCTAAGCTTTACTGGTACAGGTCTTGGCTTTACTAGTACAGGCCTAGGCTTCGCTGACACCGATCCTGGCTTCGCTACCACAGGTCTTGACTTTACTAGCACAGGTCTAGGTTTTACTAGTACAGATCTTGGCTTTACTAGTACAGGTCCAGGCTTTGCTAGCACCGATCCTGGTTTTAATAGCACAGCTTCTGGTTTCGCGAGCACAGATCCTAGCTTCGCTAACAGAGGTGCTGGTTTTATTAGCACACGCCCTGAACTCACTAGCAGAGGTCCTGGAGAGCTCCTTACTTTTCTTGCACAGACCATGGTGAAACAAGTAACATCTCCAAGCTTCGCCAGTACTGATCCTGGTTTTACTAGCACAGATCTTGGCTTTACTAGTACAGGCCCTGGATTCGCTAGTAACGATCTTGTTTTTACTAGCACAGCTCCTGGTTTCGCCAGCACTGGTTCTAGCTTCACTAGCACAAATCCTAGCTTCGCTATCAGAGGTCCTGGTTTTACTAGGACAAGTCCGGGCATCACTAGTACAGCTCCTAAGTTCTCCAACACAGATCATGGCTTTACTAACTCATCTCTTAGCTTCGCTAGCACAGGTCCTAGCTTCGCAAGCAAAACTGTATTCGCTAGCACAGCACCATTAGTTTAATCAAAATTTTTCTCTTTAAGCCATTAAATGTATTTTTTATACCATATACTTACAATTTTAGAAGCTCGGTACCAGTACTAACTCTTCGCAGACAAAGTTACGTGCACTAGATAGTTGTAACATTCAATTAACCTCATAACCATCGTCAAATAGTAAAAAGGGTGTTGATGTGTCATCCTGCACATCCTTTATATGCTAAACACTTGTTAGATAACATCACGATGATGCAACAATAATTCTTAACAACATATTCACAGAGACCTTGACATTATATGATTAATACTTTTTCCAGTCCTTGAACTATCGGGGGAAAAGATTTTCCGTTTCCTGGAAAAAATTCGTAACGTTACGCAAAGTATGCGTGAGTGTTTATATCTTTAAAATTAATATATAAATAATTGATGAAATGAGATGAATTGAGGGGAAATGAGATGTAATTATATTAAATAAGATGAAATTAGATGAAATGAGACTTAATGAGTTAAAATTAATTGAAATGCGATGAAATTAGATAAAATAACGTTAAATTAGATGAAATGACACTAAATAAGATGAAATAAGTTAAGATTAGATTAAATCAGACGAAATCAGATGAAATTAGATAAAATTACACGAAATAAGGTGAAATTATTTAAAATGAAACTAAATGACTTAAAATTAGATGAAATCAGACGAAATGACATGAAATTAGATAAAATAACGTTAAATTAGATGAAATGATACGAAATAAGATGGAATGAGTTTGAATTAGATTAAATCAGACGAAATGAGATGTAATTACATAAAATAACGGTAAATTAGATGAAAAGACACGAAATAAGATGAAATTAGATGAAAGCAGACGAAATGAGATGTAATTAGATACAATAACGATATATTAGATGAGATGACACTAAATAAGATGAAATAAGTTAAAATAAGATTAAATCAGACGAAATCAGATGAAATTAGATAAAATTAGACGAAATTACACGAAATGAGGTGAAATTAGATAAAATGAAACTAAATGAGTTGAAATTAGATGAAATCAGACGAAATAACATGAAATTAGCTAAAATGTCACGAGATAAGATGAAATGAGACTTAATGAGTAGCAATTAGATAAAATCAGACGAAATAAGATGTAATTAGATATAATGAGATAAAATGACACTTAATGATTTAAATTAGATGAGAGCAGACGAAATGAAATGAAATGACGACGATCTGGCTAGTGCTGGTACGAGTGCTTGGTTTGCTAGAAGAGGTATCGAGTTAGATCGCCGGTAGGGTGAATTTAGGAAATCGCACTTTCTAATTTATGTAGACACTTGGAAGGTTTCGGCCGTGGCTACCCTGCCTGCCTGCAAAGATGTCCCGCCAAGCAAGAGATTTGCGTTCCGGTACAATGCTGTGTAGAAACTCGTACATTAGCACGATTCCATCTAAGATTCTATCATCACTTACCATCAGGTATGATCACAGTCAAGCACAAACAATATTAGTAAACTCGGTCGGCTTAAACTAGTATAAAATAACAGTCATTATATAACATTTCAAAGAGATGATCCAATTTTTTTCTCATTTACTTATTTGATTCGTAAGTACACAATAGATCATTAAATTCTTATGCTGTAATAAAAAAATTACCTGATAAAACCTTTCTAAATCATATATTTAGGTAATACGATAAATAATGAATGGCAATATTTTGATAGATGGAGAACAAGTGGAAGAGGTGAAAGCATTTGTATACTTGGGATCTAAATTTACAAATGATGGAACATGTAAAAGTGATATTGAAAGGAGAGTCAATGCAGGGAATATGGGAAATGGTGCACTGCACGCCTTTATGAATAGCCAGATGGTGTCTCAAAGGGATAGACTGGCTGGAGTGTTGGTGCCGACACTTATGTATGGTAGGGAAAGTTGGGTATGGCAGAAGAATCACAAAAATAAAATAAATGCGGTAGAGAAGCATGAGTGGATTAAAACTGAGCGACACAGTAAGAAATAGTGTGATAAGAGAACGTTGTGGTATAAAAGAAGACGTAGTGACTAAAATTGAGAAAGGTATTAGATGGTTTGGGCATGTAGAGAGAATGAATGAAAGGAGACAAAAAGGATTTATGAGTCAAGAGTGAATGCGAAATTTAGAAGGGAAAGACCAAAGTGAACGTTCTTAGACCAAATCCAGGATATTTTAAATAAGGGCCAGGTCAAGAGTACTCTAAACCGATGAACTTGCATGAAAGGTTTAATGAGAATGAAAGAAGCGAAGGAGATATGCAAGGATCGTGGCAAGTGGAAGGATGTTGTCTCTGCCTACCCCTATGGGAATGAGGCGTGATACTATGTATGTTTGTATGTACGATAAATCTACTTATTTACTATGTTCGTGTGTATGTCACTGAATTCCTTCTAACTGGCTGGACTGATTTTAATGAAATTTAACGTGTGTATTTGTAAGGGATTGAAGATAGGTTTAGATTGAAAAATCGATTCGATATATAAGGGATTTTCTCGAAATCTGAGACTGTAAGTTTAAGATTGCAGGAAAAAAATCAATAAAAAAAACATGTTAAATATAACGAAGCTTTTGATTTTTGACAATTTATTGTATAAAATGATGTATAATATATTGCTTTTTATTGCTGACAGGTTCGCCCTTGAATGTGACCACACCTGATGGTAAGTGATAATATTAAAGAAATAGAAACATGCACTGTTAAAATTTGTTTCAACCGTTATCTTTTCGCTGAACTAAATGGAGGATATCTTGCCATTTTTGCAAATAATGATATACATTCGGAAATCTCATAAGAGAGAATACAATCCTTAAGTTATTAGACGTCATTGCAATCAGTTACTAATAAGATCCTGGGTTCGAGTCCCGGGTCGAGCCAATTCAAAAATCAATATTGAGTTTTCTATTAAGATTTTCTCAATATTTGCCCGAAGTTGGGAAGTTGGCGGTGTGATCCACCCGGTGCCGGTCGATTCCCGTCACATCGGACTATGAGAGTGAAGGAATAGAGAGTGCACTTGTGTATCATGCCTGCCAATCCGCAGAGGAACAACCTGGTAGCTAGCTCTATGCTCTAAAAACCCTCGCTCCTCGGAGTGAGGAGGCCTGTGCCCAGCAATGGGACATTAATGGACTGCTACTTACTTTTTACTTTAATTGTAATACAAGTCTCTTGATTGGCGGAACGTCTTTGTTGGTAGGGTGGTAACTAGCCTAGAGGCCGAAGACTTTCAGTCTAGACTCCACAAATAAAGTGTTGCTTCCTATATTATACAAATATATAATTATATAAATCTAAAACTTTAGATTTCCGACACTTAGAGGAAGGGAAAAATGACGAATTGTAAATAAAAATGCCAAGCGTTCTTACCAATATCAGAAATCATTAATTAAATTTTGCTTCCTAATTTAAATTAGAAAATTTATGAAATATTTCTATTAAATTATGCCACATATTATTTGTAAATATTAAAACTACCTAACCTTCAAATGAATTAGCATAAAAAACGCTGCACACTTTTTACACTGTATTAAAAAACCGTTAAAAGCATAACAAATTAATTCCTTTTAAGAAAATCTTACAGAAAAAAGATCATACTGGATGCCGACATATCTAACTTATTTCATGAAGAAAGTTTAACGAAAGAAAGAAAGAACGTTGTTATTAAAATTGAGATAGGTATGCTTATATGGTTTGTGCACGTAGAGAGAATGAATGAAGGAGACTGACAAAAAGGATTTATGAGTCAAGAGTTCCTAGACCAACTCCAGGACATTTTAAACAAGAGCCAGGTCAAGAGTACTCTAAACCGACGAACTTGTATGAAAGGTTTAATGAGAATGAAGGAAGAGAAGGAGATATGCAAGGATCGTGGCAAGAGGAAGGACGTGGTCTCTGCCTAACCCTATGGGAACGAGGCATGATGATGACAGCTGGGCAAAGGCCTCATCCCATTTTTGATAGCTTCGCTTTGTAAGAGGTCCCGGGTTCAATCTCCGGCAGGGATTTGAGAAAATTGCATTTTCTAATTAGTCTAAGTCCGGACTGGAGGGAGGCATCGGGCGTGGCTAGTTACCACCCTACCAGCAAAGACGTACCGCCAAGCATTAGGTAAATTTTCTCTTATATATTAACACGTTTTCATTTAAGACTCTATCATCACTTATCATCAGGTGTGATCACAGTCAAGTGCTAACCTGTTAGCAATAAGAAAATAACTCACGATCCTATATGTCAGCGAATTTTTAAGAACCATTGGAAAAACAGGGCATAAAAATGTGCTTAAAAAATATCTCATTGCATTTGTTACGAAATCGAACCCGGTTCTTCGAAGTGCTCGCTATAACCCAGCCTCATAATTAATCACGTCTAAAAAAAAAATGGTTTCGAATACTTTATTTAATGAGAAAAGTAGGTATTATTATATATTTTCCTTTCTCTTCAATTCAATAGGAAACAAGTTTAAACTATAAAATTTCTATATTATTGTAGTTATTTTAAGTCTTTTATTGTAAAATTATGTATTTATAAACTTTATTGCATCTGAAAAGTAATACACATTAAGAAACTTAACTAAATAGAGAAAGAAAGAAACAGGCGGTCTTATCGTTTAATAGAGATTTCTTCCAGACAACCTTAAGTTAAATATATATAGACGAAGCTATAATATATAATTCATACAAGCTTTTGCTAACAAGCTTTTAAAAGGATACTTATTGCAATGATAATAAAAATATCCTCGTTCTGTAACTGTCATTATTACCCCAGCGTCAAAATCCAACTAACATTTTAACCAACTTACGCAAAAAAAAGTTTCTAAAGTATAGTTCGAACTTTATTTATTGGGAAAAGTGGTTTCATTATAATGCTGAATGAATTTTGTAACCTACGCGTTGAGTATATATAAAAGTGGGTACATTTTGTCGTAGCATCACTTGTGAGTTCACCTCCGACCCGATCTAACACATTGCAATATGCAGCTGGTGAGTCAAATCGATAAATACTCTCTTATAATCGATACATCAATCATATTAATCGATTGAAATGTCTGTGTCGCGTACAATCGATTATTATTAAGTCTCTATCGAGTTGCCGCGCTTTTTAGTGACATGTGTCAAAGGATTTTCCCTTTATTTTGTCTTTTTTATCCATTTAATCGAAAAGGCGAAGATATTAAAACATTACTTAGTCCTAACATTATTAATGTTTAATTTTATACAAAGTTGATATTTTGTGACTAAATATATTTGCTTTATTTTGGGTGAATCAAATACATAAATAAAATGAAATAAATTTTCTTTAATTCAAGTCTATAGAAATAGTTGTATATCGTGGTTATCGATGAATACTCTCTCATACTGATATATCAATCATATTAATCGATTGAAATACCTGTGTTGCATAAAATCGATTATTATTAAGTCTATATTGAGTTGCCGCGCTTTTTATTGACATGTGTCAAAGGATTTTCCCTTTATTTTGTCTTTTTTATCCCTTTAATCGAAAAGGCGAAGATATTAAAACATTACTTAATCCTAACATTATTAATGTTCAATTTTATACAAAGTTGATATTTTGTGACTAAATATATTTGCGTTATTTTGGATGAATCAAATATATAAATAAAATAAAATAAATTTTCTTTAATTCAAGTCTATAGAAATAGTTGTGTATCGTGGATTATCGATGAATACTCTTTCATATCGAGACATCAATCATATTAATCGATTGAAATATCTCGCGTACAATCGATTATCATTAAGCCTGTATTGAGTTGCCGCGCTTTTTAGTGACATCTGTCAAAGGATTATCAAATTATTTTGTTTTTAAAACATTACTTAGCCTCAACATTAATAATGTTTCATTTAAAACAGAGTTCATATTTTGCGACTAAAAATATTTGCTTTATTTTAGATGAATTAAATACATCAATAAAATAAAAATTAATTCAAGCCCATTGAAATAGTTGTATATCGTGAATTATCGATAAATACTCTCTCATGTCGATACGTTAATCATATTAATCGATTGAAATCTCTAGTGAGTCGCCGCGCTTTTTAGTGACATCTGTCAAAAGATTTTACCTTTAATTTGTTTCTTGGCACAGGAAAAAGCCATAAATCCAAAATAATAATAATTTGTTTCTTTTCATCTCTTTTAAGAAAGGCAAGAATATATATACTCTCGTTTATTATTAAAATGCTTGATTTTTTAAAAGATTTTACATAAATATTTCTGTGAATATTTGGTTTATTTTGGGTGAATTATCGATTTATTAGTGACAGCTTTCAAAATGATTTTCTTACATATAAGTCGTAGACTAAATTTGGCAAGCACCTGTATACAAACTGGACAATACTATATTTCGTATTATTACCTGATTTTTATAGTTTAATTTAAATCAATAGCTTTCAAGGGATTTTCCCTTCATTGTCTCCTTTTATCCTTTTTATAGAAAAGGCAATATTAAAACGTATACCCTTCTTTTTTTATAGTATGTTTATGTTTCTTGTAAGATTTTATATTAATTCATTTGTTGATTGTTAATTTTTTGTATTTGTCAGCAACTCTGACATTACTTTTCCGTTAATATAATTCGTTATTTTGGGTGAATAATCGATAAATACTTACCCATATCGACATATCAATTTAACCAATTGAAATTTCTGTTTCGCATAAAATCGATTTTTATTAAGTCTCTATTGAGTTGCCACGTTTCTCAAATTAGAACTGTCAAAAAATATTCTTGTTTTTTTTTTTTTAAATTTAGTAAGATAATAGTGAATAAACAAGACAATATGAAGTTCTTGTGTCGACAATTTCCCTTTTTGTAATTATTTATATTTTCATTAGAAACACAGCCGCTTTCTTTATTGAAACGTTAATGACTTTTTTCGTGACAGCTGTCATTGTTTTATTTTAGAGTTTGTATTCGTTTTACAATGAAAATATATTTTTATTTATTAGGAAAAGTGATTTCAATATATTATTGGGTGATTTTTGTAACGTACAAGATGAGTATATATAAAAGTGGGTACAGTTTGTCGTAGGATCACTTGTGAGTTCACCTTCGACTCGATCTCATACTTTAAAATATGCAGCTGGTGAGTTTAATCGATAAATAGTCTATTACATCGATATAGCAATGATATTAATCGATTAATATGTCACTTTTGCTTTATTAACTCTGTATTAACTGCCGCGCTTTTTCTAGTGACAGCTGTCAAAGTTTTTCCCTTTTTTCCTTTAATAGAAAAGGTAAAGATATTAAAACATTATTTATTATTGAAACGGTTGCTCTTAAAGTTATCCCTTAACACGTAAAGATATTAAAACATTATTTATTATTGAAACGGTTGTTACTTTTAAAAGTTATTACATAAATTCTATGTCACTGTCGCTTATAAAAAAATATTATTAACTCCATGTTTGCCGCGCTTTTTTAATGACAGCTGTCAAAATGATTAACTTTTTTATACGGTAAAAACAAAAAGATTTTTAGTTATTCATATTGCTTAAAGACTTTTGATTTATTTTTACATTATTAAAAATTAATTAAAAGTGTAACACGAAATGTTTAAAAAATACGTATGTTTTTTCGTGCACTCATACTTTATTAATAACAGATGTAAATCCTTGATAAGAATGCTCGGTAAAGTATTATTTTAAATATCTCCGATAAGTTAAATTAAAGTTTAGTTTAGTTTTCGTGATTTAACGATATTAAGTATTCGCAAAAATGGTTTGCGGACATTCTGCAAATATATATTATATTACGTTTCTTACGCAAATGTAAATTTAACTAAGACACTAACCAGTATTGTACAATTATTGCAAACTTACACAATTTTAACCCGCGCAAGTAACTTTAGTAAACATTGCGGTTTCCGTAAAAAAATGCGGTTTGACATTTCAATAATTTTAATAGATATATATTATATTATCACATGAGTTTTATTTTAGTTATAGCCTTGGTTGACTAGCGGTTGGTTGATTTGTCCTGAAAGTGTATCCGGTTCGAATTATGTTAAGGCATCACTAACTTCCTTAATTAAATCTTCTTTTGAGGCCTTTTTCTTTCGGTGAAACCTGGACAAGTGAGTCCTTGATATCAAAAAAATCTCTGTTATGGATAATTACAATGAGATCCTGTCATTTGCGCATTAAAATACCTTTGTTACTTTTAATTTTCGAATCTTTGTAACTACGATCTGATGCCGACGAGGTCCGAAGGGTCAGAGCTCTGGCCGACTAGGCTCTGCTTCAAAAATGGAGCGATAATCTCGTAACCCCAGTAGCGGGCATGGCCACTTTGTTGGCGATTCGTCCTCACCTGAAACAATAGCTTTCCAGGGAGCACGGGACGCTTTTCTACAGATTGGTGCAAGTTCTGATCGGACATGGGAGCTTTGGAAAGTTCCTGCACCAAATTGGCCGGAAAGAGTCACTCGCTTGTCATCAGTGTGGCGCAGCTATCGATACAACGCATCACACTGTGGCAGATTGTGTGGCCTGGGGACCTCAGCGTCACCTCCTGGTGGCGTCAATCGGCGGTGACCTCTCGTTGGGGAGCATTGTAGGCACGATGCTCTCCAGTGAGAAATGGTGGACGGAAGTAGCCTTCTTTTGCGAGACGTTAGTCTAGCTGAAGGAAGCCCACGAGAGAGAAAGGGAGAATGCGATGGATACTCCCCATCACTACCAAAGGAGGCGGAATGCGAAAGCTGAACACCTGGTACCTCACTAATGGATGAAGAGAGTTCCGCTGGGTTTTAGGGCATATTGCGAGACCTTCCATTCCCGAGTCCCACACTCCTGACTTTTCGGTCACGGTTAGTGCGTAAATTTAATTTCCCAGCGACAAAGAAAGGGCTTATAAAATATTTAACTCTACAATTGGGATTAAGTGATCTACTTATTGGGGTTATTAAGCCATAATGTCTTTATTAGGTATTAGACAAGTCAGTCTAATTCCTTTCATAATTGCTTTATTTATTTCTTGTATTATCTAAAGGTTTTATGTAATTTTGATGGTGTAATATTAGAGTCATTTATAAATAATCCAACGTCATGTCACCTTGTCTATTTATGGGGCTGGATAAAATATAGGTCCCCTAAGATCCTTCTTATCCAGGTTTCACTGTATCTTTTGTAATCAGATGTAGCTGTCGAAATATGTTTATAATGAATAATTCATTTCTGAATACATTAAGTCTTATAAAGATATATTCCCACAGTTAATCATCCTTCAAATATGCGTAGTTTTATATAAAAAACAACGCAACATAGTCATTGTCTTACGATGTCTTACGGCTGTGGAAGGTTCCAATAAATACATATTACTTGTAGCAAATTTGATCTTTTTATATATGTTTATAAGATAAATAATAGCTTGAAAAGATATAACATATATAAGATCATCGCAGATTAGGTAACAACAGTTGGGCGTATTCAAATCTCATTAAGATAATATAATGTTTGTGAATGCGTGTTGCTTCACTGTGACAGTTTCAAAGGTTAAAGTAATTTTCGTATAATATTAGACGTACTTATGATATATATTAATACTAGTTTTCAACACAATTTCGTCTGTGTACACTTAAATGTGGGACTTGAAGGACTGGACCATCTAATTAAAGTATGTGTAACATATTTGATAGGAGAACTCCTATTTAACTTCTCCACGGAATAGCTTCTCTTAATGCCAAACTTCCTGTAAGTTGTCTAAAGCCTCACGAGCTATTATAGTTCCAAGTGGATTAAAAAATACAGGATAACATAGAACAAAGCTCGAAAGAAGCTGAGACAAACCTTGCAGATAATTTATAATACCTAATGATGCCACTCCATCGCCACGACGTCTATAATCAGTGACACAGGAACCAAGGGAACAAGGAACCCCTTGAGGGCCGATTCCACACTTTCTAAGTGTTAATATTCTCCTAGATCCTATTTAATGACCACTCTGCTAAAAAACATTGACTATAAATTAAAACGAACTCTTTTACTCGAACGAAGAAAAAAATTTCCTAGTATATTGCAATCAATCACTATAACAGGATACCCTTAAATAAATGTTTAGTAAGACGCCCAAATCTAAAGAACTTTTGATTCTAATTGCAGATTTGTTAAAGGGTGGGATAAGCTTTTTATCAATGAAGGCTATAAAATGAATAATATTAAATCACAACCCGTTAGACCAGAGCATCAATGAGAAACGTTACAAAAACGGGCAAAAATACTCTTTTGAAAGCTTCCATTGCATGTGATGTGTAAACTGTTAAAGTTAAGCAATAATCATGTATGACGGAATTATTCCTCTTTAAATATTCTAAAATAAATTCTATAACAGCATATGTCTATCTTTTAAATTTGACTTACTATAACCTTTATTGTTGATTTTTATAAACAATCTTTGGCAGCGTTTTAGTACTGATTAGTGATAATGCTTTGACCAAAACTATTTAAAATAAACTTATATTATCTACGTCTAGAGTCTAATGATTATAATTAGTTTACGTTAATGTTTATAGATTCTTTAGTTATTGTTTAAAAATACCATTAGACTAAATAGTATGTTCTTGCACTTTCACTAACTCAAGAGGTTTCGTTATTTTAAGTTTTCCCTTTATTTGGATGATATCCAGAAGTTTAGCAGCTTCAGCATTCATCTGATTGTGAAGTCTTAGGTGATAAGTCTTAGGTGAAAATCACTTCCATGCAATTATTTACGAGATCTATATAAAGGTTCTTGTTTAGATCTCCTTTTTAAAGTACTATTAATTATTACCCAAAATGCTTTATCTTGGAATTTTTGTATTATTTGCATTTTACTACATTTAGTATACTATTTTATATTGTCAGTGCTGAATGCCTTCCAAAAGACCAAATAAGCAAAACGTCATTCAATATCGCACTTTTAGGTCTTCGTGTTTCTTTTTTAAATGAGCTTTCTTCATTATTGTGATCATATTTGTTTTCTTTATTTTACGAGACACAGTCGTAGTTGCGAGGGTTATTATTAAAATTAAGTGTGTTAATAATTTACGTAATGTTAAAATATTACAGTTCATTGTCGCCACCGCCCTCTTCGGCATCGCTTCGGCCGCCTTGGTGCCCTACCAGGAGCAAAACAACAGACCCCAAGCTGCCTACGAAAGAAATGCCCGAATCCTCGCCTTAGACGCTGATGTTAAGGAAGACTCTTACAGATTCAACTACGAAACTGAAAATGGCATTAAAGCTGAAGAGCAAGGGCGTGAGGTATGTTTTTCTGTCTAATTTATGCTCTCGTCTACTTTTAGTATTGATTATCATTAGCTTGGCTTGTATTTATCTCTTTATATCAAGATATACAACTTTTAATGTAATTGTCACAAAGTTTAAAACGTTCCTTTATTTCCAAAGTTTGAACACAAATGCATTTAATTATTAAAATTAGTGAATAGCCAGAGAACCTACCAATACATTGTCAGTTCGTCTTTTTATCTTCTTCATACAACAGCTTTTGGAGGACGTAGTAATTCTTATTAATAATAATAAATTTTCTATATTTAAGCTACATAGGCTCATTAGTGTTAGTAAATACATCACTTATGACTATATTAACAATCTCCCACCTTACTATCCAGCTCAAACTGCACCCTGAGGAATCGGTGGTAAAGTGCTAAGTCCATCTTACCCAACTTCCTCAGGATGTTGTTTGTACTGGAACACAACCTTGTTAATTAGGACGCCAGTCGTTTTCTTTGCAGGGCAAACAAATCATTTATCCATGCCTCAGAAAACATGGCCAACGCCGAGCAAAACCTGGGTAGGCCGTACGGAACGCGTTATTATATTGTACCCTAAAAGTATCCATTGCCTTTTGGGTGTAATTAGTCCAAAGGGTCCCAGTGTAGAAGGTCTGACAATATGCTTATTGGTCCAACTCAATTGTTAGCTGTGATCAGCCAATAAACTGATACACTTCCACGACATGCAAATATCTATTACATAACTCTTTGTGCTGTAGCCAAATTGGACGTGGAATCTTTGTAAACAAACCATAAACTGCTAAATATAGAGTTGTCAGACTTCTGGGTAAAGACGAAAGGTCCTTTAGTTTTCTATTTGTTGTGTCCTTTTTTTTGGGTTAAGTTTTGGCCACATTTTTCACTAAAGTTGAAACATTCTGCAATCAAGATTATGTCATGTGTTTTAAGACTGTACGTGCCTAATGGCTAGATGCACTATGTCTGTGCCTGTAACCTCCATATATTATCTGGAACGCCAAGCCCATCAGACTTGGTACAATCTCCGGCCGAAAGGGCATTGGCCAAGATTGCATAAAAGGTCACAGCTAAGCCTTAACATTTTTAGATATATGAGACCATCTCCGCTGATCATCCGTTCAGATGTAGTTGCATATTTTAAAATCAATGACATTTAATGAGCTTAGAAGACAAGTTGGTTACTAAGTCTTACAAATGAGTCATTTAGTTCTTGTATTATTTACTAGCAATGCCCCACGTAGATACCGATTGCGTGACATTTTTAAAATCGTTATATCTTTTGAATGGAATATCCGATTTTAATAATTTGAATAGTATTTTATAGGTATTGAAATGGTCTTTAATAAAATATTATTTAATATGATCAAAATAAATACAGAGGTATGAATAATATGGCTTGATTATTGTCGGCAGTTTTATTAACTTTGAAAAAGAAAAAAGTACTTATAATTGCAAAACTAGAGTAGATGGATATATAGTTTTGTAGATTTTTTTGTAGATATAAATAAATTTTATAATATCGTTGAACATTTTTTTGTTCTATCATTAATAGTTATCACAGCGCAGGCGATGACAGATTTTTTGTGAGAAATTTTTTCACACTTTGGGTTACATTAATGCATTTTTATTAAGGATCCCTATTTTTTTTTGAGAAAGTAATATAGTCTATGTCATTAAGTAAAAATGCAGCTTTTTAATGGTGTAAAAATGTTTGAAATCGATTCAATAGTTTTTGTGGGAAAACATTACAAACATTTATGTATAATATTTATGAGGTCTCATTTATAGAATGTATTGCTGTTTATTCCGTGTTTAAAAGAAAACTAGCAGGTTTCACAATTGGCTTAAAAAAGGACTGATTACACATTATTTATGGGCTGGAGTACACTTTGAATCAAGTAACCTGTCCATTTGTTTATCGAGTAAATCTATTCGAATAAGGTAAACCTAAAACTTTGTAGTTAAGCGATTAACATAACCATTTTATATGGGCGTCTTCCATTTCGTGGTTAAATATGCAGTAATTTTGTCACTTCTGACACACATATCTCACCCAATCGATATACTAAAGGTCACAATATGCAAATCATGGTCCCTTTATAGCCCATCACATTAAATTACAAAATATTTATAAGTTAATAATGTGGAATTTCTATAAATTATATCTATATCTTTCTAAAACTTCCATCAAAATATTACGACAGTTTTGGAGGATCAAATTCAGGGTTTTTTGCTTAACTATTAATTGTTTTTATTTTTGAAATAATAACTTGTTTAGGTAAGTGTATTTTGTAGCTATTGAATAAGACTGAATCGTCACGCTCGGCTATGTAACTTTTGTTTAAAGTCGGCTCTCGTTTTCTCAAAAAGCGAGGAAGTTAAATACGTCACTGCTATATTTTTGGTTGTTTTTCTTGTTGACATGAAAACTTATTTAGGCACATGTATTAAGTAGCTATTGAATAAGACTGATCCGTTACGCTCAGCTATGTAACGTTCGTGTAAAGTAGGTTATCGCATTCTCAAAAAGCGAGGGACTTTAATACGTTACTGCTATATTTTTGGTTGTTTTTCTTATAAAAATGAAAGCTTATTTAGGCACATGTATTAATTAGCTATTGAATAAGACTGATCCGTTACGCTCAGCTATGTAACGTTCGTGTAAAGTAGGTTATCGCCTTCTCAAAAAGCGAGGAATTTAAATAGGTCACTGCTGCATTTTTGTTTCTTTTTCTTCTTAAAATGAATACTTATTTAGCCACATGTATTAAGTAACTATTGAATAAGACTGAGCCGTCACGCTCAGCTATGTAACGTTCGTGTAAAGTAGGTAATGGCCTTCTCAAAAATCGAGACAGTTATAAACGTCACTGCTGTATTTTTGTTTGTTTTTCTTGTCGAAATGAAAATTTATTTAGGCACATGTATTTTGTAGCTATTTAATAAGACTGAACCGTCACGTTCGACTTTGTGACGTTCGGGTAAAGTATGCTTTCGTCTTCTAAGAGAGAGAGAGTTACAATAAACGTGGCAGTGCTATATTTCAATATATTATTTAATATTAACATTACCTTACTGCTCTTTATTTAAAATATTTTATAATAATTGCAATTACATTCACTGTTATATTATATTACTTTGTAAATACATAAAATAATTGTATTTCATGTTGTTAAGCTAGATAGAAACTGCATATTATAAAAGCAAGTACTCTGTCGCGTCAGTCTGTATTTTCGCGATTAACTCGAAAACTACTTAAGGGATTTGCATACGGATTAATTCATAAATAAAGCTATTTATGAAGACTATTTTTGTATATAAATTGTCAAGGTTTCGTGTAAATTGTCTGAAATATAACGATAATTGTTAGCAGTATGTTAAAAATTTAAATACCTGGAAGCTTTTATCGAAAATGCTGTCTAATCCCTTAGAGATATTACATAATAATGTACAGTGGAATAATTCCTCTTTTATCGATCCACAAAAAAGTCCTTAGTGACACATACCTATCTTTTACAGATAGCTCACTATATACATTTAACCTTTTAAGAAAATAGTCACGTATAATATTGGAAAGTTCTTCAGTATTATTCTATACCTTCTAGTAAATACCTTACTTACCTTTTAGTATATAAATTAAACGAAGTATTTATAAAATTCCAGGTTGATGGTATCGAGAACCAGGGTGGCTACCAGTACACCGGTGATGATGGACAGGTTTACTCAGTAGCTTACACTGGTGGTCAGGGTGGCTTCCTTGTATCTGGTGCTCACTTACCCACTCCACCCCCAACTCCCGAGGCTATCCTCAAGGCTTTGGAACAGAACGCTCGTGATGAAGCCGCTGGAATCATCGATGATGGTAAGCTATTTTTATTTCTTCTTTCAAGGTTCTTCAGAGCATTCAATAGAAGGAAGCCTTTAAGCTTTTGATGTCAGCTTTCAATGGATTACGCTGCACAATGAAGTTCTTAAAAGCATTCAATAGAAAGAAGCTTTTAAGCTTTTGACGTGAACTTTCAATAGACGACTGCACAATATTCTATTAAATTGATGGAAATTTGAACAGGATATCTACAGGGAAATCGTGAACTAATTAATCGTGAAACAATTTAAGCAAAACCTAGCCGATTTTGACTATTTTTTCGATACATTTTAACTTTTTGAATACGATAATCTCTATATGATATAAAGTCAAATCAAATTAGCTCGAAAAAAGTATTTCACATTACGATTTTTGCTCGGAAATCTTCGGAGAGTTGACAGCTAAACTTTCCATTTTTGGGATCCACTTACTATTACGTCGTCAGCCATTTATTATCGCATTTATGAATCATTTCTTTTTATTCAATAACTAGCTTATTTCTAAACAAGAAATTGATAATAAGCGAGTTTTTGACTAATTAAAAAACTGGTCTCTTCTTTTCGGGTTTTAATCAGAAAATATTCATCCTAGGAGAAAATTGATAATAAACAAAATTTTAGGAAATTTAATTATGAATAACTTTGGTTATTAACATTTTTCGCGTAAAGTTAAGAATAAGCGAGTTATTGAGTAAACATAAAAGATCTAAGAGTGCGGATTACCTTCCCCGATTCCCGATGAATTCCTGTTATTCATCAATGTTCCAAGGCCGTCTAATATAAAGTCACTAAAAACTTGCAATTTAATGTAGTTTAAAATGT
Organism: Elymnias hypermnestra; assembly: GCA_015832385.1. NCBI lineage: Eukaryota > Metazoa > Arthropoda > Insecta > Lepidoptera > Nymphalidae > Elymnias > Elymnias hypermnestra. The sequence goes on from JACTOM010000908.1 coordinate 3,156,306, forward strand.
GAATGTTGAATATATACGCATACTCGTATATTAAGTAAACGGCACTTTACATACAAAGTCATACGTATTAACGCAGTCATAAAGCTTTAAAATTATAATTTATGCATCACGGAGGCGTGAAATCTCTTTAAATTTACATTCTTTGGCCGTAACGTTACATTATTTGTAACATTGTATAAATGTAGGATTATTATTTGCTAAACAGTTTATTGACAATGGTATTGAAAGTTGTTCATCATCATCATTACGAGAAGTGTGATTGGTCGAGGAGAATGCAAGTTGAAAGGGAGATACTGAAGATATAAAGAGAGATAGTTATGTTTCGTATATCTAAGAAGGATCTTCTGTTGAAGGATAATAGGCTTAGATCTTATATCCAAAAAACATGCTTAAAAAAGAAGTTCCAAGCAAGAGATTTGTATTCTGATGCTTTGTAGTAACCACTAGAGGAAAACTGCCTTACCAAATTATCACGCTTCCATCTTAGACTGTATCATCCCTTACCATCAAATGTAATTACAGTCAAGCGCTAAACAGTCATCAAGAAACATAACCTTTAGTTGCCACACCATAACAATTACTTTCAAGAGTATACAATTTAAAGTAATGAAGTGGAATGGACTGGGCATCAACATAAACTGAGAGTCCTTCACTCATCCCATAGTCATTATGGCAGAAACTGCGGAAGATCTTAATACTTTGCTCGATGACCTTAACAGAGCTTCGCAGCAGGTGGGCCTAAATGTGAACATGGATAAAACGAAAGTTATGTTATGTTTTGACGGCCTCGCTGGCGCAGTGGTGCGAGTATTCGCATTGCTAGCGGAGGTCCCGGGTTCGATCCCCGGTAGGACGAGTTTAGGAAATTGTATTTTCTAAGTTGTCTGAGTCTGGACTGGTGGGAGGCTTCGGCCGTGGCTAGTTACCACCCTACCAGCAAAAACGTACCGCCAAACAAAGAGATTTGTGTTCCGGTACGATGCTGTGTAGAAACCGTAAGGGGTATATCGCCTCTTAACAGATTAGCGCGCTTCCATCTTAGACTGTATCATCACTTACCATCAGGTGAGATCACAGTCAAGCGCTAATCTGTCAGCAATAGAAAAAAAAAAGAAAAAAAAATGTCCAATATCCATATTCCGCTCCACCCAGTCATCTTTGGGAACTCGGCACTCGAAATTGTAGACGGGTATACATACTTGGGACATATAGTCCAGCTAATTAGGTCCAAAGAGGCCAACCACTTGATCGAAAAGCTACGTAAGATCTTTTCGTCTAATATCCTTGAAGCTGTAAGTCCAAACTCTTCGAACAGTGCATGTCGTCAGTGATCATCTACAGATCACTGACTATGGGCCACATGCGAATGCTCACTATTAAACAGCGTGCTATGGAGAGGGCTATGCTTGGAGTTTCTCTACACAATGAAATCAGAAAGGAGAAGATCCCTAGAAGACCCAAGTCACGGACATAGATCTAAGAATGACGAAGCTGAAATGGCAATGGGCAGGGCACATAGTCCGACGATCCCATGTACGTTGGGGCCTGGAGGTGCTGCAATGGCGACCCCTCACAAGGTGGACCGATAGCATAAGGAGAGTCACCGAGAGCAGCTGTAACTAGGCAGCACAAGATAGGGCACAGTGGTGATGCCCACTGGGTCCAGGAGTGGACGTCCATCAGTTTAAGTGATACAGTTTAAAGGGTGTAAGTAAGTAGCAGGTTATTAACGTCCCACTGCTGGACACAGGTCAAATATGTGGATACAGGTTGATGTTATAGCTACAGGATTCAATTACACCACTGGATAGCTACAGGATGAAATAATTTATTAAGTAAGGACTGTAAAACGTTTCGACCTTTTGAAGGTCATTGTGCTGCATATCGAGATTTCATTAAATATAACTTTTGTCTCGGTGAAGCTACGACGTTAATTCAAGTTTCAATGGTCAACTCACATTAAAATCTATCTATTAACATAATTTTTTATACAGAAACTATTACCCGTTACAAGACGTATTCACGTATAACAAACGACCGTGTCCATAATACAGTTACAAATATTTCTAAACGGAACCCTGGTGTGGCCTTTTTTCGCACAACCCTCAGCCAGGATGTCTAGGACTCGCTGCAGCAAAGAATACTTTCTAAAACCCAGTAGTACACGCAGTATTCTGCTCTAGAGCACCAGAAGTTTGGTGGGGACTTTCTGGTCTACGTCCCCGGACATTATCACAAATAATCAAAGGGAGTTTTATCCCTCATCTCCCCTTTCTGCCAAAAGTGGCTCACCATTAAACTATCAGGTCTTTTAAACATTACTTCAGGCTTTCTAAGAAATTAATATTTAACGACGAAAAGGTTATCGTAATCCAATAAATAGTTACAAAAGCTTTAACACTTATGTGTAAAACATCTAATATACGCTTGTAACTTTGTACTTAGTCAATCTAAAATATCCTTTATTAATACTATATTAAAGATGATTTCAATTTGGATAATATATATCAAGTTTAACGTGTGAACTTTTTATCGCATTCAATTTCTTTTCAAACTCATTACAGTCGATTGTCGACACTATTTTGATGGACATTTATCTAATTTTCTCATAAAGTTAGTGTTAATTTAATTCAATAGTTAATCGTGCGAAAATATGATGTTGAAATATCTTTGCATGTGAAGGTCAAGCTGCACTGCAGTTCTTAGCAAAATACATACAAACGCCTCATTCCCGTAGGAGTAGGCAGAAACCACGTCCTTCCACTTGCCACGATCCTTTCATATCTCCTTCGCTTCTTTCATTCTCATTAAACCTTTCACACAAGTTCTTCGGTTTAGAGTACTCTTGACTTGGCCCTTATTTAAAATGTCCTGGATTTGGTCCAGGAACGTTCACCTTGCTCTTCCCCTTCCAACTTTAGTATTCATTCTTGATTCATAAATCCTTTTTGTCAGTCTCCTTTCATTCATTCTCTCTACGTGCCCAAACCATCTAAGCATACCTTTTTCAATTTTAGTCACTACATCTTTTATACCACAACGTTCTCTTATCACACTATTTCTTACTCTGTCACTCGGTTTTAATCCAGTCATACTTCTCAAGCAAAATGTTTACTAAAATACTTCAATAAGCTTTAAAATCATCTTTAATAATTGCAGAATGTTTCCCGCCACAGTCCGTTAAATATAATGGTTGCGTTCAGAAATTGTCGGTTGTCAATGTCAAATGTCATAAACAAAAGAAGCAGTTTAAATTTAATTTGATATCTGAATGACGGGACGAATCAAACGTTTGACATTAAAAACCAAAGAATAGAAAAAAATTAAAAGTTAAGTAATAAAAAATTAAAAATCAAAAGCTCACAAAGTCTTGTTTATATTCATATAAATCTTTAGATTTCCGAGACTTAGAGGGAGGGAAAAAGAATGATAGGAATTTAATGAGTTTAATTGTTATTAAAATCGTCGAAAATTAATACAAATAATTTATTGAAATCTTATATGAAGAATTGTAATTAAAAATGCCACGTGTTTTTTGTCAATAATAGAAATTTGAATGTTTTTTTTTAGTATATTAAATGATTAAATGATGAGTTAGTTAGTAGCAGCCCATTAACGTCTCACTGCTGGGGACAGGCCTCCTCACTCATATTAGAGAGGGTTATTAGAGCATAGACCCACCACGCTGCTCCACTGCGGATTGGCAGGCATAGTACACAAGTGCACTCTCTATTCCTTCACTCTCATAGTCCGATGTGACGGGAATCCGACGTGACCGGAGAGAGATCTGGCGCAGGACCAACGGCTTAACCTGCTCTCCGAGGCACGGGAGTGGATCACACCGCCAACTTCCCAACTTCGGGCTAATATTGAAAAAATTGGGACTCGAACCCAGGACTTCATGTCTGTAGTCGAACATGCTAACCACTAGACCAAAGAGGCAATTCACTAGACCAATGAGGCAGTTAAATGATGAGTGGATAATTAAAATACCACATGTTATTTGTAAATAATAAAACTACCTTACCTTCAAACTAATTAGCATAAAACACGCTGCGTATCTTCGTGATGCTAATCACGCATTTCATCCGTAAAAAATTTAACCTCATGCGCCTAAAGAAGTTTCACTTGCAGAAACTTCGCTTTTAAATTGATTTCTGAACGACACTGCGAACGTCAAACGTTTGATATGTGTCCTACCCTGGGGAACCTTCCAAGGGAAAGTGAAATTGTTGTTTTTATTTAATTATTTATTTATACACTTTATTGCCCCTTCAAAATAATACATTATAATAAACTTAACTAAATAGAGAAAGAAAGTACAACAGGCGGTCTTATCGCTTAATAGCGATTTCTTCCAGACAACCTCGAGTTTAAAAAGCTGTAAGTAGCGAAGAAGGAAGGTAGGCAATAACATAAACACACACACAAATAACTACATCCTAATACATATACAATAATAGATATATATCAACATATTAATATATATAAACTTACATATATGTGAATATATACATATAATGTCCACATTTTTGCCATATTCCAAGCATTTTTTTCATATCAACTCACTATTTAATCATTCCCTGGACTTCCACGAATAATTCAATACCAAAATTAACCAATTCAGTACAGCTGTTCTCGAGATTTAGCGTAACTAACGAACAGCAATTGATTTTTATGTATTTGTTAAAAACCGCAGTGCGTAAAACACCTAAAAAGTTCTCTACATCTTTATTACTGCGAGCCAAGGAAATATTACTAGGCAATTACAAAACCATTGTCTTGTTTTTTATTACTTTGCGGTTTTCAAATTCGATTTCATCTAACAATGGCGTATTAGCAGTGATTACATATGACATATCGTTGAATTCGTAAAGTATTTATGCTTTTTTTGGTTCAATATTAAGCAGATTACTGATATGATTTTGCTTGACTGTAATCTCATTTGATGGCGAGGTGATACAGTCTAAGATTTTGCGGTAACCTGATAAGAGTTGAATTACCTCTTACAATTAGTACATTTTTTTGGTTTAGAGGTAAATCTTTTCTAGTAAAGTGATAACTAGCCAAGGCCAAACCCTCCCAAGCGTCCAGTCATAAATTTATTTTGCCGGGAATCCAATACAGGACTTCTGCTAACGAAACGGCTACTTGCATCATTGTGCAAAGTAGGCCGTTGCTCTTATTGTTGATTCATCGGATTCCAGATTGTAATGTTTCCTATGATATGAAAGCTTTCGAAGCTAAAGAGTTTATGTATTTGAACGCGCTTATCTCAGAAACTGCTGGTTTGATTTAAACGCCTATTTTAATTTAGGATAGACCGTTTATCGGAGCGTTAATGAAAAATGTTTCAATAACGGGGATACTTTATTCCTTTTGAGAGCTTCTATTCCATGTGCTGTGTAAACTGATAAAATTACGTAACCATCGTGCATAACGAATTCGTTCCTCTTAAAGAAATCAAAAATAAAGCCTAAGATAGTATGTATCTATCTTTTAACACTGACTATGACCTTTACTATAACCTGTTTTATGGCGTTTCTCTCTGAAGTCAGCTAATTATTCATACTGTTCAATATGTCCTCATCAAAAGTTTTTTATGGATTTATAATATTATGTCTAATTCTTTAAACACACCTATTTTCTCTTTCCTTTCTATAACTATCTCTCTGACAGGGTTTTCTGAAAGAAATCGATAATAAGCGAAAAAACCAACTAATTGCAATAAATTGGAATTGCAAATTGTATATTTCGTTGTATCATGGTGTTCTATAAAGCATGTCTATGAATCTATCTATCTATGTGATGCAGATGAAGTTACACAAGTCAACTAGTATTATTAAGGTTCTGTCTTTCTGTTTATTTAATCATTTGTCCTTTTCATTTCCAGGTTCATACAACCCAAGCAAATATGGAACAGCTCCATTAGCACCGCAGCAGAACTACGCTCGTGCTCAAGCAACAGCTTTCCGTCAACCATACAAATTCTAAGACTTCGTAGGTTACTTAAGTCTTGTTTACATTTAGATATATAAAAAATTTCAACTTGCGGATAATTTTAATTATTTTTGAGTTCACATCTTTTAAGTCTAGTCTAGATTTGGCACCAATTTGTCTTTATATCACGCTAAATTGGTGTGACTATCTTTTTCAGTAGTTTCGGGTATATTTTGGTGACTTTGGGCTGAACATTATGAGCTTCAGCGAAAGCTTTTTTGTTTGTGATGTCATTGGAAATGAAACAGCTTGGTAGCCAAAAGTTATTGAAAAATCGATTTATCAAAGGCTTTTGACACAGTTAATCTTCTGGCAGTTTTAGTCATTTGTATATCAGTTTTAGCTTGAAATATATCTACAAATGAATTGATGCTTTTTTGGTAGTTTTAGGGCTTTTATAGTAGATTTAGACTAATTTCAGTGTCTTTAGACTGATAATATGAGCCAGTCATCGCCAAAAGAGCATGTCTACTAAACTATGATATTTAAATTATACAGTACAGTGTCAACTCATATATTTGACATAGACTTACTCAAAAGTATTTATAGTATCCAAAATCTCTCTCTATCTCTCCTGCTTTCTCTTTTAAACTCGCTCTAACGATTTTTTCCTAATAGAGGCTACAATCAAATTCTATTAAGTGTTAAAATTTTACTATTTTTTGCGAAATGTTTATTTAACGAATGATCTTTTTAATTGTACTAATGTTACACATTTCGCTAATAATTGTTAGAAATATTGGAATATTTTACTTATAAACGTTTTCATTGGTGTTCTAATAGAAAATGTATATCAGTAAGTTATATGAGGCTATTTCCTTAACTGTTTTCAATCTCATTTTTCACTCTCCCTCTCAATTGTCCACTGTCTCAATGTAAATGGGCCGTTATAAAGCAAATAGTGTACTGTTGTAATGCGAATGTGATAATAAACTAAAAACTGTATCATTCTAGTTAAAACACGTCCAGTTAATGGAAAAATATAGATTTATTCTATGAATAAAAACTTGAAATTTATATACCACTGTCTTTTTATTTTAATTATGATAAACCCTCTCCGATATTGGAAACCAAATAAAAAAAAGATTTTAATTAATTCTCTTGAGACACTCTTCATTAGCTAAAACCCTATTATTTTTCTATTTAATTAAACAGAAAACTAGTATCATTTCTACCTTCAATTTAATTTCCATGAAAAGTATTAATATTTATCATTATGCTTTATGAATCGAAACTAGCTGATAACTTAACTAATTTTTTATTACTAATTTTCTTAATTATATTTACTATATTGCTAATTTCAATCAGCTATATTTTTTATTTTAATTGCTGTTTTTCTCATTGAGTGGGCTTCGTTCTTAATTCAAATTTTGCTATATTATTAATATGAATTGACTATACTCCTAATTTCAGTTAGCTGTGTTCTTAATTTCAATAGGCTATATTCTTTATTTCAATTGGTGTTATTGTTATTTCGAATTGGCTTCTTTCTTTATTCAAATTTACTATATTATTAATATGAATTGACTATACTCCTAAATTCAATTAGCTGTGTTCTTAATTTCAATCGGCTATATTCTTTATTTCAATTGGTGTTATTGTTATTTCAAATTGGGTTCGTTCTTAACCATATTTACTATATTATTAATATAATTGACTATATTCCTAATTTCAATTAGCTGTGTTCTTAATTTCAATAGGCTAATTCTTTATTTCAATTGGTGTTATTGTCATTTCGAATGGGCTTCGTTCTTAATTCAAATTTA
>JACTOM010000908.1:3165388-3188906 GCA_015832385.1 Elymnias hypermnestra
GATTTACCACATTCGGTGGTAAACAGTGAAAGTATATATAAATTTAAAAAAAATCTAGTGGAATATGTGCGCGAGAAGTTCAGTGGAGCCTCACCCTAACATTAGTTCTTATACCTATCATAGCATAATTTGATGTTACATATTTGTTCTTTTTGTCTGTGTTTTAAATTGTTTTATTTTTTATTTTTTGTGATCTTCTTTCTCATTTTTAATGTGACTTTCTTTTCTGTAATGTAATGTGTTCGATGCTTGTAAAACTTTTAAAATTTGAAAAAAATTTAAAATAATGTAAAATTCTCACCTTAAGTGAACTTTATGTGTTCTTTGTTGAGAAAAAATAAATGTCTTTAACATTAAATTCTTTATTTGAACTGGTGTTATTCGAAATTCGAATTTTTCGTTCTTAATTCAAATTTACTTTAATGTAATTATATATGTGTTATATTTAACAAAATAGTCTATATTTTTAATTTAAATTTACTATGCTTTTAATATAAATTGATTATGTTCCTAAATTCAATTGGCTTTATTGTTTAATTGAATTGGTGGTTATTCTCATTTCGAATGAGCTTCGTTATTAATTCTAATTTTTCATAGTCTCAATTTGAAATGAATATATTCTTAATTCTAATAGTCTTTTTCTATATTTGAATTTAAGTTATTCTAGATTCGAATGGTTTTCGTTCTTAATTCAAATTTACAGTAAATTTTGTTTGACTATATTTTTAGTTTGAAATAATTTTATTCTTTATTTCGACGGGGCTTCGTTCCTTTTTTAAATTTACTATATTTTTAATATGAATTGACTATATTCGAAATTCGAATATGCTTTATTCTATATTTAAATTGGAACTAATTTCAATACGAATGGGCTTCGATCTAGATTCAAATTTACTATATTCTTAATCTAATTCTAATTCTTATCCAGAATAGGCTTAAGAAACTGCTGAATTCTGTCAATCAGTTGGTTAAAATCTCCCATTGTTCTTCGTCGGGAATTATACTGAAAAATTCAGTCATTAAAAATATTTTTTAAATGTATAATAATCTACGGTTATGAAACTTGGTAATTGAAGAAAAAAGCTGATATAATTGAAAATATTTTAATTGAAATAATCATATAAAGGGGTAAATATAGATGATCAGTGACGATAACTTCAGTAGGAATAACCAGAGTTTTTATCGTAACTGCTTTGGCGATTAGCAGAATCGAAGCCTTGACCTGGTGAACGTTGACCTGGTTTACCTTCGGAGTCGTCCGGATGGTATTGACCTACAAGAAATATTGCTTTAATTTACAATTTAATATTCGTTACAATAGCTTTTTAACGTGCCATTGTTAAGCAAGGACCTTCTCACTAATAGGAGAAAGGGTATTTAGAACATGCTATGATGCTGCTTCAGATTGAAATGGCAGCCTATATAAACTCCAGAATAACGCTCTGGATATACAAATTGCAGCGAAAAACACAATGATGCATTAGAAAGAACAATCAACCACTTAGTGATCTCTACGCAGGATTCGATCCCACGACTTCTTTAAACGATAATCTCACCATTGGCAGTTAAAAAAAATAGAAATATGAAGCATGAGTAACATAAAATAGCTCTTTTCAAATAAAGCCTTGTTAATTGTTTAGGAGGTAGAATATAATGTATAGATGGATCAGTCTTACAAGTACATGTAAACGACTACGTTGCTAGTACACTCGGGTACGTCTCAACTTGCATTGAGGATTACGGGCCTCGGGGCTTTTGTCCCATTACCCGGGCTAAGCCTCGAGCATCGCGCGGATGCTCGGTAATTTATTTTTGCCCGTAGTGGCAATCAGGCTGGTTCCCACCGGCGACGCCAGCGGGCCCATCCAGGTCTAGTCTAGTGAGGTCAATCCGGGTGTAGCCACTGCCGGCGCGTCGTCTGTGCCGTCATCACCCACGTCTGATGGTAGGGACAGCAGAAGCTCACGAGGTAAGGGGCGCCCAGTGTTTGCCACTCTAGGATGGTGGCTGGCAATCCCATGGAGGTGTGTGTGCGGGGTGTTATCGGCTAGGCGGAACATCCTCCTTGCCAGCTGGCGGACAAACACCTCCACGGTAGGCGTCCTGACGTACCTCGGAGCTACTATCATACGTAGGCTCTTGTTCTGCTGGACTACGTTGCTAGTGAGATCCAAGTCTAAATCCCAATGATATTCCTTCTTTTACACAACCAAAGGTATAGAAATTCGAAATATTGATAACTCATTGGTGTTATTTTGGCATTACTATTGCACACATATTATTTGCGCATCCATTATGTAACACATAAATGCGATATATATTGCATTTGGCATTTATTTTCCCACTTAACTAATTAACAGTGGTTTAGTAACGTAAAATTGGATGTCTTTTTTTTAGAAAAGTCAATCTATGTCCTTGTTTTCGTCCCATGTGAATTGGGGTCAGCTCTCCTAGTATGTATACGCCATTTGCCTCTATCGAGTCCCATTTCAGACATCCATTGTCTTTATGTTTCTTTCAATGATGCCCATTCAAATTGTGGCGGTGAGTCCACGTCTTTTCTTTCCTTTAATTGCATTTAATGCAGACTACGTCATATAGCATTTTCTTTCTCTTTAAAAAACAGCTATCTGCTATTGAAAGTTCCGTGTAAATCTATGCAGCCCTTTTTTAAATTAGTCAGAAAAACCAGACAGGCAGAAAGAATTTTTTAATGGAAATCTGTTAATTTGAATTTACAAACAGATACTCCAACGTAATTTATTTTTATAGATAAAACTACGCATTATAAGCCTGCATAAAACTAAGATAAACTTCTAATTAAAATTACCGTCATCAAAGATTCCAGCGGCTTCATCTTGTTCGTTTTGTTTCAAAGCAATAAGAATTTCATCGGGTGTTGGAGGTGGTACTGGAAGATGTGCTCCTTGAGGTCTGAAACCATCTTCTCCAGCAGTGAAAGTGACGGAATAGATTTGACCATCATCTCCTTTGTATGCAAATCCACCTCGAGTTTGAGCTGCATTGCCTGCCTCTTCTGCTTGAATGCCGTTTGATGTTTCATAGGAATATTCGAAACCTGGAAATTTATTGCAAATATCTACTGTAAATTAAATGACATATGATCTATTCATAGCTAGTGTGTGAGCAATCAATAAAAGAACTTGCTAATCTTTTTCATAGTGCTTAAAGCCCAATGTTTTCATTCCCAGAATTCATCATCAAGCTTACATAATAGGAAGTAACAAGATGGTTTAAGATGTTAATTTGCTGACTGAATAAATGATTATCTCAAATAGATTATATTTTGAACTGAAATGCAAGATATTTGTGATTTTACTGGTAGCACAATATTTAACCATGACCGAAACTTCATATCAGATAAGGTATTGTAAGAATTGACGTTATCAAAGGACCATGATTTGATTTGCCAACTTCTACAATTACTATTACTATTCTACTACTTAACTATTCAAAAAAGCCTTATAGAGGTACGACAAAGGGAGAGGGTGAATGCCGCTGAGACAGTCCAGCCCAGACGAAGGGGAGTAGGAAACAGGAGGCGGAGGTTCATGCAACTCCTCCCACTGTAGAATATCTGTGAGCCGACTGCAAGGGGTCAGAGAAGAATGCCTCAACAGCCTCTGGCTCCCCACTCATGGATGACGGCGGTCCCGCTGGATTTTAGTGGGTATTGCGAGTTCTTCCCCCTCGCGAAGTCCCACAATCCCAACCACCCAGTCGGGGTGTGTAAATGCATTTCCCAGCGTCAAAAAAAACTGATTCTGTATCTCAAAAGCCCAAAGACAAAAGTCTTCATACAGTACAAGTTCCAATTGATATTTCAACGGATCTATCTTCATCATATAAAAACGCAGAGTTACGAAGTCATGAAAAAGTCTATGAAAGATTGATGAAATCTGCAGAAGATATAGATCACCAAAATAAATTGATGTATTAAAAAGCTGAAAAGGCAATGGATGGTGTAAAACTAATAGCTGATGGACGATAACTTCCTATACGTTCTAACATTATTAATTACTAGCATTATAATAACTATTATTTATATATTTACCATTTTCATCGCCTTCATTGTTAAGTTTGACAATAACAGCGCTTTTTTCGGCAGCTTGTTGGGGACGAGTGTTTCCTGAGTTTGGTGGGAGATAAGTATTTTGTGCCCCGTTTCCATTGAATTGGTTACTATTAGGAGAACCAGGTGATCCTGAATTCGGTGGGAGGTAAGTGTTTTGTGCCCCGTTTCCATTTATGTGGTTACCATTTGAAGAACCAGATGATCCTGAATTTGGTGGCAAGTAGTTACTTTGGATCCCATTTCCATTTGGTGTACCGGGGGATCCAGAATTTGGTGGAAGATAATTTGCGGATGGTAGTTTACCTCCAGCAACCAAAGCAACGACAGTAGTGGCTATAAACTGAAAAAAGGTGTCAGAAGTCAGAAAAACATTTTTAAGAACAATTTTTTAAAGTTAGCAAGCAATACATTAATTATTTACAACAAAATGTTCATTTTCTATATCTACCTTCTTTAAATTATATATTCCATCTAGCAGATTTCATTTTGATATATATAAAAATTTAATAATGTTAGTTCCAGGTTCTGGCATCATAGACAGAAATTCAGATTTTAAAATTATATTATGGGCCACAAATATTATTAGAATTTTATGAGGATACTGACGTGGGCCACAAATGTTGTGAGCATATTGGTACGAGCCACAAATGTTATGAGCATTTTGGTGATACCCACAAATGTAATAAGCAAATTGGCGAGACCCGTAAATGTAATAAACATATTGGCGAGACCCACAAATGTTATGAGCATATTGAGGAGAGCTACAAATATAATGAGCATATTGGAACGAGCCCCGAATGTTATGAGGATAATAGTGCTGACCGTAAATGTTATGAACATGTTGGCGCAGGCCACAAATATTATGAGGATATTGTTGCTGGCTACAAATGTTATGAAGAAATTGAACCGGATCACTAACATTATGAGGCTACATTTAATCTTATAAATATTGTTATGTCGATGAATTTATTTTGCATTCTTCAATATATTTATCGTTACTCCCATTTGTGTGCCTTTGGGCCGCACTGTTCCCTGGTTTAGGATAATAGATTTTTCCTGGACATAATCCCACGGGGTTGGGAACTAAGGGGACGAAACAACTTACATAAATGGATATACTTACCAATTTAAACATCTTGCAAGTAGATATATTCCTGAACTAATTGAAAGTTCGTATTATCCGAATAATGGAGCCAAACTGTAACTTCTTGAACTTCGGATGCACTTTTATATTAAACGAAATTATGTGATTGTATTTATCGAGGATACTATAAACCTTGAATGGTAATAGGTGGTAATAACTTTCTATATTTTAATAAAGAGTTGATTTTTATAAATATATTCAATTGATATTTTTCCTCTAAGATTTTCTCTGCAGGCTTTATTCGCTATAAGCTCTGAAAAACTTCCTGATAAATTTAAAGCGTTCTTTAAAAGAAAATCAATTATTTTGTATAGAGCTTTTCTAAAACGAATGGATTTATTAATAGTGCACTTTTAAACGGTGCTTTGGAGACATATATTAATAGATATAAAGGTCTTTTTAATAATTAATCTTCAGAAGATATCCTGGACTCATCTGTTAACAAATTCAAGGAGATTAGTAGATGTTGTAATACTGATCTCCTAAATAAAACAATGGAATTGTCAATTATTATAATAAAATCTCTCTCTCTCTCTCTCTCTCCTTCAAAACGTCAAAAGTACCTTTCTAATGAAGAAACTTTCTGGAAACATCCTTATTACAAAAAATTGGACTTCCAGAATATATCCAGCAGATTTATATTTAAAAAATCAGTGTTTTCGAAATAACTATATCATTAATTTAATAACCAACTCCGAAATGTATCTTGGAGATGTAAATGAATAAAGACATAGCGTATTATTAGATGAACTGATACCATTTTGAATTCGCCGATATTGTCATACATTAATTATATTATAATGTTGTAGATTATTAAAAAAATGAACTAATTTGGCATATATTGTATTAAAATTTTGAATTTATCATATATAGAAACAGTAAAATAAAATCCAACCGACATTGAACGCGTGACGAAAATCTTTCCCTACTATGCCATAAGAAGTTTCACATCAAAAATAATAATATTTAGACTTTATTCTCAATGTCGCACTATTAAATCTAATTAAAAAACTTTTTTCAAGTGAGTAACTACTGATTTAAAGCCCATTTCTTCTCAAAGAGATGACAGTCTCGTGAAAGGTAACAATTACACTATATCTAAACTTATTCCTAAACGTTACAACTACTATGCGTGGAAGATATTATCAATGGAATATGTTGTCGTCATGCTCACCATGATAGTGAGCAATCTTTAATAGATAGATGTATGGTGTCTTAGACTTTTTTTTAGAACTTTTATCGAGGAACAATTCTTTTATATATTATGTTTACGAAACTGTAACCGTTTAAGCAGCGCATGAAGCGGAAGCTCTCAAAAAGAAAAACCCGATTTTTGAAACATACTTCATTGGTGTACTGCTCCTATTGGTATTAGCGAGACGATATATAACCTATAGTCTTCCTAAGTAATTGGACTATCCAAAACTGAAAGAATTTTTCAAATCAGACCATTAGTTCCTGAGATAAGCGCGTTAAAGCAAACAAACTCTTTAGCTTTATAATATCAGGTGTCTCAAAAGAAATTTTATGTTTATTTAGTTTACTGCGTGAACGCAAAGTTTTCAAGGGGTGCGGGGGTTATGTCAATCGGTAGCCTGGCTGTTAGGAATTGAGTTCACTAAAGCTGCACCTCAATTGGTACAAGAGTTAAAGCCATTATATGGCAGTCAGAGGTTTAATTTCGTAAATCAGGTGATTGATCTATTTAGCTTCTAGCTATTTCAACATTTACAAACAATTTTCTTTCAGATGAAGCTCATTTTCGTCTTAATGGACACGTTAATAAGCAGCACAGCCGCTACGAATCCGAAATAAAGACCTAAAGTGAAATTTAGTGCAAGTTATTTCCCTAAATCAAGAGATCATTATAAATTCTGCTGTCAACTAAGTTACATTGTTAAGTAGACAGACGAAGTTGCATACGTTAGCTAGTGAATATATAAATAAACAAATGCTCAATAAAAGTGGGTCACATTTTCGAGGGCAAATGTAGTAAACGAGCTTTGTTTGAGACACTGTTTTAATACCAATTATGATAATACGTGGAATCTTCACTTGACCTTGATACGTGACCTTCTTTAATATCTGATATTATTATAGTTAATACTTTTGTTTTTATCATAATATAAATACACTAATATATATACACTTCTAAATACAATATAGCTTGAAAGCCTCGCTGATGCAATTATGTGAACACTCCCTGCGCTAGCAGAGGTCCTGGGTTCGATTTCTGCAAAGGCAAATTTAGGAAATTTCCTAATTGGTTTGAGCCTGGATAGATGGAGGCTTTCGGTATAGGCCAGTAACCAATCTACTAGCATAGATGTAGGAGGTTATAAAATAGGAGGTAATACCTCTTACATCCTGGATTCAATACCAGGCAGGGCATATTTAAAAATGTTTGCCCCGCGGGTCGATTATCCCTACAATGGGACTTGAATATTCATAAAAGACTACTAAATGTTATGATTTTTGTGATTGCTAATAGTTAAACTATACGATATTATCTTTTGTTTATTAAGATAAGAATTTGGTGTAGCGTCATGTTGCGCTAAGTTTTGAGACAGTGAAAAAAGTCCATCTTGTATTTATAGACTCATATTTTATCACTTATATAATCAAAAAGACAAATAATCATTAATAAACTCTCACAACTTCTAAAATTACCCAAAAAAAACTGCGACACACGCACCGTTAGTAAAGGTAACTTTGTAACTGATTTATTTTTAATTTTTTATTGTCTGGTGTTATCTCTACGCATATTTTGTTACGACAGTTACCGAGAAGCGAAACCGATAATATACATTATGACTTAAAAAGAAAAAGATGCTTATATTTCTAATTTCTCGAGTTGGGACCGAATTATCGTATCATCGTATCAACTAATAGTTGACAAGGGCAATCTAAGGGATAACACGGCTTTTTGAAATATCAATTCCTTTGTAACATTTGGTTTGCGTAAAATACTACGAAGCCATCTCTTGAAAGCTCGTGGAAGAGGTTTTAACATTTCTTGCTCCGCCCACATAATTCCTTCAGACTGACGTATGCAGCCCTCCTTTTTTTGCTAGGAAATGCTTTTAGGTATAGGACAAGAGTGTAGGCCTCAAAACCCAGCGGAACCCACTTCATTCATGCGTTAAACATCAGGTGTTCAAGACAGTCCAGACTCAGACAAATTAGAAAATGCAATTTCCTAAATTTGCCCTTTTAGGCACAAATTACGACGCATAGGTGAGGAGTGTGGAACTTGACGAAGAAGGAGCCCATGGAGAAGAACCCAGTGTTCAACTTTCGCATTCGTAGCTGGTGTCTGAGATGAGTCAGACTGAGAATTTACAGGACGGGAGTAGGTGCCCCGTCTCCTTCGGTGGTGAGAGAGAGTATCCACTGCATTCTCTCTCGCTTGTAGTCTACGGTCTTGCAGAAGAAGGCCGCTTCCACCCACATCCTCTCACTGGAGAGCATCGCACCTATAATGCTCCCCAGCAAGAGGTCGTGAAGAACGACTTCAGGAGGTGACACTGAAATCCTCGGTCTCCACAATCTGCCATAATGTGATGCACTGAGTCGATAACTGTGCCACATTGATGGCAAGACCTATGCGGATATATATACCTTATAGATACTCCTTCAGGGTACCAGAGAAGGAGGTTGCAGATTCAGTAGAACAAGTAGTACAGCTCCAAGGTAGGTCAGAAATGACATACCCCATCTGGACACTATATTTTCATATTGGTCTTTGTTCGCGCCATCTGTAAGCTTTTCGAGGTACTAACTCGCTCCTGGCCGTTTCATAACTTATGCAGCTAAAATATTGTTAATCTGTTGACTACTGTCTGTCAAGAGGCCACATCGGGGCCAGGAAAAATACCCCGCCTCGTGTTTTTTTTGGTGTAAAGTGTAGTTTCCACGCGGTTTATTGGTATTATAATTACGATTGGTGAAGTCAGGACCGAATAGTTGCCCCCCTTTCTCGAATAAGATGAAGTGCGGCAGGATCACGCGTCCAGAGTTCATTCAGGCCCACGTGTGCCTTAGTTTTCTGTGCCTGTGAATAACGGCAGACCGGTGTCGCCGAGAGTAATCTCCGCGTCGTTTTGCAGGTCACGTAATATACATGCACACTACACAAATCACAAACACACCCACACGTGAACAGACACATGCCACAGGGTCATCGCCGCCCGAGGAGACCGGCAAGGACCGGTACAGGATATTAGATAGGTGCAGACCACATCTGTTTCCAACATCTAGGTGGAAATCTCCCCAACAAATTCTCCTCCCACCGTCTAAGGGACCGACCACACCAGAACTTCTCATGGGTCCGAGTTCATGTGTCGAGGTCAATGGTAATGTCGCGGAATACGTGAACAGTCTTCGTGATTATATTATTAAAACACAGACATGTGCTATCACCTTTTTATTCCGGAAACAGTCTCAAGTTTAATTACTTCCGTTTGAATTTGCTTAGACGACGCCTGTGATTGGTGGAGTCATTATTTTTCGAGTGGGGAGCTTTAAAAGGGGGTATAATTGATGGTAGTGCAAAAAGTATGAGTTATCTTGTTAAATTAATTGAGCTTTTAACATTGATAGTTAACTAGTGAATGCGTTACGAGATAGTTACTTAAAGTGTTAACTGCGAGATGAACGAATAGAGAATATATTTAATTTTCTATAAATATTTATAAAGAAGAATAATATATATACTATGCATGTTTTACTTAAGTCATAAAGCCTAAAGCACACTTGTTTTTTATATTACTAGATGTAGAATGACTTCAAAAGCATCCGGCAAGACGAATTGTCTTCATTTAACTTTACCAACGTTGATTATAACAAAAAATTGTACAGAAAAAAACCTAGCAACAGTAATAAAATCTTCATCAGAACTAAATTGCACTAGTTTTTAGACAATGAACTGTAACGAATTATTAATAACCGTGATTAATCCTCATGGGAAAATGACGCAAAATCTATTTCGATATCTGACTTTATACGTCCTTTTACTTGTATTTTAACCAGTTTGTGCATTGTCTTTAATTTATTTACGATCTTTAAATGTCGTTGCTTGACCTATGTATGATGTAAAAACTATTTGAGATAGAATAACTAGTGTATGATCTATTCTTAGACTATATTAACACTTACTACTAAGTGAAATCATAGTTCAGTGCTAAACTATATGTTACTGAATATATATACATTAAAATTCATAGATAAGTTATGAATCGTTTACTTTTAGTGTAAATCACGCAAAATTTAAAAGAAAAGCCTGGAAAAGGCCTCCTAACACATATGATGGAGGGTTTTAGAATACAAACCCACCACGTTGGTCCACTGGGTTTTAATATGCAACACATACCCAAGAATTGACTGCCTCATTTGGTCTAGTGGTTAGCATGTTCGACTACAGACATGAGGTCATGAGGGTTCGAGTCCTGGGTCGGGCCAATTAAAAAATCAATATTGAGTTTTCTATTAAGATTTTCTCAATATTTGCCCGAAGTTGGGAAGTTGGCGGTGTGATCCACCCCCGTGCCTCGGAGAGCACGTTAAGCCGTCGGTCCTGCGCCTGATCTCTCTCCGGTCGTGTCGGATTCCCGTCACATCGGACTATGAGAGTGAAGGAATAGAGAGTGCACTTGTGTACTATGCCTGCCAATCCGCAGTGGAGCAGCGTGGTGGGTCTATGCTCTAAAAACCCTCCCTCATTTGAGCGAGGAGGCCTGTGCCCAGCAGTGGGACGTTAGTGGGTTGCTACTTACTCAAGAATTACTTATGGGTTTGCCCAAGACGTTTTCCTTAAGCGAAAAGAACAATGATTGATTTGATAGAACAATTAAAGGCATAAGTTTCATTTTAAAAAAGAGAAGCTTAGCTGTGTAAAGGATTAATAAAATATTAACACTTTTAGGAAAAAAATTTAACACACTTCATATAACCTAAGAAATAAAAGTAATAATCGTTATAAATCCTAGTAAGTTGCATGAAGTTAACAATTAATTCAAGGTTTACATTACTAACATGTCTTAATAATTGGCACTGTAAGGAGCACCTTTATGGGTAAACGCCTTAACAGCTTCGAACACTAGCTTTACTAGTGTAAAAAATGTTGACACTGTTAGTAGTATTACTAATCAAAGTTATACATCTAACAATATTTGTTTAAACTAGGTAAGGAGACAATGGTAGTGCCTTGTTTGAATATTGTTTTTCAAAACATACAAGGCATCACCAGCAAAGAATTAGAAATAGAATTGTTTTTATCTAATTTTCATATTGACATTTTATGTATAGCAGAGCACTGGCTCAAGAGTTGTCAATTATGTATGTCTTTTCAAAACCATACTTTGTCAAGTGTGTTCCACAGAAAAACTGCAATTCATGGTGGATCCTTGATATTAGTGAGAAATGAATTAAAATGTAAGGAGCGCAAGGATATTGTCATCCTTTCTGTGGAACGCACAATAGAGCTATCTTGTGTGGAACTGGAATTATATATAATCGTATGTGTTTATCGACCTCCTACAGGTGACTTCTGTATCTTTGAATGTTCAATGGAAGATGTTTTAAAAAAGTTATGTTTAAGTAAAAAAAAAGTATTAGTCTGCGGCGATTTTAATATAGACCTATCGAACAGCTCACCAAATAGTATTAGGTTACTAAATTTATTTAAATCTTTTGATTTGACAAATTTGTTTTTAGAACCTACAAGGGTAACAAGCAGTTCAGCTACATGTATTGATAATATCTTTTCTAATTGTAAATTATTGGGGAAATCAGTAATTAATAAGTTGACGTCAGACCACTCTGGGTTGATGATTTCCATAGCTGATAAAGTTAGACGAGAAAATCGTACTGTAACATTTAGGCCTATAAATAAGTTTAGAATTCAAAATTTCAAAGAGAAGGTACAGCATCAGTTAAGCCACCGTTGTCTGAATTCAGGTGATCCTAACAAGCATTATAGTAACATTTTTAACACTATAGAAAACCAATTTAAGAGCACTTTCAAGTTGAGGACCTCACACAGGCCCCATAACAATTTCACGTTTAAAGATTGGGCAACTGTTGGGATATATAAAAGTAGAAATCGACTATATGAATTGTATGCTATAAAGCAATATGATCATCGTGTCGAATTTATTAACTACGTTAGAAACTACTCTAAAATTTTTAAAAATGTGTGCATATTAGCGAAATCTTTGCATATTAAAAATAATATTAGAAATTCTAAGAATAAAATTTTAACTACTTGGAGTATAATAAAAAATGAAGCTGGAAAAGTAAAACCACGGGATACCAGCATTGAATTGTGTATAAATAATTGCATAATTTCGGAAAACACGGAAATTGCTAATATTTTTCAAAATTTATTCTGTGACAAAGCAATTTCTATGACTTCTACAATAAATTCATCGTCAACAGAAGCCTATTCTCTGCTTTCGAATCATGTTCCTGAGTGTTGTGTTCTCTTTAAATTCAAACATATCTCGGCAACTGATATTATTAAAACTTTTAAAACTTTAAATGTAAAAAATACAGGCGATATATGGGGAATGTCAGTTAAAGTTGTTCTTCCAATTATTGACTGTATTAGCCCGCACTTAGCAACCCTTTTCAATAATTGCATAGACTCTGGCATTTTTCCTGATCTTATGAAACAAAGTAAAGTTGTCCCCTTGTTTAAATCGGGTGATAAATCTGACCCTAATAACTATCGTCCCATTTCTGTGTTGCCAACCCTAAGTAAAGTTTTTGAAAAAATTATACTCACACAACTACTAGAACATTTTAGTGCCCATAGCCTGTTTCATCCTGAACAATATGGATTTAGAAAAGGTCGCAATACTACTGATGCGGGCGTGTCTCTTTCGAGACACATTTTTGATGCTTGGGAAAAGTCCCAAAATGCATTAGGAATTTTCTGCGACCTTTCTAAGGCTTTTGATTGTGTAGAACATAGCACTCTTTTACTTAAACTTAGTCACTATGGTGTGAGGGATGGAGCACTTAATTTGTTAAGCTCTTATCTTCAAAATAGAATTCAAAAGGTCTTTGTAAACGGTGTTGAGTCGTTAGGATCACCTGTAAAAATGGGTGTCCCACAAGGTTCAATCCTTGGCCCTTTTTTGTTCTTAATATATGTAAATGATTTGGCGTACCATGTGAAAGACAAATGTGATATAGTCCTATTTGCTGACGACACTTCGTTGCTGTTTAAAGTAGACAGAAATGTAGATAATTATGACGATGTAAATAGTACCCTGTCACAGGTCTCACGTTGGTTTTCTGTTAATAACTTGATGTTGAACTCGGCAAAGACTAAGTGCGTTGAATTCGCGTTGCCAAATGCAAAAGAAGTCTGTAAAAATATCAAAATAAATAATAGTCCGCTAAATATAGTTAAATCTACAGTCTTCTTAGGAATAACGTTAGACTCAGGGCTTCAGTGGGGTGCCCATATTAAGACTCTGGCAAGCAAACTTAGTTCAGCTGCATTTGCTGTTAGGAAGGTGAGGCAATACACTGATGTTGAAACTGCTAAAATGGTGTATTTCGCTTATTTTCATAGCATTATGTGTTACGGCATACTGTTATGGGGGAAGGCGGCGGACATTGAAACTATCTTCATTTTACAAAAAAGAGCAATACGTGCCATATACCAATTGGGATCTCGCGTTTCATTAAGAGAAAAATTCAAAGAAATATCTATTCTCACAGTACCGTCGCAATATATATTAAATAACATTTTATACATCCGTGATAATATTCATTTATACAGCAAAAGGAGCGAAACACATAATTTTAATACAAGAAATAAACACAAACTTGTAATGCCATATTTTAGAGTAAAAAAGGTTCAGAAGTCATTTGTCGGGTTGAGCATACGCATATTTAATAAGATACCTGAATCACTTCTGGGTTTGTCTCCACATAGTTTTAAGAAGTATGTTAAAAATGTCCTAATAAAAAAGGCATATTATAATGTGGAAGATTATTTAAGCGACAAAGATGTTTGGACATGATTCCAGTTGCATATGACGGCTAAACATTGTAACCTACAAAAAACCTATGTTAAAAGGAGTAACCGTTGAGTTTCTTGCCGGCTTCTTCTCAGCGGAATCAACTTTCCGAACCGGTGGTAGATTTGTTACCAACGGACAGACTACTGACAATTCAAAAGTGCTTTTTGAGCCTACTTGAATAAAGAATATTTTGATTTTTATTTTGATTTTGATTTTGAATCGAGCTCTCTTGCAAAAAGTCCAGAGACTGGTAACCATCAGGGCAATTAGAGGTTACCGGACAGTGTCATCATACGAATCGCGAACCTGAGGTGGCAATGGGCGCGGCACATAGTCCGACGAACCGATGGACGT
The DNA here is from genome assembly GCA_015832385.1 of Elymnias hypermnestra. Lineage (NCBI taxonomy): Eukaryota > Metazoa > Arthropoda > Insecta > Lepidoptera > Nymphalidae > Elymnias > Elymnias hypermnestra. The sequence goes on from JACTOM010000908.1 coordinate 3,180,021, forward strand.
TGGGACCGGAAGGTGCTGGAATGGCAACCCCGCACCGGACCGGTAGCCACTGGGCCGAAGATTGAGCCTTGTGGGCATCATTTCGTGAGACCTATGTCCAGCAGTGGACGTCCATCGGTTGAAGCGACGACGACGGACAGTGTCATGGACGGCGGCAACCCTCTTGGCGGGTCCTTGGGCGGGTCGACCGTCCTTGGGAACTGCGAGCAGAAGCCCAGCACTTATAGGCAGCCGCAAAAACCTGAGGCGAGCTGCCTAATGTCGTAGATAGAAAAATAATCAATGAACTTTCCGACAAGGCCCTGATTAGCCGGTCGAGGGAAGACCTCGAGTCTCCAATAGCGGGCATTTACACGGTGGCAGCAATCTGGCCGCAACTGGATCGTTGGCTCAACAGGAAGCACGGATCATTATCCTTTAGGTTGGTGCAGGTGCTTACCGGGCACGGGTGCTTCGGTAAATATCTGGATCAAATTTTTGAAAGAGAGGATTCGCACGCTTGCTTTGAGTGTGGAGCTCCAATTGAGTCGGCGCAGCACACTGTGGAAAAGTGCCTAACTTGGGGACGATCTCACACTACCGACCATAGTCGCCGCTATGGTCGATAGCGAAAGGGTATGGAGGTCTTTGGCCTCGTTTTGTGAGTCTGTAATTTTACAGAAGGAGCTTGTAAAGCTCGAAGACAAGAGAGACAGTATCTCATGTCCCTCTGCGGCGGAGGAGGGTTAGGAGTATGGACGGCCACCCGTTCCAGTTTACTTGAACCTTATGTAGGTAGCATCTGTGGAGCCATCTGAGTCGAATACGTAGGTGAACTTCTGGCCCCCAACCCATTAGATGTAGAGGGTTCCGCTGGGTTTTAGTGGGTATTGTCTTGCGAGTCCCACTAAGAAAACGAATTAAGAAGCCGATCTATAATTTGAAGGTCTACTTACAAGTTAAAAAAACGAATGAATCGCTCTAATCGAAATGGGATGAATTAAAAATATATACTGTGTTGATGATGAGAAAGAAAGGATACCAACTAAGTTTAATGTAGGCTCTTCTCACAATAAAAACCCACGTGAATTTGGATTATAAGTAAAATATGGAGAAACTATATTTGTCGAATCAAAAGCGGCTTAAAAGCCTACTTGAATAAAATTTTTTTAAATTCTAATTCTATATCCAACGAAGCAGTATTTTCTTTTATTATGATAGGACTTTGTTTGTATAATAATGTTATTACGAAACTAAAACCCCTTACGTTATAAAACGGGCAAATGTGAAGGAAGATGAAATGACACATTAGCTTTATTTGTTACTCACTATTGAAAGTAATCTTCAAAACGTCAATTTAGTTACATAAAATAACAAAATATGTGTAATTCTTTTTAATAAATAACGCCGAATGTAGGACATTTATATCTTAAACTTGGTAACTCATCAGCACACGACTGAACTGTAAACTTTCTATATTCATCTATATAGTAATAATATCTTTATTACAAGCATCTACAGGCTCATATTATTATGTTAATAAAAAAGAAGACATTTTTTCTATTTTAGTGACTTAATAAATAAACTTACCCATATACAATGGTGTTTAAATTAACAATAATGTATTGTCAGTAATGTGATATTAAATAACTTGCAAGACAGTCTTAGTTCTTTTTTAACCATAAATATTGAATTCGTATTTAATAAACGGAATAATTACTCAGAAACCTAGTGTTTATTTTATTCTTCCAATCCAATCACAAGATAGTTTTATTTTCTGATTATATGAATAGTTGTGTTGATTTTCCGAAACGGGCAGAGGCGACTGCCGCAAACACTTAGCGACTGTCGCAATCACTAAGTGACAGAGATGTAAATACAGCAATACATATGATAATATGTTCATTATTCATTTGGACACTTAGCGACTGTCTCAAGGATTTATACAGAGATGTAAATATAATTATACATATGATATACTATTTACACTATACATTTAAATATTTGACGACTGCCGCAATAATACATGCGATAATATGAATATTATTCATTTTAACAATTAGCGTCTGCCGAAAACACTTAGTGACAATGATGTAGATACAGTAATACATATGATAATATGTTCATTATTCATTTGAACACTAAACGACTGTCTCAAGAGATAAAAATACAGTTATACATATGATATAATATTTTCATTATACATTTAAATATTTGACGACTGCCGCAAACATTTAGCAACGGTCGCAAATACTCAGCAACAGCCTCAGTGATTAATACAAAGACGTAGATATAGTAATACATACGATAATATCTTCATTATTCACTTGAAAATTTAGAGACTGCCGCAAACACGCTGCGACTGTCGCAAATACTTAGTGACAAAGATGTAGATACAGTAATACATATGATAATATGTTTATTATTCATTTGAACACTTAACAACTGTCTCAAGGATTTATACAGAGATATAAATACAGTTATACATATGATATAATATTTTCATTATACATTTAAATCTTTGGCGACTACCGCAAATATTTAGAGACTGTAGCAAACACTCAGCTACAGCCTCAGTGATTTATAGATCTGTAAATAAGGTAATACATATGATAATATGTTCATTATTCATTTGAACACTTAGCGACTGTCGTAAACATTCAGTGACTGCCGCAGGGATTTATACAGAGATGGAAATACCATAATACACATGTTAATTAGTTAATAATTTCTTCTTCTTCTTTTAATAATTGGCTTTTAGGTGTGACATGGCACACACAATTTCGCCAGTGTCACGTTAGTTGGAGAAGGAGATTGTACGGTTTCTGTGCAGATACTCAAATTTTAGAGGAAAAGGAACAGTGGAAGGGATAATGTCATATATAGGATGGGATATTTTTGGACAGTTAAATCTGATATGGGAAACAGTGCCTTCGTCCAGGGCTCTCCAGCGAGAGATGGTGGGCCTTCTTTTGTGAGACGGTAGTCTCGCTGAAGGAAGCCCACGAGAGAGAGAGGGAGAATGCAGTGGATGCACCTCACCACCAAAGGAGACGGAATACAAGGCGGCTCATGTTTGCGCATCTCCTCCCGCCTCCGTGACTCCTCCGTCGGACTTATCCGGGACACCAGGGCAGAATGCGAAAGCTGAACACCTGACGCCTCTCTAATGGATGAAGAAGGTTCCGCTCGGTTTTAGTGGGTATTGCGAGACCTTCCATCGCCGAGTCAGTCCTGACTGGTCATTGATCAGGGTTAGTGCCTAAATTTTTCCCAGCGACAAAAAAAAGGCCACACAAATTGAGATGTCCCTGATCCGGATGTTAATAATTTATTTGCAGCACATATTCTGTCAAACGCTGACAATTTTGACAAACGTCATAAAGATTATATTGTCAAAAGCACTAAGGAAATTACAAATGGTGTGTTACGTTTACTTAAAATTTCTGATGTTCCACGCAATTTTCATCGACTTTTCTTTTATATAAGACCCTTCTGCTGACTATAACGAATACAAAAACAAAATAATTATCTAAATTGGTGCAGTCGGTCGCGAGGGACATAGGGAAATTGGTATTTTTACATGAAAAGAGCGAATGTACATCATATAACTTACGAAACCAAAACAAACTTGTTATAAATTCTAGTAGGCTGCATTAGATTAACAACTCATTTAGGGGTAACTGTATACGTTTCTATAATAAACTCGCACAAGACGTTCTAGAGTTGTCAATTAATAAATTCAAAGTCTTTGTTAAAAGAAAATTGATAGAAAAATCGTATTATAAGTTGTAAGAGTACTTAGACGATAGAAACGCTTGGGAGTGAACAAATTGCTCTAATTTTAATTAAAATATAGTAAACTAATTTGTTATTGTAATGATGATGGTAAAAAAAAAAACCCGACTGAGTTTGTTGTGGGTTCTTCTCGGATCAGGGCGCGAAGGAACCCTCGTAACTTAAGATTTTAAGCCGATCTTGAGTACCATCATCAGATGTATATTAGAATCAGAGTATGGAAAAAAATATATTTTGACGATTCAAAAGTGCTGTAATATGCCTACATGAATAAAGATATTTTTGATTTGATTTAAAAAAAGATTGGCAAAACTACAAGTAAATTGCCTGATGTTAGGTTTTTGCTATCAAGTAAAATTTAAGGTTTATACAAACAGTTGAGATTCACAATCAAATAATAAACTCTATATAATATAAAGAAGTAAAAGGCAATTATCAATATTACTTGCAAACTCTGCTGCTTACAATATCTACTAAAGTTTGTTCTTCCCTTTCAAAAAGAACTGTTTAATCTAAACTTTGTCTTTGTAATATCAGTAACTTTGTTTAAAATTACTTGACGCAATAAAAATAATCTATTCTTGAATTATCAGTATCATCATCATTCAAAATTTAGAAGTTATTGCTAAAGTTAAAGAGGTGATTTTGTCCGTTACACTTTAACGCCTAAAATTTGGTATAGAAACAGTAATAAACTACTTTTTCTTGCCAAAAACATATGAAAATTCATTGAAAGGGCTTCAAAATTGCAAAATTTATTCATGTTTTAATTACCCTTAACTCAGCAATGAAATGGAGTTGGGGAAGATAATATAGAGAAGTTGCATGATGTTAAAATTTGTCTGGTAGACAACAGACCGCAGGTAGGAAAGTCTTTTTCAAAATGCAAATTTTAAGGACAATCTTTAGATGAGACATGGATAAAAACTATTAAAATCAAACAAAGTGACATATAAAATAAACGAAAATCTCTTTATTCAAACAAAAGAACACATTTGAGAATTAACAAGAGTCTGGCATCTTTTAATAGATGTATCCAGATTTTTCGTCGAAAGGTTGTTGAGGAGAGTTTTGCGATGATGGGTTAGGAGCTAAGTATTGACGGTTAACTCCTTGGGATCCAAAGGAACCACTGGGAGAGCCAGAAGACCAGCTACCGGAAGGACCACCAACAGAATTGGGAGATGCTCCGAATGGTGACCCTAAGTTTGATCCATTAGGAGATCCAAATTGAGGTACACCATATGATGCAATTGGTATAGATGCTTGCGAACCCTGGCTGTACTGCTGGCTTTGGAATCGTGATGAACCGCAGGATGAACAGGCAGCTGTAAATATACATTAAAAATTTTAAATACCCGTCAGTTTTTGAAGATTAATTGACAATTATTGCCAAATTTTGGAACGTTCTAGTCATCTATAACTAGTTGCAAATATGTACCAGATCTAGGCCTGTGGGAGGCTTTGAGTAAGTCTAACCACGTGTCTACTCTACTATCTAAAGCTATGTAGAATTAATTAATAGATAAATTTACTTTCACCAGGTTTGAAGTAGCATCCAAGACTATATCATCACCAAGAGATGAGATAGCAGTCAAGCGCCAAACTCTACACAATACATCTTATTTTCAATATCATTAGAAAACGAACTCATCTATCTTTCTATCTATCTATAATCTAGACTAAATGAAACTAGCTAACACCCGCATCTTTGTTAAATGCACTCGGATTTTGACTGTATAATCAGTTGCCTTCAAGTTAGAATGCAGTCATGAACTAACCGACCATCAGCAACAAAAGAAACGTATTATTTATATAAATAAAGTACAAATTACACTCACGTTTGATGGAAGAACCTCCAAAGCTGAAACCATTAGATCCAGATCCAGCTGGGCCCTGGTTAGGGGGAAGGTATTGATTGGAAGTAGCAGCAGCACCACTGTCTCTAGCTATTCCATTACTACCGAAACCGTTGGAACTAGGACTCGACCAAGATCCAATAGAACTTTGTCCATTGGATCCACGTCCACCGTTAGACCACGAGCTAGGGGCGGTTTGTCCGTTAGACCAAGAGCTAGGGGAGTTTTGTCCATTAGACCAAGAACCAGGGGAGCTTTGTCCATTTGATCCACGTGCACCATTAGCCCATGAACCAGGGGAGCTTTGTCCGTTAGATCCACGTCCTCCGTTAGACCAAGAGCCTGAGGAGATTTGTCCGTTAGATCCAGGTCCAGCATTAGACCAAGAGCCAGGGGAACTTAGGCCATTGTTTCCTGAATTGAAGCCATTGCCCAAACCAGCTTTTCCGAAGCCGTTTTGGATTCCACTGGTACCATATCCATTGTTGCCAAGGCTATTGTTGTCTGGAGGAAGATAAGACCGCTCTAGATGTTCCAAACGGCCTGCTGATGTGACAGCGATGAAGAAGGCGAAGGCTAACTGTCAAACAAAATAAGTCTACTCAATAAAATCCTCACATATTATAAAACTAAGTCGTGGAGACCGTCGACCTATATGTTCACGATTAAATAAAAAACTGCTGAGTAGATTTTCATGCTGTGTATATGAACAGATGGATTGAATGAAGAGGAAGGTTTAGTCAATGGTTTGTTATGGTTTATGTCAATTAAGGAATACCTTGAATGAAATTGCTTTTCAAAACCGAAAGATGTAAATACAAAGATGAGGAATTCATGGGCAATGTCTAATTTTTTGAGTTTGTTCTGTTCTAGTTACCACCTTACCTGAGATTATGTCTTAGCTCGTTTTCTTCATTAGATTATAATCAAGCTCTAACCTACCAGCAATAAAACGGATTAACTATCTACCTTTAAATGTTATAATTAATAAAGAACGTTGTGTTATAAAAGAAGATTTATTGCCTAAAATTGAGAAAGATATGCTTAGATGGTTTGGGCAAATAGAGAGAATGAATAAAAGGAAACTGATAAAAAGGATTTATAAGTCAAGAGAGAATAAGAATATTGGAAAAGGAAGATCAAGGCAAACGTTCCTGGAATAAATACATACATACATAGCATCACGCCTCATTCCCATAGGGGTAGGTAGAGACCACGTCCTTCCACTTGCCACGATCCTTGCATATCTCCTTCGCTTCATTCATTCTCATTAAACCTTTCATACAAGTTCGTCGGTTTAGAGTACTCTTGACCTGGTCGTTATTTAAAATGTCCTGGATTTGGTCTAGCAACGTTCTCTTTGGTCTTCCCCTTTCAACTTTCGCATCCACTATTGACTCATAAATCCTTTTTGTCAGTCTCCTTTCATTCATTTCTTTACATGCCCAAACCATCTAACTTCTCAACGCTCTCATCTCTACCGCAATTATTTAACTTATGTAATTCTTCTACCATACCCAACTTTCACTACCATACATAAGTGTTGGCACCAACACTCCTGCATGCACAGCCAGTCTGGCCCTTTGAGACACCATCTGGCTATTCATAAAGGCGTGCAGAGCACCATTTACCATATTCCCTGCATTCACTCTCCTTTCAATATCACTTATAAAACCAGGATATTTTAAGGGCCAGGTCAATGAGAATGAAAGAAGCGAAGGATATATTCAAGGATTGTGGCTAGTGGAAGGACGTGGTCTCTGCCTACCCCTATGGGAATGAGGCGTGACGCTATGTATGTATGTTTAATAAACTAAAACCTCAATATAATAAATTGGTATCCTGAATCCCTTCAATTTTGTTATATAAAGTAAGTGGTAGCCCATTAACGTCCCAATGCTGGGTTTAGGTCTCATTATTTATAAGAATGAGGGTTTTTGGGTGTAGACCCATCACTGTACCCAAAAATTATTCCTGAGATATGTTGGTAAGCACAAAGATAAAGGGAAACCAAACGGTGCTTGGGATTTGAATCCGCCACGACTGTTTGTTTATTATTATGCACTGTATTAATAAAAAATTAAATAATTTACCAATTTCATTTTAAGTTTCTGTTGTATGTATAATCGAAAAAGATGCTCGCACAAAACTGTGTTACCGTGAGACAATTGACCCATTATATACCAGCTGATCTGCTTGTAATCCTGTACATCTTGCACGTGGACTGACGTAATATTTTGTGATGTAGATTATTAAAACACATCCAAGATACCATATTCATGTACTTGTAATTAACCGGCATAGTTTTTTTCTCTCTAAATTCCCGACCTCGTCTGTCAATACATTCAAGGATGACGTTAATTATTACGATATCGGTTTAATTACGAAAGCTTCTAGCTTATGTTAGTTTTCTGGATTGAAATTATGAGTCGTGATTGTAATTTCGTGTATGGTTAGTAGAAAATATGAATTAACTGGTTTTTATTGTATAAACGGATTGATAGGTGACCCTTAGATATTGCGTACGTGAGAACTCTAAGACAATAGATATATTTTGTTTTTCACACAGAAGAGTTTATTTGCAATTAATATTCTAAATATGCATGAAATGATCTTTTATTATATTACTATTACACACCGGTTTAGTTGTAAATATAAGCAGTATAGTATTACACAACTAGGGCCGAAAGTATAACATCGCTGCCCTCGTGATAATTGATAAAACCGCGGGTGACAATGTCATACTTTTGTCCCGTGATGCGTATACAATGTTTCATCAGTCTGTAATCAAAAATTCAGTAAAAATGTACATAATAAAGATAAATATTGAATCAATAGCTCGCAAGCTTTTAGTACGTAACTAAGCAACAAGTTGTTTACTTATTTGTTTATGGCAACTTTCAAACATAAAATATATTATAACTTGATAAAAATTTTAACAAAAAAAGAACCGCCTTCAAAACAAACTTACAAATATATTAATATGCTCTAAAAAGTAAGAAATAATTGCCTATTCTTTTATAGTGTTCTTCGTATTGTTATATTCGGAGTCGGTGTCAGCCAAGGTAAATGTTCCTCGGGTGTCCACTTGGCAGCTCTCGTGTCTCCCCCACCTATAGCTACATATGTAGGCACTTTGGCTCACACCGACTCCAAATATAACAATACGAAGAACACTATAAAAGAATACGCAATTATTTCTTACTTTTTAGAGCATATTAATATATTTGTAAGTTTGTTTTGAAGGCGG